>SKCR01026267.1:0-188679 GCA_019454045.1 Zanthoxylum bungeanum | reverse complement strand
ATTCCAAGCTCTTAGTTCGGTTCCCTATCACCTTGTATGGATTCCTTGAATGTGCTAGCAAAAGATGAAAGAAAACCAAGCTTCCTTTCTTCCTTGGAGAGTCACGGTTTTGCTTGAGAGAGGGAGAGAGTTTTTGGGTTTTGTTTCTTTGTTTTCTAAAAACAATTACCAAAACAATTACCCAAAAATTTGGTATATGCTTTACCAAAGTCAAAACAAATTTTTGGCTCCAAAATGGCATTAAATGCCCACACCAACCAACATCATGAATATTGACTACATGTCACTCACCAAAAAGGTGACTTAGACATCTATCACTAAAGTGACAAGTGATATGACTTGTGATGTGACTTGTGGCCGCACTTGATTCAAAATCGAAGTGGCGTCGCAAACACATTCCGGCTCGGTTTCGTTAATTCCGAATTAACGAGTTTTCCGTTGCGTCGTAATTAAATCAAATTTAATTAAATAATCATGCCTAGCAAAATTACTATTCACGTCACTTGCGAATTAATTCTAAATCAATTCGTTAGCCCGAATTAAAATCTAATTTTAATTCCGCGTCGAAATCCAATTTCGTATAATATATCGAATATATTATTTTATCGATTAATTCCAAATTAATCGTTCTCTCTCTTCAAATAGTATTTTATCCCAGATAAAGTCTCTCCACTTTTAATCCCAGATTAATAAAGTTCAAATCATACGTCATCGGTGAATCTTCGGGAAGCGACCCAAGAGACCCCTGGATATGTTGGCAGTAAATTCGGTCGTCGGACTATCCGAACACGTACGTACCTAGTACTATGTTCTTACCGATTTACGAGACAAGGTTGGCTTCTAGCAAAGCGTCATGCCTACCCAATTCTCTAGAAATATTCTTACTGGAATATATAATCTATGTCAGGCGTAGTATACATAGTATTGCGTATCTCGTGATCCAGTATCTGATGTCACATGCAAGGCCTGGGGCTGGATCAGTGTCTGCCCCGTACGAAGCATATATCGGATCACAAGCAACTAGTCTCTTTATTATCGGATAATCATGACCTAGTCATATTATCCCGACGATTGCAACCTTTTAGAGAACAAGTTCCGTATCCCTGTGTGACCATCATCTCCATATGACTGAAGTGATACTTCTGTCTTAATATCACATCCAATACACTACGATTCTCAATAAACCCAGAAGAGGCGTACACAGAACCTGTTAAAGTCCTGGACGACCAAAACTAAAGCGTATTGATTGTCGCAAGTACTAGCGATGCAAGTCTCAGGTTAAGACCAAATACACATACCCTGATGCGGACTCACATAGACACATAGTCACACTACCAATGGGATTCTGAGGGGTCTATCCAGAGCGATGCTATTTTCCGTACCATCGGTAAAATATAACCTCCTACCACACTTGCATAAGTATCCAATACTTAAATATATGAGAACTATGCTGTTACGCTTCCATAACACGCACAAGTGCGATACTAGTTTATTCCGCATTATCGATATCCAGTCTCGATAATACTACGACTAGGGATATTTAATGATTAAACCGTCGTGGATTGATACTGTCTCATATCATCTCAATCTGGAACTAATCATAAGGACTTTCATCATTAACACATTTAAGTAATCTAATTACGAAATGATAAAAGGCAATTTCCATTGCTACATAATTAATTTGTACAAAAACACAATGTCTTTTACAAATAGTGACGCTATGGGTCATAACTGTCTAACAATCTACTAACTCTTGGTACGATCCAATAGATCGGAATGGGAGGTTGATAAACCAAGTGAGTGTTGGGCCTTCTAATGTCTCTCTAAACCCTCTACACATTCTAGCTTCCCATTGGTGTGGAGCCAGGACCCTAGACATCATCATATATTTATAGTAGACAACGTGGTCATCTGGGTCAGTTAATCCATCGTAGAGCCTCATGTTAGAGGTCTGAACTCTGTGGGAGTTCTACAGAAGTGATTGTCTCCTGAAAATGAGTGTCCAAGATTATTCTAGCTTGGCTCTTCTTTACTGGTAGCTTTTCTCTGGATAGGCTGGATAGAATCGCCTCTTTGAATTCCTCTATCTCCCTGCACATGTTGGAGGTGACTTATCGTGTCGGATTTGTAGGAGGGATATGGTGATCTGTTTGGTGGCTTGGAAGATGGTCGTCCAGTGGTGGATCTGTTAGGGTTAGTGCTCGGAGTGCCAATCGGATCGTATTTATGTTTGATTCATGAATATGAACAATTTCTTTTTCCATAATATTACTTATTTAATGGTAGCACCTCTTGTCTTTTATATACATATTCGATCTAATTACGATTAGATATCTAATTATGATTAGATTGAAACTAAATCTGATTTAGTGATAATTGTATATTAGACAAAGACCCTAGGATTAACAATATAGTGCGCAGTTACAACATAGTTTGTAATTGACATTAGGAAGCATCACTATAAGTTGTATATACTTAAATAAAGTTCCTGGTCAAGATTTAAAAACACGGGTCGGTTAGTAAAATCCGCTGAGACCAGTACATGTCGTATATTGTGACTTGGTCTGATGGTTTATCCCAATGAACCATGAGTCTCGGGAGACTAATATAGACATGTAGGTGTTTATTTGATAAATATTGAACGACTCACAGAAGATTTCCTAAGAGATGGTACACCAACGTCAATATGAATCTTCTCGAGTTGAGTGAGCATAATGGTCCTTCGACTTGGGATACCACAGTGGATATATGTGTTATCCTCCACACTTTGATGACAGTCACGTCACCGATCTATTTAGATCAGACCTCCGCCTATTCGTTGGGTGTGGACTGATGCTCATGATATACAGTGCGTATCAAGATAGAATATGTCAGTCCTGTGTACAGGGCATATGTATCCTACACGTGTTTACAATCTAGCAAATGCATGTCCGTGGTATAACTTCGGAAGCAAGTTCCGAGTGTTATTTAGAGATCGTAAATTTTAAAGTCGACTATATTATACCATAAGGATTTGACGTTCTTATCTATATCCCAGGTATAATATGGATAGCATGTGACTGAGGGATTATATATATGCAATAACCTCGACTTGCATAGTTTTGCGAGATTATCCGTGGTCGTCATAATTTACGAGTGGGTGAATTATGCACACGAAATTGGATTTGGTGACGAATAAACCTAAACTTAAAGAGTCCCACAATATGAAGTGTACTCGTTGAGCACTTAGGCAACGCATTATGAATAATACTGATTATTCGTAATACTTCACCGGATTAAATGAGTTAATTCGAGTCTTTTGAACGGCTAAACGAAAATACATGCATTAAGGGCATTTCGGTCAATTGATAATTAATGTGTATTTGTATTTGATACAAAATTTGATTTGATACTTATTAATTATTTGTCAAATGAGATTTTGACACATGCCATTAATATATATATTTGTTATTTAATGTAAATAAAAATACATATATAATAATAATCGCATTAATTAATTAGTTAGAAGTTTAAATGTTAAATATCTAGATAATTAAATTATTTCAATATTACATAATTGTTATGCAATATGTTTTATTATTATTGGTTACATGTGGCATGGTTTTATTAAGCTTAAAGTTTAAAAATTGGATTTGTTAACTTAAAGGTTATTATTATTTAATTAGATTAAAAAATGATCAAATGACCAAATTGCCCTTCATTACTTCCCTAAGTCGGTTTACCCTTGTATTTAAAGTTGAAAAATTTTGTTTTCTTCATATTTAAGACTCCATGGTCGAACCCATCTCCTTAAAAAGCTCTCAAAATTTTCTTGAAGAAATAAGGGAAGAAAGTGAAGAAATTCAAGAAAAAGGTTAAGGAAATTACAAGATTTGGAGGTAATCTTCAATAATCTTAAACTTAGAAAGCTTATTTCTTGTTCTTGAATATCTAGAATATTTCTAGGGTTTCTTCCTTTCTTATATTTTGGGGCTTTTTGATTTGGAGGCTAGATGCATGTGTGAAGTTGGATTGGATGATATTAGTGTAATATTGATTCAATTTTATCATTTGATGACTTGTTGCCATTCTAGAGTGTTATGACAACTCTTGTAACTCCTATAATTGTTCTTGAGTTCTTCATAGGTGGTGGCTTTGGTTGGTGTTAATGTTGATATGATTAATGTTGAGAAAATTGGATTTAAAGCATGAAAAATGATATTTTGGTTACAAAAATCAAATCTGGAAATTCTGTGTTTCTGGTGATGAAAATTATGTTGTATAAATGTATTGGATGTGTTTTGGGCATAGGAACAATTGTCGAAAATTATTTCGGAGTTGAAATATACGAAAACGGTGAAAACAGCGTTTTCGGGTGAGTTTCGGGGTTACCGGGTGTCTGCTGTCCAAATAGTGAATTGGCCACTGTTTGGAAAACCCATGAACTGCCCAAGCACCATTGGAGCTGACCTGGGCAGCATCCATGTGTGTTGGTTGGTTGGTTCGGACAAAAACACATTTTATGCCATTTTGAGGAAAAATATTTTCGTAAAAGTTTCGCGATGTTCCTTAGCTATTTATGTCGTTATTTGATATCGAATAAATATGTTTATGTGAAATATGAATAAATTATTCATATTGGACATTGAATAATTTATTCGATAATTTAAAAAGTTTTAAAATTACGATTTCACCCGAACCGCGAGCTTCCGCTGCCCCCACGCCAAAACTCCAATGAAAATGGTATCAGAGCAGGACTGATCCTTCATCCATTACATTTTCATGCTTGATATATGATAAATAATCCAATTTTGATGTTTGCATATGCATATAATTTAGATATTTCTTGACTTTTCGGTTCTACGTTAACGGGAAACGTAACAGAAATTTAATGGTTAAGTTAAATTATGTTTTCTAAGGTAGAATTGAATTGTTTAGAAGTAGTTCTAGATTTAACTCTGTATTTGATGTAGAGTAAAGATTTCTTGAGGAATATCCCCGCTTAAATAAGCAGTAAAGTAACATGTATTGGATGCATGTTTCTTGGTCTGTCTTGTCAATATGGTTTATGGGTATCTTTCTATGGCTGCATCCTAGAAAGTGTCAAAGCATTGAGGGTGTAGTTGATAGAATTTTATCCATGCCGGATGTATATTTGATACTAGACAAATTCAAGTGAAAGTGGAAGTCCTGAATGTGTCAAAGCTGTCAGAACTACATCGGTAGCTTAAGTTTGTCATTGGCAAGTGAAGCCTTGATACGATTCCTTGTGAACGTGCCAAAGTTTTCATAACGAGAAACGGTCAGGAACAAAATCAGGAGTCAAAGTGAGTGTGATTGACAATGAGTTGTCTACCTAATGAATATATGTAGGCGAGATGGTACCAAAGCTGTGAGTCGAAATATATTCATGGGGTACTTTTCTCACTATGGAATTCAATTTAATTATTGAATTCCCATTTTCCGTTGAGGATTACAGTAGTACGTAAAGTAGTGGGAGACACTGCTGGGTTAAAAAATCCATAACTAAAGTAGTGTGTAATTTTATGGAAATTACTGCTTTTGTTTTCCTTTATTTTATATTGTTAATAGAATTATACTTCTAATCCACTGCATGCATATTATTTGAATATGTTTTCTGACTTCACTTATGGTTGCGTATTTCTAGAATAGGTTCTAGAATGTAAGTAGACTTGGATATTGTTATATTAGTCCAAACCATCAGGAACTGTTGTTCTGATTTTCTTGAAAATCAAGATGGTTAGTGACTTAGTTACTAAGTCACGATAGTTAATCTAAATAGATATCTATTTTAGGATATAATTGTCTAGAGAGAATAGTTTCTTGTGCGGTAAGAATTGACGTGAATTAGTTCATGTCTCGAGATTCTTGTCTGGCATTAAGAAAACTCCATTATGTATTTATGTATCTTATAATGACGTTTCTTGGCTTTAATGACTTTTAGAAGTCACGTGTTTGACACAGTTTGCTAATCAATTATTTGTAATTATTGTGAATAATTGAAGGCAAATTATAAAGCTGAAGAAATGAGATGTGTATAGTTGTGTGTAGAGTATATGATACTCACAATATGATAACTGTAGGTATTGGATACCAGATCTCCCATCTAGTTATTTAAAATAATGTTTAATGATTTTTTTGATATTTGATATCAAAACTTGCGGCTATTGGATAGTTACTTGTTCTTTATAAACAATTGTTACATATTTTAATATGACTAGTAGTGTCATTGATGAAGAGATAAACATTAAGAAAAATACTCGGTTAACTAAATAACTTAGAACATTGTTTTATGAGATTTTATCACATAACAATTAGATGCATATTCTGTATTGTAAAGGATGGTATGATACAAGATCACACCATATATCCTTATCCATTTAATGAATATTGTATTCAGGATGTGATTAAATCTCATTTAACCAATGATCGTCATTGGACCATAGATTTATTAAACTAATACATTGGATGTATGTAGTTTAATGAATTAGAAATTGCCTTGGATAGTTTTCTTTACTTCGTAACTTAGTTAATGAGTTGTCATGACTTAGTTATGTGTTTATAAAAGTATATATATTGAACGTCTTGAATGGTTCGAGAACTTTCAATATGTTTATGATGAAATACGGATAGAATATTTTAAATGGTTCAAAAATATTTTATTTGAAGTGTTGAAAACTATAATTTTAAAATTCATTGTGAGTCTTCGAATTGTTCAAGAATGTTTGATATAATCAAACATATGAATTTATGGCAATTAGTTCTAAAGTTATTTAATGAATGTGATTCTTACTCAATATTATTCTTCTACGATTCCATCATGATGGAATTGATCAGTGGGAGAAATCAAATCTTATATGATCTGATTCGTTTGATATTGAGTTTTACCGAATTAGTTTTCAATACTCTTGGGGATATACTCCAGTAACACTTATTCACCTTTTTAATTAAGATTACATTAGTTTCTATAGTTACGTATATGATATGTATAAGTAAAAATTCGAATCTTGAAAAGTTTGAGATTTGAATCTTTCTTTTATATAATGGTTATATAATTGAAAGTACCTGCGCCTTGGAGGTACAAGTAAAGTTTATATTTAATTCTATTTTATAGAATATTTTATTCTATTTGATAGAATATCTTTTCTACGATCTCGAGTAATAGAATTGTTTTATTACTTGGTGTGTAACATCGGATGTTGACAATTATAGAAAAGACTTGACTTATTGCAGTCAAATATGAGAATGATAAACTATAAATGGAACTACATAATTAATAAGATGAAATGACCCTTAGATATGTTCCGTATAAGTTTAATAGGATGTCAGAATCATTTAAAAAAGTATTTGATACTTAATAGTTCTGCTATTTTCTTATTGAAGAAAATTATCCTATAATTTATAGTGGGAGCGATATTTGATATCGATTTCGGAAATTAGCATTAAACAATAGATCTAAGATTGTTCATAGCTTACTACGATCAAGTTTTGAGCTTGATTGAGCTCTCGTTATGAATCGTTCATAAAATGTGCAAATTATTTAAGCAACAAAGCAAAATGAGCTTATTAAAGGTTTGACCCTTATAGTATGACAGTGAGAAATGGTATACTCAGTAGTCTATTGTAGATTCTGAGAAAACTTGTCTCTAGTCGCATTAATTGAACAATTAAAGATCTGTTGGTTAATATTGATATTAAACTGTGTTTTTTAGCTAAAGAATGCAAAGTGGTGTTCCAGAATGGTTTCTTCAAATGAGAGATCCATTGTGGTTTCTAAGTTTGAAGAGTTCATTCTAGAATGGCCCTAGAGTTTGTATTCTGCTAAGATCACAGTTTGATATACTAGCTTATAGAGACTACTGTAGACTCAGGTAAGTTTTTTGAAAATCTTTGTTTTCTATTTTTGATAATAATCAGATTGTCTGATTTTATCAAAGCATAGAGAATACACATATGATAGTAGGGTTAGTGGGAGCGTACCAATTTCTTTCTAGTGTTATATATCCTAACGACATTATCATTATTAATGTAATAATGAAATGTTTGTGAGGTAAAAAGTTTACCTAAGTCTTATTTTATCCGTGAAAGCAATGAGAGTAGTCTCTGTTATATTCGATATAAAGTCTTACGATATAAAACTAAGAGACTTGTGAGATACTCCCATTAGTCATGCATTAGATATGATCTAACAAAAGGACGCATCAAAAATATATGTATGATAGTTAGTATAACTGTTGACAGTTAGTATTGTTGGGTTTCTAAGGTCAAACCAAGATCATTTCAAGCATGAAATAATGTGAATACGAAAAGAAGTATAGCGGAAATATACTCACTTTGATCGGTTATAGGATGTGTAGTAAACAAAAATTTGGATCTCTTTGAAGTTGTTCCAAGTTCCTCCAAAGTTGTGTATCAAGCTCCAAGCTTTATCTTTGATTCCAAGCTCAATGAGAAAAGTTTCCCTAACACCTTTGTATGATTCCTTGAGTGTGCTAGCACTTGAAAAATTGCAACAATTTCTTATTTTGTTCTTTGAAACTCTCGTCCAAGATGGAGAGAAGAAGATGAGTGTGTTTGGGCGTGAATGAGAGAGGAAGAGTGATGAGTGTTAACTTCTTATTTTGATTTCCAAAAAAAAAAAAAAAAAAAAAGATATACAAAAAATGTAATGTTTGGTATATGTCCATCATCTCACCATTAGTGTGTTGAACAAGTCATCAACAACCCACCAAATTCCATCAACTAAAAGTTGATTAAAGTGACTAGGTGATGTGACTTGTGGGCCCCACTTGATTCAAAATTCGAGTAGGCCCGCAAACACATTCCGGGCTCAGGTTCATTAATTTCGAATTAACGAATTTTCCGTTGCGACGTAATTAAATCAAATTTAATTAAATAATTATGCCTAGCAAAATTACTATTAAAGTCGCTCGCGAATTAATTCCAAATTAATTCGTTCACCCAAATTAAAATACAATTTTAATTTTGTTATGAAGTCTAATTTCATTTAATATATCGAATATATTATTTTATCGATTAATTCTGAATTACTCGCTCTCTCTCTCTATAATTTGAATTTTATCCCAGATAAAATCTTTCCGCAATTAATCCTAGATTAATTTTCTCTCTTCTAATTAATCACAGATTAATTATGTTCGATTCATACGTCATCGATGAATCTTCGGGAAGCGACCCATGAGATCCATAGAATTGTTGGCAGTAAATTCGATCGTCGGACTATCCAAACATGTGCATACCCGGTACCACATTCTTACCGATTTACGAGACATGGTTGGCTTCTAGCAAAGCACCATGCCTACCCAATTCTCCAGAAATATTCTTTAAGGAATATATAATCTATAATAGGCGTAATATACGTAGTATTGCGTATTGCAATCCAGTATCAGATGTCACATGCAAGGCCTGGGGCTGGAATAGTGTTTGCCCCGTACGAAGCATATATCAGATCACAAGCAACTAGTCTCTATAATTGGATAATCATGACATTGTTGTTGGTCTTTGCTAAGGTCCCAAGATCATTAAACAAGCATGAAACAAGTGCCAATACAACGAGGGAGTTGCAGAATACTCACATCGATCGGTTGAGTGACGCTACGACAAGGTCAGGATAAAATACTCATTAGTTTCTGCTCCTTGAAGTCACGGCAGTTCACTGTCACAGCTCACTGTTTTCGGCTTCAATCTTCGTCCTTCGTCAAGCTCCAAGCTTCGTCAAACGATTCCAAGCTCATGGGTGGACTTCCCTATCACCTTCGCATGTCTCTCGGAGTGCTAGCTCTCAAGAAATTTGCCACAAATTTCCCACACTTAGCTTCCCATCTCACGATTTCTTGACATAAACCAGTGAAGAATTGCCTCTAAGACTGAGAGAGAGAGATGAAGAAAATGGCTCCAAATTCGTGAGCCTAGGAGAGAGAATGAGTGAAATGTGTTGTAATGTCTTAAGTGTATCTAATACACTTCCTTTTTTGATTTCAAAAATAAAAAATAAAACATATACAAATGATAAAAATAACAATAAATGTCACTCAAGCTTTCAAAAGCTTTTCAACAACTCCCATCAAGGCACATCTTTCAATCAAGTTGTCAAGTCACATCACTCAAAGTGACAAGTGATTTGACGCTTGATGCGACTAATGATTTGACGCCTGATTTGACTTGCGTGTCGCACTCGAATTCAAAATACAAATGCGCTCGCAAATAATCCCGGGCTCGGGTTCGCTAATTCCAAATTAACGAATTTTCAGTTGGGACGTAATTAAATCTAATTTAATTAAATAATCATGCCTAGCATAATCACTATTCACGTCGCTAACGAATTAATTCTAAATTAACTCGTTCGCCCGAATTAAAATCTAATTTTAATTCCGTGTCGAAATCCAATTTCGTTTAATATATCAAATATATTAATTTAACCGATGAATTCCAAATTAATCGTTTTCTCTCTTTAATTGATATTTTATCCTAGATAAAATATCTCCACAATTAATCCCAGATTAATTTTCTCTCTCTTCTAATTAATCCCAGATTAATTAAAGTGCGAGTCATACGTCATCGGTGAATCTTTGGGAAGCGACCCATGAGATCCCTGGATATGTTGGCAGAAAATTCGGTCGTCGGACTATCCGAAAACGTAAGTACCTAGTACTAAGTGTATACCAATTTACAAGACAAGGTTGGCTTCTAGCAAAGCGCCATGCCTACCCAATTCTCCAGAAATATCCTTACAGGAATAAATAATCTATATCAGGCGTAGTATACGTAGTATTGTGTATGTCGATCCAGTATCGGATGATCACGTGCTAGGCCTGGGGCTGGAATTGTGTCTGCCCCGTACGAAGCACATGTCGGATGTCTGGTAACTAGTCTCTATAATCGGATAAACCTGACCTTGTCATTTTATCCCGATTACTGCAGTACTTAAGAGTACTAGTACCGCATCCTACGTGACCATCATCTCCATATGACTGAAGTGATACTTTCGTCTTGACATCACACCCAACACACTATGATTCTCAATATACCCAGAAGATGAGTACACAGAAACCGGTTAAAGCCCTGATTGACCAAAACCAAAGTATGATTGTCGCAAGTATTAACGGTGCAAGTCTCAGGTTAAGACCAAATACACCTACCCTGATTTCGGACTTCCATAGACACATAGTCATACTACCAATGGAATTCCGATGGGGTCTATCCAGAGCGAAGCTGTTTCCCGTACCATCGGTAAAACACAACCTTCTATTACACTTGCATGAGTATCATATACCCAAATTTATGAGAACTTTGTTGTTGTGCCCTCACAACGTGCACAAGTGTAATACTAGTCTTTTACGCATTTATCGATGTCCAATCTCGACAATGCTCTGACTATGGATATTTAATGATTTATCCTTCGTGGACTGATACTGTCTCATATCATTCTCAATCCAGGAACTAATCATATAGACCTCCTATCATTTATACATATAGGTGATCTAATCACAAATGATAAGAGTGCAATCTCCTTTGTCACATAGTTAATTTGTACAACAACACCATGATCTGTACAAATAGTGACGCTATGGGTCATAATTGTCCAACAATCTCCCACTTGGCCTATAGCCAGTCACTCGAGTGTCTTACACCCGAACTATATACGGTTGGCTCAAACTGTTGGTTTATATAATTAGTCCCAAAGAAAGATTAAGCCATAGAAATACAAATAACATACATGCAAAGCTTGAAGCATGGCGGAAACATACTTACAAAGCTTTGTGACGAAAATGGTGAAGAGGATCCTTGAGCCTCCAAGGTGGGTGATATGCGGCCAAGAACAAGAATGATAGAAGCTGCAAATCTTGGGGCTGTTTTCGGCCAATAACAACAGTGTGAGAAGCCTCAAATCTTCTAGTACTCCAAGCTCCAAGTGTGTTTCCCTATCACCTCTTTTGATCCCTTGTTGTGCTAGCAAAAATGGAGAAAACAATTTTCTGCCATGGATGAAGCTCACGGCTTGCGTGAAGAAGAAGGAGAGGAGAGAGTGTTATGTCTTTTAATTTTTGTTCTCTCTATTTCTTTCAAAAACGTGAGAGAGAAAAATGAAAAGCAATGATGTATCAAATACAAAAAATGAATTTTTAATTAAAAACCCTTCAAAAACCGTGAAAGGTTTTCCCTCCAAAGGAAAATTCATGATTTGCCATCATTACCTCACATTGAGAATAGAGACAATGTATCATCCCTTAAAGGTGACTAGATACATCCATCATCTATTCGTGTCAACTGATGAGATATCGCGATGTGATTTGCGGATACCACTCGTTTCAAAATACGAATGTGTCCGTAAACACTTTCGGGCTTGGTTTCGCTAATTCCGAATTAATGAATTTCCGTCGCGACGTGAATTAAATAATTACGCCTTGCGGAATTACTATTCAGTTCGCTAATGAATTAATTCTAAATTAATTCGTTTGCCCGAATTAAAATCCGATTTTAATTCCGCGTCGAAATCTAATTTCGTTTAATAATATATCAAATATATTATTTTATCGATTAATTCCAAATTAATCGATCTCTCTCTCTCCTAATAAGGCATTTTATCCAAGATAAAGTTTCTCCGCAATTAATCCAAGATTAATAAAGTTCGAATCAAACATCATAGGTGAATCTTCAGGAAGCGACCCAAGAGATCTCCGGATATGTTGGCAGTAAATACGGTCGTTGGATAATCCAAACACGTACGTACCTGGTACTACGTTTTTACAGATTTACAAGACAAGGTTGGCTTCTAGCAAAGCGCCATGCCTACCCAATTCTCCAGAAATATTCTTACTGGAATATTAGATCTTTATCAAGCGTAGTATACCGTAGTATCGCGTACATCGATCCAGTATCGGACAATCACATGTTAGGCCTGGGGCTGGAAATGTGTTTGCCCCGTACGAAACATATATCGGATATCAAACAACTAGTCTCTTTAAATCGGACAATCCTGACCTGGTCATATTGTCCCGACGGTTGCAACCTTTTATAGAGTACTAGTTCTGTATCCAGCGTGATCATCATCTCCATATGTCTGAAGTGATACTTCCATCTTGACATCACATCCAGTACACTACGATTCCCGATAAACCCAGAAGAGGCGTACACAGAACCGGTTAAAGCCCCGAACCACCACAACCAAAGTTTACCGATTGTCGCAAGTACTAGCGATGCAAGTCTCAGGTTAAGACCATATACACCTACCCTGATGCGGCTTCCCATAGACACGCAGACATACTACCAATGGGATTCCGCGGGGTCTGTCCAGAGCGAAGCTGTTTTCCGTACCATCGGCAAAACACAACCTCCTATCGCACTTGCATAAGTATCCAATACTTAAATATATGAGAACTATGCTGTTGTGCCATCACAACTCGCACAAGTGCAATACTAGACTATTCCGCATTATCGATGTCCGATCTCGATAATACTCCGACTATGGATATTTAATGATTAAACCTTTTATATTGATACTGTCTCATATCATCTCAATACGGAACTAATCATATGGACTTTTTCCATTAATATATTAGAGTAAATAATTTTACAAAACGGCAAAAGGGCAATTTCATTATCACATAGTTAATTTTGTACAAAAATACAATATCATTTACAAAACAGTGACGCTATGGGTCATAATGTCTAACAATCTCCCACTTGGCCTATAGCTAGTCACTCAAGCATCTAATACCTGAACTATGTATATGTCGTTCAAACACTTGCTGAAGAACAGCCTTCGTTAGCGGATCTGCAATGTTGTCATCCGATGCGACCTTCTCGACTTTTACATCGCCACGATGTATAATCTCCCGAATCAGATGGTAACGCCGAAGAACATGCTTGGATCGTTGATGAGACCTTGGTTCCTTAGCTTGTGCTATAGCCCCGTTATTGTCACAATACAATGGCACGGGCTCAGCAGCTAACGGAACTACTCCTAATCCAATTAGGAATTTTCGGATCCAAACTGCCTCATTTGCTGCTTCCGATGCAGCAATATACTCCGCTTCAGTTGTTGAATCGGCAACAGTATCTTGCTTGGAAGATTTCCAGCTCACTGCTCTGTTATTCAAACAAAAAATGTACCCCGATTGCGACTTGAAGTCGTCCTTGTCGGTTTGGAAACTTGCATCGGTGTACCCAGACACCTCAAGTTCTCCACCTCCATAAATTAAGAAAGCATCCTTAGTTCATCTAAGATACTTAAGGATATTCTTAACAGCCATCCAGTGACCTTCACCTGGATCGGCCTGATAGCGACTGCACATGCTCAAAGCATATAACACATCAGGTCGCGTACATATCACGGCATACATGATCGATCCGACTGCCGAGGCGAACGGTATCCGACTCATGTTATCTCTTTCTTCTTTAGTTTTAGGACACATGTCCTTAGACAGAAGGATACCACGTGACATTAGCATCAATCCCTTCTTGGATTGATCCATGTTGAATCGCTTCAACACTTTGTCAATATATGTACTCTGGGAGAGTCCAAGCAGCTTTCTAGATCTATCCCGGTAGATCTTTATTCCCAGAATAAAGGCTGCTTCTCCCAGATCTTTCATGGAGAATTTTAATGAAAGCCAAGCTTTCACCGACGTTAGCATGAGAATGTCATTGCCTATGAGCAATACGTCGTCGACATAAAGGACAATAAAAGTCAGTGCTCTCCCACTAACCTTCTTGTATACACAACGGTCATCATCGTTTTGTACGAAATCATATTCTTTTATGATCTCATCAAAACGCTGATTCCATGACCGTGATGCTTGCTTCAATCCATAAATGGATCGATTTAACTTACAAACCTTATTTGCAAGTCTAGGTACGATAAAACCGTCAGGTTGTTGCATATAAACATCCTCCAAAAGGTTTCCGTTAAGGAAAGCGGTTTTAACGTCCATCTACCATATCTCGTAATCGAAATATGCAGCTATTGCAAGCATTATCCGAATGGATTTAATCATGGCAACGGGTGAGAAAGTTTCGTCATAATCAATACCATATTGTTGTCAATACCCCTTTGCTACAAGCCTAGCTTTGTACGTTTGCACGTTGCCATCCATGTCGGTCTTCTTCTTGAAGATCCATCTGCATCCAATAGGCTTTACGCCTTCTGGTGCATCAACCAGTGTCCAAACTTGGTTGGCATACATGGAATCCATCTCGGACTTCATGGCATCTTGCCATAAAGCGGAATCAATATTCTGTATTTCTTCCTCATACGTAGTCGGTTCATTATCCTCAATAAGATTAATATCTACATGAGGCGAGATCAGGAACCCATACCTCTCAGGTACCTTCCTGACTCTCTCCGACCTACGCGGTCCTTCTGTATCTGAAGATTGTGGTACAGACTCATCCTGGATGGTCTGTTTATGTTCCGTCGTTGATTCATTGCCAGGAACAGTATCACTACGATTTTCATCGAACTCCACTTTCCTCCCACTTACCACTGCATCTAGGAATTCCTTCTCAAGGAAAAATGCATGTAGAGCAACAAACACTTTGTTCTCTTGTGGGTGATAGAAGTAATATCCTTTGGTTTCCTTAGGATATCCCACGAAAAGGCATTTATCTGATTTGGGTTCTAGTTTGGTACCTTCCAAACGTTTAACATATGCCCAGCATCCCCAAATCTTCAGGAAAGAGAAACCTGGTTTCCTCCCTGTCCATATCTCATATGGAGTCTGTTCAACAGACTTTGACGGAACCTTATTCAAAATAAGTACCGCACTGGTTAATGCGTATCCCCAGAAGGATATTGGTAGCTCAGTCCGACTCATCATCGACCTTACCATGTCTAACAAGGTGGTACGTTTTCTCCGTTCAGACACACCGTTTAATTACGGGTTCAGGAGGAGTTAGTAAAGAATACCGTTTTCTTTCAAGTAATCTTGAAACTTCCACTAAGATTCGCCACCACGGTCCGACCGCAATGTCTTAATACTCTTGCTGTTGTTTTTCTATTCTGTGAAACTCTTGAATTTCTCAAAAGTTTCTGACTTGTGTCTCATTAGATACCACCACGGTGCATCCGACCGCAATGTCTTAATACTCTTGCCTGTTTGTTTTTCTACTTCGTGTCGAAACTCTTTGAATTTCTCAAAAGTTTCTGACTTGTGTCTCATTAGATACACATAACCATAACGAGATGCATCATCCGTAAAGGTTACGAAGTAATGATATCCACCTCTAGCCTGGCTAGACATGGGCCCACATACGTCGCTATGAACGAGGGCTAACAGTTCTGTGGACGTTCACCTTTACCACTAAAAGGTGATTTAGGCATTTTGCCTAAAAGACAAGATTCGCAGACATCATATGAATTAAGATCAAATCCGTCCAAGTACCCACTCTTCGAAAGTGTGGATATGCGAGTCTTGTTTATGTGTCCTAGACGACAATGCCACATGTAAGCTTCATCTTTTAGATTACCTTTTGAGCCTTTTGTTTGTTATTTTATGTTTAGGAGATTCATTTATATTCAAATATAAAGGCCATTATTTGCTACAGCAATGCAAATTTCTGCATCATTTTTATATAAATAACACCCAGTGTTTCTAATATAAAAGTGTACCCATGCTGGGTTAACAAAGATACAGATATGATATGCCTAGTCAAACTAGGTATATAATAACAGTTCAAAAGTTTAAGCATATGCCCCGAGGGCAATTCCAAAACAAAAGTCCCTACAGCCAAAACAGCAACTGGAGTTCCGTTTCCGACTCGTAGATCAACCTCCCCTGAAGTCAGCATCCTGCTATTCTGCAGATCCTGCAAATCAGTACATATATGAGCAGCACAACCAGAATCAAAAATCCAATTTTTAAAACTAGAAGTAGTCATATTTATCTCAATAACAAACATACCAGAGGCTAGTGCCTTGCCTACCCTGATATCCTCCCTTTGTCCCTTGCCCATTCGGCAGTCACGTTTCCAGTGACCCTTCTTGCCGCAGTTGAGGCAGACATCTTGAGATTTGTCCCTTGGCTTCCCAGAAGCTTTTGTCAACTTGCCTTTACCCTTGTTCTTATGTTTCTTCTTCCTCACCCCTCCAGTTGTTTTGGGCCCAGCCTTTGGCCTCTGAGAGGTCGATGCAAAGTGCGCCTCGCGCTTGCCCCCTTTTTGGAGTTCTTTTTCAGACTCCTTCAAGATGGATAACAGCTCTCCAAGAGAGTCATCCGTGTCCATCAACTTATAGTTGATTATGATTTGTTTCCAAGAATCAGGAAGTGACTGTAAGATCAAATCTACGGTCAGCTCAGCCTCCAAGACTATTCCCATATTTGCCAACTCATCAATATCGGCGATCATTTGAGCCCCGTGGGACTCAACTGATGCGCCTTCAGTCATTCAGGCGCGGAAGAGTTTCTTCACCAACTCGTACCTTTCCATCCGCTTGTTAGAGCGGTGGAGATCTCGCAGTCTAGCCATCATGTTATAAGGATCCAAGTCCCTATTCTGGCGACGAAAGTGCTGAGTCATCGAAGCTAACATAATAGCCTGAGCTGTGTCACAATCATTGCTGTGAGTTTTCCATAACTCCAGCTCAAGTGGGTCAGTGGGCTTAGGCGGGGAGAGGTCTGTATAGTGTACAACATCCTCTCAGCCCCAAGGACTATCCTCAGGTTCATTTCCCAATCAGCGAAGTTTGTGCCCTTAAAGACATTGTCACCCATGATGATGTCTCGGACATTTACCTTGCTTGCCATCTCAACTACGATAGTCCAACTATCTAGTTAACGATAAAATGGGTACAGTCAAACTGTTACAAGAAAAAATAACAATGAATTAGTCCAACTAATTTTAATTAATTAAACGAAATAATTTTGAAAGACGCGTAAGGCTAAGTATCTGAATGAAATTGCAAATTCAATACTAGCCTCCCACTATTTTTATCAAGTCTCTAACCCTCTGTTGAGAACTCGGGAAATCCTATTTCCTAGTGGGCTAGGATCCCGTTAATAACACACAACCTTGACTTTGGCCAACAAGCTGTATGCTATTTAACTAGGTAGATCTCAAAGATCAATTGGATCCCATCCAATTCCTAGATCCGGTTAGGTGGACATCCAAGTCCAAAACATATGTATATTTACTTATGCCAATGTATCTAATACATTTTCCTAACCATATCCTCCGAATCATCTAGGCCTTGGTTTTGGCACAACAAACCTAATGATTCCGGTTAAGCAGGACCCATTGACAAGGAAAGTTTCGTAATCAATGTCGTTGGACAAGAAGTGATCTTGACTTTGGCCAACAAATCACAACTTGGACAAGACACCGATGTGGAACAAAACTCTCATGATTCAAGTACATCCTCAATTGACAAAGGTCTTGACTTTGGCCAACAAACCAATGCCAATTTTGGATCTTGAACAAGAATCATTCAATGGAAGGATAATTGCTTAATATAAATTGAGGGATTTTTGCGTAATTGGCAACCAATTTATTATCTTTGTTAGGTCTCATCATCATACACCCTTAAGCATGCTTCTAAAACATCATAAAGTGCATAAAGTAAATTAATAGTGATATACGGATGGATATATAAAACAATTTGTTCCTAGAACAAATCACTCCCTTTCCTCTCCCCGCTAGCAATATTCTACTTCTACCCAATTACATAATACAATAAGAGAAACCTGATTTACATTGAGGGGAATTAGGTGAGAAGAGCACACAAAGAGATAAAAGAGATAAGGCTGGACACACATGTCCAATTTATAAATTCTAAATTTACAATAATTTCTAAAATTACCCTTTCCCTTCTAATATCCATCCGCTATACACTATTCATTCATCACATACATGTATATTCATTCAAGACATGCTATACAACCAATCTAATCCAATTAATTAGTCTTTGTTTAAGTGATCATCCAATGTTCAATCAACGGTTTGATTTGCGCGAGTCCAACTCGTTTGAGAATAAGTACATAAGGTACGAATTCACGAATTATATCGAACTACCCGTTAAATCCAATTTAAGTCGTATTCAATACTAATTCAATTTATTTAATTCTAAATTAAATGTTTACACTTTTAATGTGCTTTTAAAGATTAGATTCTAAATCTTATCAAATTGGGTCTCCAAGCCCAACTAACATCCAATGTGTGTTTAATTAAAGTCCGATGGGCTTTCAATTGATTTATCAAGGCTTGGGCTTTGGTCAATGTGGGTCAAACCCAATTACCAAGCCCAAATAAGGAATCACCCTTAAGTGCCATAAAATCAATTTCAAGCCCATAAGGCCCAATTAAACATAAAAGCCCATTAATTAAATTTTAATATTCCAAATTTTAAAATTCAATTAATTAAAGTGTAATTGCATGATTAATTCATTAAACCAAATATTTCAAAAACACCAATTTAATTATTAATCATCCATTGTTCAAAACACTTGTCTAACATTTATTTGAACAAAAAATCAAGTCCTTTAACATGTCATGTTGTTTCGGCCAAGAGGGATTTTTGCGGTTCGATTTGTTTTTCAATCCAATTGAATCACTAATCTATTACCCGTTTATTTTTAAGTCATCAAATGAACTTGAAAACAAAAAATCCAATAAGTGAAAGGACCTCTATTTTCGGTCAAGCAACAATTTTGGGGAAAAAATCATCCAATGCATTTCTCAAAATGATCATGTATTACATCAAATATCATACATATAATCATGCTTAAGTCATCTAATAAACTTGTGCATGAAAAATTCCAAACCATAAAATGACCTACACATTCGGCCAAAGCATCATTTTGGGGAAAAATCATCCAATGCATTTTTTCAAAATTGATCATGTATTATATCATATATCATACATATAATCATGCTTAAGTCATCAAATAATCTTGTGCATGAAAAATTCCAAACCAATGGAAGCACCTCCACATTCGGCCAAGACAACCACTTTGGGGAAAAATCATCCAATGCATTTTTCTTAAAATTGATCATGTAATATATCATATAACATACATATAAGCATACTATAGCATCCAATTTCACAAGAACATGCTTCAATCAATTTTCCCCAAATTAACCCTAATGTATTTCATGCTTAAACATGGCTCTGATACCATTGTTGGTTTCTATAATTAGTCCCAAAGAAAGATTAAGCCATAGAAATACAAATATCATACATGCAAAGCTTGAAGCATGGCGGAATCATACTTACTAAGCTTTGTGACGAAAATGATGAAGAGGATCCTTGAGTCTTCAAGGTGGAAGTTTCGGCCAAGCAAGAAGATGGAGAGAAGCTTCAAGTCTTCAAGTGTTCCAAGCTTCAAGGTTGTTTCCCTATCACACTCTTTTGATCCTTAAATGTGCTAGCAAAATGGAGAAATGAAAAATGATTTTCTGCTGCCTTGTGAAGCTCACGGCGTGCGTGAAGAAGAAGGAGAGGAGAGTGTGTGACTTTTCAATTTTCTTATTCTCTTTTGTTTCAAAACCGTGAGAAGTAAAATGAAAAGCAATGATGAGATATCAAATACCAAAATGAATTTTTAATTAAAAAACCCTTCAAAAACCGTGAAAGGTTTTCCTTCCAAAAAAATTCATTAAATGGCATCATTATCTCACATTGAGAATAGAGACAATGTATCATCCCATAAAGGTGACTAGATACATCCATCATCTATTCGTGTCAAGTAATGAGATATCGCGATGTGATTTGCGGATCCCACCCGTTTTCAAAATACGAATGTGTCCGCAAACTCTTTCGGGCTCGATTTCG
Organism: Zanthoxylum bungeanum; assembly: GCA_019454045.1. NCBI lineage: Eukaryota > Viridiplantae > Streptophyta > Magnoliopsida > Sapindales > Rutaceae > Zanthoxylum > Zanthoxylum bungeanum. The sequence goes on along the minus strand of SKCR01026267.1, from coordinate 167,894 downwards.
CTAATTCCGAATTAACGCATTTCCGTCGCGACGAGAATTAAATAATTACGCCTAGCGAAATTACTATTCAGATCGCTAACGAATTAATTCTAAATTAATTCGTTTGCCCGAATTAAAATCCGATTTTAATTCCGCGTCGAAATCCAATTTCGTTTAATATATCGAATATATTATTTTATCGATTAATTCCAAATTAATCGATCTCTCTCTCTCTCCTAATAAGGCATTTTATCCAAGATAAAGTTTCTCCGTAATTAATCCAAGATTAATAAAGTTCGAATCAACATCATAGGTGAATCTTCAGGAAGCGACCCAAGAGATCTCCGGATATGTTGGCAGTAAATACGGTCGTCGGATAATCCGAATACGTACGTACCTCGTACTACGTTTTTACCGATTTACAAGACAAGGTTGGCTTCTAGCAAAGCGCCATGCCTACCCAATTCTCCAGAAATATTCTTACTGGAATATTGATCTTTATCAAGCGTAGTATACCATAGTATCGCGTACATCGATCCAGTATCAGACGATCACATGTTAGGCCTGGGGCTGGAAATGTGTCTGCCCCGTACGAAACATATATCGGATATCAAACAACTAGTCTCTTTAAATCGGACAATCCTGACCTGGTCATATTGTCCCGACGGTTGCAATCTTTTATAGAGTACTAGTTCTGTATCCTGCGTGATCATCATCTCCATATGTCTGAAGTGATACTTCCATCTTGACATCACATCCAGTACACTATGATTCTCGATAAACCCAGAAGAGGCGTACACAGAACCGGTTAAAGCCCCGAACCACCACAACCAAATTTTACCGATTGTCGCAAGTACTAGCGATGCAAGTCTCAGGTTAAGACCATATACACCTACCCTGATGCGGCCTCCCATAGACACGCAGACATACTACCAATGGGATTCCGCGGGGTATGTCCAGAGCGAAGCTGTTTTCCGTACCATCGGTAAAACACAACCTCCTATCGCACTTGCATAAGTATCCAATACTTAAATATATGAGAACTATGCCTTGTGCCATCACAACTCGCACAAGTGCAATACTAGTCTATTCCGCATTATCGATGTCCGATCTCGATAATACTCCGACTAGGGATATTTAATGATTAAACCTTTTATATTGATACTGTCTCATATCATCTCAATACAGAACTAATCATATGGACTTTTGCCATTAATATATCAAAGTAAATAATTTTACAAAACGGCAAAAGGCAATTTCATTATCACATAGTTGATTTTGTACAATAATACAATATCATTTACAAAACAGTGACGCTATGGGTCATAATGTCTAACACTTACAGGAATATGTGATCTATATCAGACGTAGTATACGTAGTATTGCGTATTTCGATCCAGTATCGGATGATCACATGCAAGGCCTGAGGCTGGTACAGTGTCTGCCCCGTACGAAGCATATATCGGATCACTAGCAACTAGTCTCTTTATTATCGGATAATCATGACCAAGTCATATTATCCCGATGGTTGCAACCCTTAGAGAACCAGTTCTGTATCCCTGCGCGATCATCATCTCCATATGACTGGAGTGATACTTCCGTCTTGACATCACACCCAACACACTACGATTCTCAATATACCCAGCAGAGGCGTACACAGAACCTGTTAAAGCCCTGGACGACCTAAAACCAAAGTATATTGATTGTCGCAAGCATTAGCGGTGCAAGTCTCGGGTTAAGACCAAATACACCTACCTTGATTTCAGACTTCTATAGACACATAATCATACTACCAATGGAATTCCGAGGGGTATATCCAGAGCGAAGCTGTTTCCCGTACCATCGGTAAAACACAACCTCCTACTACACTTGCATGAGTATCCTATACCCAAATATATGAGAACTATACAGTTATGCCCTCACAACACGCACAAGTGTAAAACTAGTCTTTTACGCATTATCGATGTCCAATCTTGATAATACTCTGACTAGGGATATTTAATGATTAAACCTTCGTGGATTGATACTGTCTCATATCATCTCAATCCAGGAACTAATCATAAGGACCTCCTATCATTTATACATCTTGGTGACCTAATCACAAATGATAAGATAGCAATTTCCTTTGTCACATAGTTAATTTGTACAACATCACCATGATCTGTACAAATAGTGACGCTATGGTTCATAACTGTCCAACAATAGATATTCAATAGCCATGAATGTGAGATTTCTTGTTCCCTCATCACTCTCCCCCTCGGATGAGCTAGTGTCACTATCGCTCCAAGTGCCTTCATTACTTTCTTCTTGAATTTTCCTTACTTTCTTCTTGAGTTTTCCTTTGAATCTACTCATTGGGCAATCGGAAACCACATGACCCGACTTTTCACACTCATTGTAAATAATCTTATCTTTCTTGTACTTCCATGCCAATTCTCTTTTCTCTTCCCATCCATCCGAAATTTTCCTTTAAGCTTTTTGGATTTGAGGAATTTCTTGAATTTATTGGTCAAATATGCCAACTCATCATCACTATCATCTTCTTTATCACTTGAGCTAGCATAATCTTCTTTTCTCACAAATGACTTAAGGACAATTTTATTTTTATTCTTCTCTTCATCTTCCCTTAGGTCCAATCTTGAGCTCCATATCATATTCCAACAATTTTTCCACTAAATCATCAAATTTCAAATTGTTGATATTATTTGATTCATTGATGGAGGAGGTGCAAATCCTATACTCTTTAAGGAGTGACCTAAGAATTTTATTCACTTGATCACTTGAGTCAATATTTTTCCCCAAAACGCTAAGTTGATTCACAATCATTGTGAACCTAGAAATCATTTGCACAATATCTTCATAAGCTTCCATTTTGAAGCTATCCAGCTTGAATATGAACCAATTGATCTTTGACTCTTTGAAATGGCTTGTGCCCTCATTGACTATTCCAAAGACTTCCATAACTCATATGCATTTCCAAATTCCAGAAGCTTGTTAATTTGACTCCTATCAATCGCACAAAGAAGATGGTTGAATGTCTTAGCTTTTAGGGAGGGTTGCATGACCTCTTCATCAGTCCATTCAATATGTGGCTTCGGAAACTCCACACCATTGTTATCCTTCTTCATTGGCATTTTAGTACATTTTGTAATCGATGTAATATCTCAAGTTTTTCAGAATAGTGCATGAATTTTTTCGAATTAATGTTAAGGATTTGGAACGGGACGATATTCAAAAATAAGACTTTATGTAATGGAAAATAGGTCGGAATATTTTTTTAAAGTGAAGCTTCATCTTATTGAAAAATGCGTGGTTTCGAGAGCCGATTACGCGATTTCTGTATATAGTTTTATACGAAGAAAGTTTGTTGTATTGGCTATAAAATTAGCAAACGAACTCAAATTAAGCCGATTCTTGAATCATTTGACTTTTTTTCGAGACGAACAACTTTCATGTTGAATACTTTTCAAAATTTGCATGATAAGGGCTTCTAAATATGAATTTCCTAGAAATCCCCATGATAAGGACTTGACTGTAATATCACAGGGGTTTAAACGTAAATTCTAGAAAATTTTCTATATACACCCAAGGTTTTTATAAATTATGAAAAATGACATAATTCTTCAAACCCCTCCACCCAACCTCCCTACCCCTAAAATTTCATTCTTGGTGAACCCTTATCGCGTCAGTAGTATGTCGCCATTTTTGTCAGCCAGTGCGACAAGCTAGTGGGGTTGCATTGGCCACCCTTCCATCTTGTGGTGGCCGACGGTAGCCCCAGAATGCCTGCGAACGGTGAAGGAGAGAGAGATGCACGAGTAATGGGTATCCCAATCTTGACTCGTCATTTCATTTCACGACCCAGGCCACCAACCAAATCAAAGCTCTCTGAAAGTACTACAAGTTGGTGGTGAAAGATTTTCCGTTCCGTACACAATTGCACATAAAACGAGGAAGAAAACGATGGTGAATATTGACCCTCAAGTGAACAGTAGTTTCGATCGAAATTCCGTCTATTCTAGCACGTTCTTGGGATCGTTTGAAGTCCGTATATTCCCTCGAAATCTCGGTAAGACCTCCCAATAAAAATTCACTAATTTTAAGTTTTCTGTTAAAAGTTAGGAGGTATCCAATAGCTTCGTAGAGTAGCGTATTGATATAAATTGACTTGTTTGGGTATGAGTATATTGAATTTATGTATTTGGTAGAATCTGAGTGAAAAAAGAATGAATTGGATCGATCCGATAGGTTATGTAAGTTTTCGATTAAAGTGAATTTTCCGTGTATTGATGTTTTTTTTATCATAATGATAGATATGAAATATATATGATGATACGATAATGTTTAGATAAATTCAGGTAGGTTCGGGAGGTTTAGGACCCTACCGTAGCGTTTGTAGAAACATTTTCAAAATTTTTCCCAAAAACGAGTAAACCTAGGATCCAAGTTAACTAGTGGCATGAATTAGTTTGTAATGATGTTTTAAGAATAATAGAACTGAAATAAGTGAAATCAGATTTAATTTGATTTTTCTAGAAAGATCCGGAAGTTGTCATAGTAAAGTCAAGAATTCTCTAAAGTAGCGATTCTAATGACATTTCAAAATTTATTTTGACATATTTGACTAGGACCTGAAGTGCTTGCGAAGCTAGGTAAGTGTCTCATGTGATGAATACTTGATTTGTTGATTTGTGTTTTAAATATTTGTATATATATATAGATGACTGAAGTGTTTAGGATAAGACGAGGATAGTTAAGAGATGGTCTTGAGAACCAAGTTCAAGATTGTGTACAGTTAAGTTAATCGACCACCACATGTGTGGATTCTGATTATAGCTATGATATGAAATGAAATATTTGATAAGCTTAATGTCAATATGCATGTGTTCATGAATGTAATTGTATGAACTTGTATTAAATATGTTAAATATGTATATGTATAAGAAAATATATGAGTATGGATATATGAAATTTCATATATATATATATATATATATGATGATAAGATGTGTATAACTTGAGAATATAAGATCGGTAATTGGAAGAAGTTATGATTTCTGAATCCATATAAGCATGTGTATGTGTACGGTATTTGGATAAGTTCGTTATTAACTGATATATGTGGTTTGTCTGTGTGGTGTTTGGGTGATTAAGCGTGATAAGAAATTGATATAAGCTAAGTTTTTCTTGAATGGTTAAGGTACGTGAGGGAAATGATGCGTTTTATGAATGAATATGTCTTAACTGGTAAGTTTCTATACCAATAATGTTTCTTGATAAGAATTCTGGAAACCAAGTATGTTTGATCGATAATTAAAACACATGAGGATTATTATTTAGTATGGTATCTGAATTCGAAGTGAGGTGTATATTCATATGTTTCAGATATATGTATGTATATGAGTACTTGGATGATGACTTGGAGTGTGTGTCATGTATTTTCTTGCATATGAGAAATCGTACTATGAGTTGTGTTACGTGATATGTGCGCATGTGTGTATGTTTAGTTGGTTGATAATTTTATGGTGTAGTGGTCGAGCTGGTTAGGAATCCATTCAGATGACATTCATCTCTTACCTATTCTAAAATAGATAATGAGTCCCGTACGAGCATTGTATGGATAAGCCAGCTCATATGTATGTGTTGTTTTGGTTGTGTGTTCCTTGATATTTTGACTGTTGTGTATGCTTTATTATCAGTTGCATGATGATTGTATGTATATCTCTGAGTATATGTGTGTGTATGATAGATTTTGTGATGTGTATGGACTGTGTATGTTTACGTAGAAAGAATGAATGACTTAAAATCCGATGTGAGGTGTGTATGTTAAGTTTGTTATTATATGTATGTGTATTGTAAAAGATACTGAATGTGTCTGTAAGTTTTTGGTGATAGACTTGTCTCCAAGTAAGAATTCTAAAAATAAGATTTGCAGGAATATAGAAGAAGTGAGCCATGATTTCCGTACTGTTATGAGTGAATGTCTATAAGTCATAAATGTTAAGTTATTATAAGGCTATTGGAATTAAAGTACAGTTTGCTTCAAATTGATGAAAATTTATTTGACTTATCGATTTGATGATATTTCAAAGATGTTTATTCATGATAAAAGTATAAATATATGACTTTATGTTTCACGTGATTGAAATGGATTCGATGTTAAGCGATATACTCTGTAATATTCGAATTATTGCCTTATATGATTTGGATTTTTGGCTTTTAGATTGGCGCGTGCGCGCGCACACACACACACGGAAATAGATATTAGGATTTAGCATGTGTAATGAATAAAAGGTTAGTTAAAAGTTGGTAAAGTTGAATTCGTAACAACTTTGTAATGGTTAAAAGTTTCTAGTATGTTTGACTTTATGTTTTATTTTTATACGAGCGTGGTTATTTTATTGAGTGATGAACACTAAAAGTGCACATTTATTCAAAAGAAAAATTAATTATTTTACACTTATAATTTCATTTGTCCTCTTAATTTAGTATATTTGTGAAATAATGATTAAATTTATAATCTATATATTTTTATTTTGATTTTTATTTCTTATCTAGGTGAAATAATACAGTTGATGCATAACTAGAAAAATGGTCGTGACATTTAGATTTTGGAGGTCAGAAACTTGAAAGGGCGTTCTAATAGTGTATAATTTTGAAAATTCCAACTTTTCGCAAGTTTTGTATTTAGGACATAACTATTTACTCTGATATTAGATTGAGGCGATTCGAGTTCTAGATAAAAGAAGACTCAAATATCTACAACCTTGTTGTTTACAAGATTTTCTAGTTCTGAAGTTTTCAAGGTCGAAATGGGTGAAGAAACTAATGTCTGTTGGATGTAATTTTAATTATTAGAAAACAAAGTAAAAATATAACACCCTGGTAATCCCGATGACTACTGGATGTCATAATACATGATGTAAATCATGTAAAAATAAGTATGTGCACGTGAAATGACTTTTTGGACATTCGGTAAATTCCTCAGAGTTCTGATACATAATTTATTCCAAGATCCCATCCGAATGGCCATGGAATTTGGCCCATAACCTTTTCATATAAACTCTGATTTTTATGAACTTTATATTGTCGGAAAGCTAAGATCAATACCTACAACTTTTTCATTGGATATTGTTCCAAATTCAAACCAAAAATAGGTCAAATATACAAATCAAAAATTCAGATGAATAATACCCGAGGACATATCTAGGAAACTCTTCAAAATTTTGATTTTTTCTCCATTAAATTATTTTATATTCAACCCTATTCAGCCCTAGTATATAAAGGAAACACTATTCATTAATCCTTAGTTTTTGGAGAAGAAGAAGAAACGAGAGAAGGGAGAAGGAAGAAGAATGAATGGAAAAGAAAATGAGAAGTATTTTCTTACTAAAAAATTAAAGAGGAAACCAATGAAAACCAACCCCCAACAAGCTAGAAAGAAGAATATCAAGCTTAGAAGACTTGAATGGTGAATAAAATTGAGTGAGTTGAGGTAAGGAAATCTTGACCCAAAATTTGAATTTTGGAGTTTTGATAAAACAATATTATGTTAGTGTTTTGGCATGTTAATGATTTCATTAAGGTGGTTAATGAACAAATAAAATGATTTTATAAAGGAATGCCCAAGATTATGGAATTCTAGATAATGAATGTAAATTAATATTTATGAGATTAAGAGTTGCTTTAAGGATGGCATATTGGTATATAATGTATGAAGTTGAAGCTTAATAGAGTGGCTTGTGTAATGGTTGTAGTGTAGAAGTGTTGGGAATATATTTGGGCAAGTTAGACATTGTAGAGTTATGCTAGGCCCTGGAAATTGGCTTAGCGTCGCAACACTTAACACCCAGCATCGCGACATGTAAGAACCAGAGGCTCACTACCTCAGGCCTGATTGGGTGAACGTTGCGATGCTCAGCATTTGACGTCTCGACTTGTAACAAGCAGAGGCTCTGCCTCGGGTCTGATCAGGTGGGCGTCGTAACGCATAGTGTCTGGCATCACTACGCGAAATAGAACATGCTCTCTGCCTAGCTCTGATTGCTTGGGCATCGCGATGCGCCAGACATGGCGTCACGATGCGAGACAGAAACAATCCATTCTCATTTCATAATCATCATAGGAAGTTAGAGGGCACCCTAAGAGTTCCATATACAACATGTATAAGCATCCACTACATCCATGATCATAATTAACTTCATAGTGAAAATATGCTAACCAATCTCAAATACAGGACGAATTTGTTTTCCACAGAAGACTCCCCCGTCGCATCCAGGAATCAAGGGCCATAGAGATTAATCAGTGAGTGGACTATTTTCTCAACTTGTGTTTACTAAATCAAAACTTACGTTTCCGTATTTAGGGCGTTAGCCAAGTTTAATATTTTATAAAGCATGATTGTAGGAGCGAAGCAGGGTTTACCGCTATGACTATGATGCTTGGCGACCACAATATTGTTGGGCTCGCAGCCCATAGAGAGTACGGATTAGCCCGTGAGGGACTAAACCGGAGAATAAAGGAGTCGCCACCCAGTGTGAACTAGGAAAGATTTAAAGCCACACTCAGCCCTCGCAAGGGAAGACCTCAAACCATTGAGTTCAGAATGGTTGGGTTTCGGTGATGGTTGGGTTTTGGTGGCTGGTTGATTTTCTGTTTCAGACTCTCCTTGTTGTTTTTCTGTTTCGGTGGTGGCTAGAGTTTTCTTTTTTGTTTTGTTTTTCAGTGGTGGAAGAAGAAAATGAGTCTCTCTAGGGTTTCAAGTTGCCGTCCAAGCCTCTCTAAAAAGAAGAAAAGAGTCTCATTTTTATAATGATTTGAAGGGATCTCCAAATAGGGAAACAAATCATGGAAATTTGGGGGATATATTCTCAAATTATTTTGGGAAATATATATCTCATAAATTTGGTGCTGAGGATATCTCAAATCTTGTTAAATTGGTATGGATGGGATCCCAAAATCTCATTGAATTGGAAAATGATTTGATGAGAGGATTTGCATGGATTGCATGGGTTTTGGGCATGCATGGTGGGTCATGGGCTACGTGGATGGGCTGAGGATAATGGACTGAACAAATATGAGGCTGGCTAGTGGGTCCGAATCAGATGAATGGCTGATTTTCCGCAACTTTTCACGTAGTGCCTCCATACGAGGCTCATCATCGGGCTCATGCAAAAATGCAATGACTACAATGATTTTGTGATTTTTGGAGGCATGAGGGAAAAACCCACCTCAGATGTAACTTGATACAGACAGGGAATTGACAGACATGGAAATAACGGATTCAGATATCATGTGCACACGTAGTTCAGGACTAGGGATGACAGACGCCCATAGATAACAGATTCAGAGCTAGGGGGACGGCGAGACATAACACCCATAGACCCCAGATTCAGAGTAAGGAGGGTAGCATAGATCCGCACCATCGGCTCTAGTTCGGTGGCTTGGGGGATGGAGAGACGTAAAGCCCAAAGAACACCAGTTTAGACGTATGGGGGACGGTGAGACGTAATTCCTTATACATCCAAATTTTTAGATACAAATATTTCAGAGACAGATTTTCAGAGATAAGGTTTTTTAGAGACATGATTTTCAGAAAAGAAAGTTTTAAAAAAGATTTTTCAAGAGAAACTATTTTATGAAATCTCAGAGTTTTACAGACAGAAAAGATTTTCAAAAAATTTTACGGACAATTGTGTTCCCAAATAAGAAAGATATTTCATAAAAGGTGATTTCCTTGAGATGTTTTCAGTTTTAGAACAATGAATTTTTATAAAGTGTTTCAGTTTTCGTTTTTGATTTGTCCAGTCACTAGGTCGTTTAAATGATCTAACTCCCCCTCCTAGTTTTTTTGTTTTACAGGAGAGGATGGGTACTGATGGTAGTCACTAGGAGTTTGAGTCCACAAGGTCAAGTCAGATACAGAGTTAAGTCAGAGTCAGAGTAAAATCATACATCAGATGTATGTATAGTAAAGTTTGTATGTGTAAGAGTTAGAAGTATCCATGTATAGAGTATAAGTGTAATGATACTGAGTATTGAGTTATGAGTATTGAGATGCATTTTGTGTTACTGAATGGGGCGACGGTCTCTATGCATGAATATATGATTGAAATAAGAATAGTAGTATTAATCATAGTCAAAGGCTCAGGGGAATATGACGGCCTATTCCCTGCCGGTAGCATCTCATAGAGATGGATCTTACAAAGATGGTATCAGAGCATGGTCTAGAGAGTCAGTGACTGCAGTGGGTAGAGCGTTGGGGTCTTTTATACGTAGTATGCCTGAGGTACTAGTAAACGAGGCACTTTCTCTCCAATATCTGATCCTTGAGTACGTCCTCAAGGCCTATAGACAGGTTAGTAAGAAATTCCCAAGCTAGCTGAATATTTTTCCTTGTAAAAGCAACCATACTCCTTGTTCTAGTTGAAATCCTTCTATAATTATCCTGAATTATTATTAGAAGTTCAAGATAAGCTATGAGAACAGATAGTAAAGTTCTAAGTGTATTACCCCAAAGAATTAGAAAGAGAAAGCAAAAAGGAAAAGTAAAGAATAAGGTACAGATGCTTAATGTAACCAGAGGTAGTAAGAGATAGAGGTACATAATGAGATAACAAAGCAAGTGTCAAAACTCATTGTAGTAAAGAAAATATAGTAAGTCTGAGCAAGAATAAAATGTTGAATAGACCTAAGTAAAGTTTCTTTCCTCCAAGTAATATTTCGTTCCTCCTCGGAAAATTCCTCCAAGAGGATCCAATAGCCATGGAGTATCTTGTCTAGATAGCAAGTTTCCCGATTAATGAGGAATAGTTAGAAAATATAAAAGCAGCAAGAAATTAATATTAGTGATGAGAGTTTCCAATAGACACAAGATGCCACAAAAGATGTAGGGATTCTAGAAACCCAAACCCAGAATCGTAAGAGATAGAGTGAATGAATGTCATAAAGGAAAAAAAATTAGTTGCCTTAACTAAGGAACCCGATGTCGATAAGGCCCTAAACTACCCAAATTTTGAATCTCGCAGAAATACCGAATAAGGAATATGTCCTAACGAAGATTATCTCATACCTATCCTACATGAGTAATAGACTCTATTATGACATAAAGTACTAGAACGAGCATGTAAACATACGTTGAGATGTGAAACTCCTGTCCCAGCCCTTCCCAACATAGATAGAGATAACCGTAAGAAAACTCAGTGCCCATAGAAAGAGACCAGAGGGACCTTTCGAGGCTAAAAAAGAAATAAAATGGCACAAGTCAGGATGGATAAGTTTGTAGTACCGGTAAGAACCCGTAAATCAGACGAATGCTAATGGAAATCCTTGAAAGTTTAAAAGGGCATACATATGAGATTGGAGACATTCATAAGTTAGCAAGAGTACCATTGTGAACAGTAAGGTTAAACGACATAGTTGTAGCATATAGCGAGAGTAGAGAATAGAGATCTAGAAAGTAGCCAATGAGAGCAAACCATTACTAGCCTCGGAAGCCTAACATGGGACTGAGAGATAGGTTATGGAAATAAATAATAAAGAAGGCTATGATAAGTAATAAGGAAGTTCAGTATATATAGTAATAATAGATAATGTAACTTGAGACAGTACGTAAATGGAGACTTTAGAATGATTGATAAAAGTTATGAAACCCTAAGATAAGGAAGATTCGATGTAGATTCCAACAGAGCGGATGTGAAATTTTTTATTTCCAGTAGCCCTACTCTAGTAAGAACATAGACATCTAACCAAACATAGGAAGCATATACTCACATGTCAACTTAGAGCCCATCAAGAACTTGAAAAAGTAAATGAGGACACTTATGAGACGGGCAAATCATGAGCAAGCAAGATGGTCGAACCAATGACTTTGAGAGAATCTAGATACGATTTATAAGAGATGAAGAAGTTTGAATGTACAATATGTATGGTCAACTCTAGAAGCGATAATCTGTCATATCGAAGAATTGAAAGCCTTCAAGGAAGTAAAGGCTTAAAATATTAATGAACCAGAGTAAGCAATATGTATAACAACTCTCAGAAGTAAGGTATATGATTTATAGAGTTTTTCCCACTATACTAGAGAGGAAGGGTTAGTAAGAGAGCAACATGCAAACCAAAAGTATTAATGTTGATATCCTAAACTGTTGAGGAATATTGAGCTTCCATAGTATAAACGGATTAAGAGGTTTAAGGAACTGAGAAAAGTCAGAAATCTAGTGGTAAAGTAAAGTTGTGAAAGGAAGAATAACAAGAGCGTATGGTGGGATTACGAGAGAGCATGAGCCTTAAGAAGATTCCAAGTAAAAGATAGTGTGATCAATAGATGGAAAATAATCAGAAGTAAAAGTAGATAATTCAGATAGTTCCTAGCAGTAGTACCTTATTATATGAGCCAGTATCAGATATGATATAAGAGAATCTTAGGGCTATAAAAGAGCAGTATGTACAACTGCAACATGCATAGTTAGCGAGACAACAACGACCAAAAAGGGACTTCAGGACCAACCTCACCCTCCTAAACCTCTTTGGACAACAACAGTAATAATGGACCACGATATATGTCCCGATGATATTCCCAAAAATAAGTGAACCTGTGACGTATTACAATATCTTATGAGGTATGGAAAATGACCTTTGAAAGAAAATATCCTCAGATATGAGGACAACTATATAGATCACAGAAGCCCCAGATATAGAAAAGAACAGATAAAAAGAGCAAAATAACTCTAAGTAAATAATTTAAAAGAAGGAATTTTCCAGATAAAACGATGAAAAGAGAAAGCATTAGTCAAATAATAATAGGAATACATGAGTAATAGTGTTAGACGTGACAAATGATGTATGATAACAAAATTGTCCATTCAGAAATTGAAAAAGATGGGCATCAACAGAGTTTATGGTGGAATGTATCGCAGCGAGCCTTAGGCGTTAATATACGAATGAATAATATTTAGGATAACTAGAAATGGAGTTATTGAGGTATAACATAAAGAAGACCAAGGAAACTAAGTGTATGATAATGATAAGGTCGGAACGACACTTGTCAGAGCAAGATTATAAGGTAATAAATGTAGGATACCCTGGAGTGTAACCAGACAGAGAGAACAAGATAGTGCAAAGGATGGTTAACCAGATTCTTTCTGGCGACAAATTTAAAAATGTGAATGGACCATGAACTTTAACCGGGATCGAATCACTAACATTGATGATAATAGTAAAGAACATAGTTTAAGCACAAGTGTAAGTACAATTGGGCTTAATATAGGTACCTTGTGTCAGAGGTTACCGTCAGAGTTATATCCAAAATTAATGTTGGAAATTTTAATCCATGTCCCAAGATCAAAAGAGCAAACAAAACATATAAATGAATGAACAATATTGAAGTATGGCGGAATCATACTCACAAAGATCGGAATGCGGATGCGTTGATGAAACAAAAATTTTCTCCTTTGTGCAGTGAGGGTTTCGGCCAAGAAGAAAAGAGGGACTCCAAGTCGAATTTGATCCTTCCAAGCTCAAGGATTAGTTTCCCATATCACCTATGTATGATCCCTTGAAGGTGCTAGCCTTTGTTGTGATTTTGAATGCACAACTTCTTCAAATCTTGCCACAAAAATTGAAGAAATGGAGAGCCCAAAACTGCATGTATGTTTCGGCAATTTGAGAGAGAGGAGAGTTATGATTTTTTGTTACAAAAATCAATTTATATTTATGCCATAATATTTATTAAATTAATAATAAACTTATGACACAAATCATGCAATGGCTTAGAGTGTCAAACACTCAAACTCCATGCAAAACCATTGAGTGTATTGTACAATATCACCATGCAAGTATTAATAATTAAATAATGCATAAAATGACATGTGTCATGTGGGCCCCACACGTTTCCAAATGAAAGTGGGCCTACGTGCACTCACGCGTTCGGGTTCGATATTTCCGAAATACCGAACTTACGTCGCGACGTTAATTAAATCGAATTTAAATAAATAATTGCGCCTAGCGAAATTATTATTTACGTCGCTAACGAATTAATTCTAAATTAACTCGTTTGCCCGAATTAAAATCTAATTTTAATTTCGCGTCGAAATCGAATTTCGATTATTATATCGAATATAATAATTTTACGATTAATTCCAAATTAATCGTTCTCTCTCTATGTATAGTACTTTATCCAAGATAAAGTCTCTCCGTAATTAATCCAAGATTAATCGAGTTTGAATCATACGTCATTGGTGAATCTTCGGGAAGCGACCCAAGAGATCTCTGGATATGTTGGCAGTAAATACGGCCGTCACATTATCCGAACACGTACGTACCAAGTACTACGTTTTTACCGATTTACAAGACAAGGTTAGCCTCTAGCAAAACGCCATGCCTACCCAATTCTCCAGAAATATTCTTATTGGAATATAAGATCTATAACAGGCGTAGTATACCGTAGTATAGTGTATACTAATCCAGTATCGGATGATCACATGTAAGGCCTGGGGCTGGAGATGTGTCTGCCCCGTACGATACATATATCGGACATCAAGCAACTAGTCTCTTTGAATCTGATAATCCTGACCTTGTCATATTATCCCGATGGTTGCAACCATTATAGAGTACTAGTTCTGTATCCTGCACGATCATCATCTCCATATGTCTGAAGTGATACTTCCGTCTTGACATCACACCCAATACACTACGATTCCCGATAAACCTAGAAGAGGTGTACACAGAACCTGTTAAAGCCCTGTACGACCAAAACTAAAGTCTACCGATTGTCGCAAGTACTAGCGATGCAAGTCTCAGGTTAAGACCATATGCACCTACCCTGAAGCGGACTCCCATAGACACGCAGACATACTACCAATGGGATTCCGCGGGGTCTATCCAGAGCGAAGCTGATTTCCGTACCATCGGTAAAACACAACCTCCTACCGCACTTGCATAAGTATCCAATACTCAAATATATGAGAACTATGCTGTTGTGCCCTCACAACACGCACAAGTGCAGTACTAGTCTATTCCGCATTATCGATGTCCAATCTCGATAATACTACGACTAGGGATATTTAATGATTAAACCTTTATGGATTGATACTGTCTCATATCATCTCAATCCGGAATTAATCATAGAGACTTTTACCATTTATATATCAAAGTAAATAAATTACAAAACGGTAAAAGGCAATTTCATTACTACATAGTTAATTTTGTACAATAATACAATATCATTTACAAAATAGTGACGCTATGGGTCATTACTGAAACAATTAATACATTGAAGTTAAGAGGTATTAGGAAAAGTGTGATGGTAAATTGGGACATAGAAAGAGATTGGTCATAAGCTATGAGGTCTTGAGCCCCGAAGATTGATAGAGACACGAGAACTTGAAGGTCGGAAGTGGCACTAGTTGAAACTAAGCAAAAAGAAGCGAAGAGTTAAATAGATAAATTAAGAGGAAGAATGCTAGGTTCAGATCGAAAAATCAAGTATGATCATTGGTAATGGCGACTGTTGGACAGTTATGACCTATAGCGTCACTGTTTGTAAAAGACATTGTGTTTTTGTACAAAATTAACTATGTTGTAATGAAATTGCCTTTTACCATTTTGTAATTTATTTACTTTGATATATAAATGGTAAAAGTCCTTAAGATTAATTCGGATTGAGATGATATGAGACAGTATCAATCCATAAAGGTTTAATCATTAAATATCCCTAGTCGTAGTATTATCGAGATTGGACACCGATAATGCGGAATAGACTAGTATTGCACTTGTGCGCGTTGTGATGGCATAACGGTATAGTTCTCATATATTTAAGTATTGGATACTTATGCAAGTGCGATATGAGGTTTTGTTTTACCGATGGTACAGAAAATAGCTTCGCTCTGAATAGACCCCGCGGAATCCCATTGGTAGTATGTATATGTGTCTATGGGAGTCCGCTTCAGGGTAGGTGTATTTGGTTTTAACCTGAGACTTGCATCGCTAGTACTTGCGACAATCGGTAAACTTTGGTTTTGGTCGTCCAGGGCTTTAACAGGTTCTGTGTACGCCTCTTCTGGGTTTATTGAGAATCGTAGTGTATTGGATGTGATGTCAAGACGGAAGTATCACTTCAAAATATGGAGATGATGATCACGCAGGGATTCAGAACTGGTTATCTATTGTGTTGCAACCATCGGGATAATATGACAAGGTCATGATTATCCGATTCAAATAGACTAGTTGCTTGATATCCGATATGTGCTTTGTACGGGGCAGACACTATTCCAGCCCCAGGCCTTGCACGTGACATCCGATACTAGATTGCAATACACAATACTACGGTATACTACGCCTGATATAGATCGTATATTCCATTAAGAATATTTCTAGAGAATTGGGTAGGCATGGCGTTTTGCTAGAAGCCAACCTTGTCTCGTAAATCGGTAAAAATGTAGTACGAGGTACGCACATGTTCGGATAGTCCGAAAACCGTATTTACTGCCAACATATCCAGGGATCTCTTGGGTCACTTCCCGAAGATTCACCGATGATGTATGATTCGAGCATGATTAATCTGGGATTAATCACGGAGACACTTTATCTTGGATAAAGTACTATTTGAAGAGAGAGAAAGATTAATTTGGAATTAATCGACAAAATGATATATTCGATATATAAAACGAAATTGGATTTCGACGCGGAATTAAAATTAGATTTTAATTCGAGCAAACGAGTTAATTTAGAATTAATTCGTTAGCGACGTGAATAGTAATTTTGCTAGGCATGATTATTTAATTATGTCGCGATGGAAGTTCGTTAATTCAGAATTAGCGAAACCGAGCCCATAAGTGTTTGCGGGCCCACTCACATTATGAATTCGAGAGGGGCCCACAAGTCACATCACGAGTCACATCACTTGTCATTAATTTGTGATAGATGTCACAAGTCACTTTTTGTGAGTGACATGTTGTCACTATTCATGATGCAAGTTGTTGAGATCATTTATTACAAATTTGGAGCCAAAATTGGCTTTGACTTTTTGTAAACTAATACCAAATATTTGGTAATTGTTTTTTTTTAATTCATTCATACGGTTTTGGAAGCCAAAAAGAATAGAAAAACATAACTCTCTCTCTCTCTCTCTCCATTTCTTGCAAAAACCGTGAGCTCCATTGAAGGGAAGATTGGATTTTCTTTCTTCATTTTGCTAGCACAATCAAAGGATCAAACAAGGTGATAGGGAATCTTATCTTAGAGCATGGATTTCCATTAAAGATTAGAGCTTCATCATCTTCTTCAACAAACAACCTTGGCTGAATATCAAAGCTTAAAGGGAAGGAAAATTTTGTTGAGCATCACATCCAATCCGTTCAATGTAAGTGTGTTTCTGCCACTCTTCTTCGTTATTCATTCGCATTTCTTTGTTCATTATGATCTTGGGACTAATCATAGAAACCAACAGCGACAAGAGTTACTCTTGTATATGTTTATCTTAGAGTTAAGGCAGATGTCATAGGAAACACTAGTATTTCTAGAGACTCGAAAGTGCCAACAAAGAAGAACCCGAAGACATAGTTAATAAGGTCAAATAAGTTGTTGAGTCTACTATAGATAAAAAATATATGACTTAGGAGTGACCGTCTGAAAAGTCCTAAGAAGTATTAAATTAGAACTGATAACTCACGCAGATAATTGAGTTAGAAGATGTCGATAACTAGAGAGTTAGAAATGAGATCTCCGTGACGCATGACAATGGTCATAACATGACGGTTGTGTATAGTGCTTAGCAGAAATTTCATGGATTATAGACGAGTCCACTAGAACCCAAGAACGTTAGTGCAGTATGTGCTAGCATAGAAATAGGTATTATACAATAAAGCAGATGTTAAGGTAAGACAAAGAGTACGTATGTTTGCTACCTAAGTGATAAATGAATAGCTTGACAAGGATCTTAGTTATTAACTCAAATTGGACCCAGATAATACAAATTTTTTTCAGTAGAGTAAACGTTCACACAGATAGATTGGAGTACATCCCCAGTTATGATTTTCAAGTCATTGCATACAAGGTCTGCCAGGATAGTCGCATCACACTATAATATGATGACAGCTTATGGGAGACCATCGCGAAGTAATGTAGTATAGCTGATAAAGCGAAGTTGGCTATGAGTATACGATCAATTGGAACTTATATGTGGCACTGTCGTTGGCACTTTTGTTTTAGAACTGCCCTCGGGGCATGTACTTGAACTTAATGACTGTTATTATGTACCTAGTTTGACTAGGAATATTATTTCTGTATCTATGTTAACCCAATGTGGATATACTTTTGTATTCAGGAACACCGGGTGTTTTGTATATAAAAAAGATGTAGAAATTTGCACTGCTGTGTCAAATAATGGTCTTTATATTTTGAATATAAATCAATCTCAGACATATAATATAACAAACAAAAGGCTTAAAATGAGTAATAAAGATGAAACTTATATGTGGCACTGTCGTCTGGGACACATAAACAAGACTCGCATATCCACACTTTCGAAGAGTGGGTACTTGGACGGATTTGATCCAAATTCATATGAGTCTGCGAATCTTGCTTATTAGGCAAAATGCCTAAATCACCTTTTAGCGGTAAAGGTGAACGCGCCACCGAACTGTTAGCCCTCGTTCATAGTGACGTATGTGGGCCCATGTCTAGCCAGGCTAGAGGTGGATATGAATACTTCATAACCTTTACAGATGATGCATCACGTTATGGTTATGTGTATCTTATGAGACACAAGTCGGAAACTTTTGAGAAATTCAAAGAGTTTCGACACGAATTTGAAAAACAGACCGGCAAGAGTATAAAGACATTACTGTCGGACCGTGGTGGCGAATACTTGAGCAATGAGTTTCTAGATTACTTGAAAGAATATGGTATTCTTTCACAGTGGACTCCTCCTGGAACACCGCAATTAAACGGTGTGTCCGAACGGAGAAACCGAATCTTATTGGACATGGTTAGGTCTATGATGAGTCGCGCTGAGCTACCTGTTTCCTTATGGGGATATGCATTAAACAATGCAATTCTTATTTTGAATAAGGTTCCGTCAAAGTCTGTACAACAGACACCATATGAGATATGAACAGGAAAGAAACCAGGTTTCTCATTCCTGAAGATTTGGGGATGTTGGGCATACGTCAAACGTTTGGAAGGTACCAAACTTGAGCCCAAATCGGATAAATGCCTATTCGTAGGATATCCTAGAGAAACCAAAGGATATTACTTCTATCACCCACGAGAGAACAAAGTATTTGTTGCTCTACATACGGTTTTCCTTGAGAAGGAATTCCTAAATGCAGTGGTTAGTGGGAGGAAAGTAGAACTCGATGAAAATTGGAGTGACACTGTTCCTAGCATAGAATCCTCAACGGAACAAGAACAGTCCATCCGGGATGAGACTGTGCCACAATCTTCTATTACACAAGGACCGCGTAGATCAGAGAGAGTCGGGAAACAACCTGAGAGGTATGGGTTTCTGATCTCACCGCATGTAGATATTAATCTCATTGAGGATAACGAATGGCTACGTATGAGGAAGCGATACAAGATATCAATTCCGCTTTATGGCAATAGGCCATGAAGTCCGAAATGGATTCCATGTACACCAACCAAGTTTGGACACTGGTTGATGCACCAGAAGGTGTAAAGCCTATTGGTTGTAAATGGGTCTTCAAGAAGAAGACCGACATGGATGGAAACATACAAACGTACAAATCTAGGCTTGTAGCGAAGGGGTATCGTCAACGACATGGTGTCGATTATGATGAAACTTTCTCACCCGTTGCCATGATTAAATCCATTCGGATAATGCTTGCAATTGCTGCATATTTCGATTACGAGATATGGCAGATGGATGTTAAAACCGTTTTCCTTAACGCAAACCTTTTGGAGGATGTTTATATGCAACAGCCTGATGGTTTTATTGTGCCTAGACTTGCAAACAAGGTTTGTAAGTTAAACCAGTCCATTTATAGACTGAAGCAAGCATCACGGTCATGGAACCAACGTTTTGATGAGATCATAAAAGAATATGATTTCATTCAAAACGAAGATGATCATTGTGTATATAAGAAGGTTAGTGGGAGAGCACTGACTTTTATTGTCCTTTATGTTGACGATGTATTGCTTATAGGCAATGACATTCCCATGTTAACGTCGGTGAAAGCTTGGCTTTCATTGAAATTCTCCATGAAAGATCTGGGAGAAGCAGCCTTTATTCTGGGAATAAAGATCTATCGGGATAGATCTAGAAAGCTGCTTGGACTCTCCCAGAGCACGTACATTGACAAAGTGTTGAAGAGATTCAACATGGATCAGTCCAAGAGAGGACTGTTGCCAGTGTCACATGGTGTCTATCTATCTAAGGACATATGTCCTAAAACTCAAGATGAGAGAGACAACATGAGTCGGATACCGTTCGCCTCGGCAGTCGGATCGATCATGTATGCCATGATATGTACGCGACCTGATGTCTCCTATGCTTTGAGCATGTGTAGTCGCTATCAGGCCGATCCAGGTGAAGGTCACTGGATGGCGGTTAAGAATATCCTAAAGTATCTTAGAAGAACTAAAGATGCTTTCTTAATCTATGGAGATGGAGAACTTGAGGTAACTGGGTATACCGATGCAAGTTTCCAAACCGACAAAGACGACTGCAAGTCGCAATCCGGGTATATATTTTGTTTGAATAACGGAACAGTGAGCTGGAAATCTTCCAAGCAAGAGACTGTTATCGATTCAACAACAGAAGCGGAGTACATTGCTGCAGCTGAAGCATCAAAGGAAGCAGTTTGGATCCGAAAATTCCTAATTGGATTAAGAGTAGTTCCGTTAGCAGTTGAGCCCATTCCATTGTATTGTGACAATAACGAAGCTATAGCGCAGGCTAAGGAACCAGGGTCTCATCAACGATACAAGCATGTTCTTCGACGTTTCCATCTGATTCGTGAGATCATACATTGTGGCGATGTGAAGGTCGAGAAGGTCGCATCAGATGACAACATGGCAGATCCACTGACGAAAGCTATTCCTCATCAAAAGTTTGAGCGACAAGTACATAGTTCAAGTATTAGATGCTTGAGTGATTGGCTATAGGCCAAGTGGGAGATTGTTGGACAGTTATGACCCATAGCGTCACTGTTTGTAAAAGACATTGTGTTTTTGTACAAAATTAACTATGTTGTAATGAAATTGCCTTTTACCATTTTGTAATTTATTTACTTTGATATATAAATGGTAAAAGTCTTTATGATTAATTCCGGATTGAGATGATATGAGACAGTATCAATCCATAAAAGTTTAATCATTAAATATCCCTAGTCGTAGTATTATCGAGATTAGACATCGATAATGCGGAATAGACTAGTATTGCACTTGTGCGCATTGTGAGGGCATAACGACATAGTTCTCATATATTTAAATATTGGATACTTATGCAAGTGCGATAGGAGGTTGTGTTTTACCGATGGTACAGAAAACAGCTTCGCTCTGGATAGACCCCGCGGAATCCCATTGGTAGTATGTATATGTATCTAGGTGAGTCCGCTTCAGGGTAGGTGTATTTGGTCTTAACCTGAGACTTGCATCGCTGGTACTTGCGATAATCGGTAAACTTTGGTTTTGGTCGTCTAGGACTTTAACAGGTTCTGTGTATGCCTCTTCTGGGTTTATTGAGAATCGTAATGTATTGAATGTGATGTCAAGACAGAAGTATCACTTCAGACATATGGAGATGATGATCACGCAGGGATTCAGAACTGGTTCTCTATTGTGTTGCAACAATCGGGATAATATGACAAGGTCATGATTATCCGATTCAAAGAAACTAGTTGCTTGAAATCTGATATGTGCTTCGTACGGGGCAGACACTATTCCAGCCTCAGGCCTTGCACGTGACATCCGATACTGGATCGCAATACACAATACTACGGTATACTACGCCTGATATAGATCGTATATTCCATTAAGAATATTTCTGGAGAATTGGGTAGGCATGGCGCTTTGCTAGAAGCCAACCTTGTCTCGTAAATCGGTAAAAACGTAGTACGAGGTACGCACGTGTTCGGATAGTCCTACGACCGTAATTACTGCCAATATATCCAGGGATCTCTTGGGTCACTTCCCGAAGATTCACCGATGACGTATGATTCAAGCATGATTAATCTGGGATTAATCGCGGAGACACTTTGTCTTGGATAAAGTACTATTTGAAGAGAGAGAAATATTAATTTGGAATTAATCGACAAAATGATATATTCGATATATTAAACTAAATTGGCTTTCGACGCGGAATTAAAATTAGATTTTAATTTGGGCAAACGAGTTAATTTAGAAATAATTCGTTAGCGACGTGAATAGTAATTTCGCTAGGCATGATTATTTAATTACGTCACGACAGAAGTTCGTTAATTCGGAATTAGCGAAAACGAGCCCGGAAGTGTTTGTGGGCCCACTCGCATTTTGAATTCGAGTGGGGCCCACAAATCACATCGTGAGTCACATCACTTGTCATTTATTTGTGATAGATGTCACAAGTCACTTTTTGTGAGTGACATGTTGTCACTATTCATGATGCAAGTTGTTGAGATCATTTATTACAATTTTGGAGCCAAAATTGGCTTTGACTTTTTGTAAACTAATACTAAATATTTGGTAATTGTTTTTTTTAATTCATTCATACGGTTTTGGAAGCCAAAAAGAATAGAAAAACAGAACTCTCTCTCTCTCCATTTCTTGCAAAAACCGTGAGCTCCATTGAAGGGAAGATTGGATTTTCTTTCTTCATTTTGCTAGCACAATCAAAGGATCAAACAAGGTGATATGGAAGCTTATCTTAGAGCATGGATTTCCATTAAAGCTTGGAGCTTCATCATCTTTCTTCAACAAACAACCTTGGCTGAATATCAAAGCTTGAAGGGAAGGAAATTTTTGTTGAGCATCACATCCAATCCGTTCAATGTAAGTGTGTTTCCGCCACTCTTCTTCGTTATTCATTCGCATTTCTTTGTTCATTATGATCTTGGGACTAATCATAGAAACCAACAGCGACAAGAGTTACTCTTGTATATGTTTATCTTAGAGTTAAGGCAGAAGCCATAGGAAACACTAGTATTTCTAGAGACTCGAAAGTGCCAACAAAGAAGAACCCGAAGACATAGTTAATAAGGTCAAATAAGTTGTTGAGTCTACTATAGATAAAAAAATATATGACTTAGGAGTGACCGTCTGAAAAGTCCTAAGAAGTATTAAATTAGAACTGATAACTCACGCAGATAATTGAGTTAGAAGATGTCGAGTATAACTAGAGAGTTAGAAATGAGATCTCCGTGACGCATGACAATGGTCATAACATGACGGTTGTGTATAGTGCTTAGCAGAAATTTCATGGATTATAGACGAGTCCACTAGAACCCAAGAAGTTTAGTGCAGTATGTGCTAGCATAGAAATAGGTATTATACAATAAAGGAGATGTTAAGGTAAGACAAAGAGTACGTATGTTTGCTACCTAAGTGATAAATGAATAGCTTGACAAGGATCTTAGTTATTAACTCAAATTGGACCCAGATAATACAAATTCTTTTCCGTAGAGTAAACGTTCACATAGATAGATTGGAGTACATCCCCAGTTATGATTTTCAAGTCATTGCATACAAGGTCTGCCAGGATAGTCGCATCACACTATAATATTATGACAGCTTATGGGAGACCACGCGAAGTAATGTAGTATAGCTGATAAAGCGAAGTTGGCTATGAGTATACGATCAATTGGAATTCAGTGTCCTAGAGAATAGTGTGTGAAATGGGTAACTTGTGGTAAGATATTCGGTATCAAGAATCCCAAGACAATTTCAGAATTCCAGTTCTTAAGGGGATTCAAGTACGAATCCTAATTAGATGGGAGAATTTGTAGCACCCCGGTAATCCCGATGACTAAAAAGTCATGGACGAAATAATGCATTATTTAAATCATGTACAAACAAATATGTGCTCATGAGATGACTTTTTGGACATTCGGCAAATTCCTCGCAATTTCGATACGGAATTTATTCCAAGATCAAATCCGGACATCCCATGATATTTGGGCCATAACTTTTTCATATGAACTCCGACTTTTATGAACTTAATATCTTCGGAAAGCTAAGATCAAGACCTACAACTTTTAGGTCAAAAACGCAAATCACAAATTTGGATGAATAGTACCCGAGGACCTATCTAGAAAACTCTCCAAAATTCTGATTTTTTCTCCATTAAATCATTTTATATTCAGCCCCTAGTATATAAAGGAAGCACTATTCATTAACCTTTAGTTTTTGGAGAAGAATAAGAAATGAGATAAGGAAGAAGAAAGAAGAAGGAATGGAAAAGAAAAAGGGAAGTCTTTTCTTACCAAAAAAAATAAAGAGGAAACCAATGTAAACCAACCCCCAACAGGCTAGAAAGAAGAATATCATGCTTAAAAGACTTGACTGGTGAAGAAAATTGAGTGAGTTGAGGTAAGAAAATCTTGACCCAAAACTTGAATTTTGGAGTTTTGATAAAACAATGTTATGTTAGTGTTGTTGGCATGTTAATGACTTCATTAAGGTGGTTAATGAACAAAAAAGGTAATTTTATAAAGAAATGCCCAAGATTATGGAATTCTAGATAATTAATGTAAATTAATATTTATGAGATTAAGGGTTGCTTTAATGATGGCATATTGGTATATAATGTATGATGTTGAAGCTTAATAGAGTGGCTTGTGTAATGGTTGTAGTGTAGAAGTGTTGGGAATACAATTGGGCAAGTTAGACATTGTAGAGTTATGCTAGGCCCTGGAAATTGGCTTAGCGTTGCGATGCCCAACAGCTAGCGTCACGACGAGTAAGAACCAGAGGCTCACTGTATCGGGCCTGATTGGGTTAGCGTTACGACGCTCAATATTTGACGTCGTTATGCGTAACAAACAGAGGCTTTGCCTCGGGTCTGATCAGGTGGGCGTCGAGATGCGTAGTGTCTAGTGTCGCGACGTAAAACAGAACAAGCTATCTGTCTGGCTCTGATTGCTTGGACGTCACGACACGAGATAGAAACAATCCCTTCCAATTTCATAATCATCATAGGAAGTTAGAGGGCACCCAAAGATTTCCGTATACGGCATGTATAAACATCCACTACATCCATGATCATAATTAACTTCCTAGTGTAAATATGCTAATCAATCTCGAATACAAGATAAATTTCTTTTCCGCAGGAGACTCCCAGTCGCATCCAGGAATCAATGGCCATAGAGATTAATTAGTGAGTGGACTCTTTTCTCAACTTGTGTTTACTAAATCAAAACTTACTTTTCCACCGCGTTAGCCAAGTTTATTTCAGATGTTTTATGAATTAAAATGTTTCGAGCAATGTTTTAGAAAGTAATGTTTTATAAAGCATGGTTTTGTGATTTTTGGAGGCATGGGCGAAAAACCCACCTCAAATGTAACTTGATACAGACATGGAATTGACAGATTCAGATATAGTGTGCACATATAGTTCAGGACTAGTTATGACAGATGCCCATAGATTTCAGATTTCGGGCTAGGGGGACGGCAAGACGTAACACCTCTAGAGCCCATATTCAAAGTGAGTAGGGTAGCATAGATCCGTACCCCGGATCCAGTTAAATGGCTTAGGGGATGACGAGACGTAACGCCCAAAGACCACCAGTTCAGACGTATGGGGGGATGACGAGACGTAACGCCCTCATATGTCCAGATTTTCAGATACATATATTTCAGAGACAGATTTTCAGAGATAAGGTTTTTCAGAGACATGATTTTCAGAAAAATGAAGTTTTACAAACATAAAAGATTTTCAGAAAAATTTTACAGACAAATATGTTCCCAGATAAGAAAAGATATTTCAGAAAAGGTGATTTCCTTAAGATGTTTTTAGTTTTAGAACAATGAATTTTTATAAAGTGTTTCAGTTTCCGTTTCTGATATGTCCACTCACTAGGTCGTTCAAACGATCTAACCCCCCCTCCCACACTCCCAGTTTCTTTATTTTGCAAGTATTCTCATAAACCAAGCTCGAGAGGATTGATACTAATGACAGTCACTAGGGGTTTGAGTCTACCAGGTCAAGTCAGATACATAGTTCAGTCAGAGCCATAGTAAAATCATGCATCATATGTATGTATAGTAAAGTTTGTATGCGTAAGAGTTAGAAGTGTCCATGGATATAGTATAAGTGTAATGATATTCAGTATTGAGTATTGAGATGCATTTTGTGTTACTGAATGGGGCGATGGTCCCTATGCATTAATATATGATTGAAATAAGAATAGTAGTATTAATCATAGTCCGTGGCTTAGTGGAATATGACAAATTATTTCTTACCGGTAGCATCTCCTGGAGGGGGATGTTACAAAAAAAAGTAAAAAAAAAAAAAAGATAAAAAATGAAATTTCACAATCCACTTTAGGTGGATTATGACAAATATTTTCAAAATTATCAACAAAAAAGTAAAAAAAGGAAAAATAAAAAAGTAAAAATTTATTGTTTGTATTTGATTTGGAAAGTTGTAATTAATAATTGAGAAATGGGCACTTCTACTATAAATAGAGGTGCTCACCTCTCATTTCCTTCATGCTTTCTTTCAAAGTTCTCTTGTAGAGATTGAGGAAGTGTGTCTTGTGTGTTTAATTTTTTTAAAGCTTTCTTGTAATTTCTTTTTCTTTCAGTAATAAAATTATGGATATTTTTATTCAAATCATGAGTAGCTAATTTTATCATGATGAGGTAAAGGGTGAAGCTTTAAATATGAGAATATATATTAATCTTACTTATATTATAATATATGAATTATAATCTAGAGACTAATATTTATTTTAAATCTGGATTAATTATTGACAAATTTTGTTACCGCCTATATTGCTGGTTTTATTTATTTGGCATAATTGAGTACCTAACTGAACTTGTTATAGACAAATATTATTACCACATTTATGGCTGGTTTTATCTGTTTTGGCATAATTAATTCCTCAAATAAATTAATTGGGTAATAATGACAAATTATATATTATAAAAAGTAAGATTTCTAAATTTGAAATATTAAAAGTGGATCTCCTAGCCCCAGTATTTTAATTTATTGTTGCGTTTTCCAATCACTTCAAAAAATTCAACGTTTTTCTTTTCACTCAAATTACTATTTTATTTTGCTAAATCTATTCCATGTGGATCGACCCCGGACATATCGTGTTATTTTAGTATTTCCACACTCTTATACTTGGGAGTAAAGAATCACTTTGTGAGTGTGACAAGTTTCTGGCGCCGTTGCCAGGGAATATAATTTAGTAGATAGAATAATAATTTAACATCCTTATATTTTTCTTTTCTTTTTTTTGTTATTTTGTATTTCATTTCTCTGTTTTTTTACAATTATTTTAACTTTTTTTCACTTTTTTATTAGTTTTTCTTTTTGTTAGTATTGCATTTGTAAATTTTAACATGTAGTTTGCATTTAGATTGCATGAAATATTGGTCTCCATCAACTAGCGATAGATTAAATAGATAGTCTCCATCACCTTCATCGTCAGTCAAAATGGCCAAAAACCAAAAAGAAAACCCATATAGCCGAGATGAAAATCTAGTTGATCAGGCAGAAAATGACTCTCGGCATTGCCATCTTAATCATCATATGACACTCAGACAATTCATGAATCCCACGAGGACTAGATCACCATTTTTCATTGCTTTCCCCCCAGATGCATCACGCTTCAATTTTAAACCAGGTATCATCCAACTTTTACCCACATTCCACAGTCTAGAATCAGAATATCCTTATTAACACTTAAGGAAATTTGAAGAGGTAAGTAATAATTGTACATACCAAAATTTTAGCATAAATATAATTCGACTTAAAATTTTTCCCTTTTCTTTAAAGAATAAAGCTAAAACTTGGTTGCGAAACCATAGGTCATGATCCATCAGAGCATGGGATGATTTACAAGAGAAATTTCTGAAAAAATTCTTTCCCCCTTACAGGACAAACTCCTTTAAGAGGAGAATCACAACTTTCACACAAGAGTCGGGGGAAACATTTTACCAATATTTGGAGAGATCTAACGAGATGTTGATGAGTGGTAAATGTATTCATTTTTCCCACTCATTTGACCTAATATTTTGTATAGTTTCTTGAGTTTTGTGAATATGTTGATGTGTTTTGTGTTATTTTGTAGATAAATAAAGTTTCAGGACATTCTAGAGGTGATTTGGAGCCAAGACATTGAAAAAGGACACAAAAGGGCAAAATCATATTTTGGCGCATCGCGACTGGCAGGCTTCCCGCGTCGCGACGCCTAACGTGCGCCGCTCTATGCTAACATGCGCCGGGGACACGTGTCACGTAATTTACCGCCTATATGGCTGGTTTATGGACAAATATTGATACCGCTTTTATGGCAGGTCAGACTTAATTTGACTTAATCAGGTTACCGCCTATATGGCCGGTTGGTAATGTTATCACAAATTAATATATTATATTAATGGAGATATCTAAAATAGTAGTGGTAAAAATAGATCCTTTAACCCTAGCATTTTATTTTATTGTAATTTTACTTTTCAGTATTTATTTTACCGCATTTACTTTTCAGCATTTTACTTTATGTCTTTTATTTTTAAGTTTTTACTAGCCCTAGTTATATGTCGTAACTAAGTTAGTTATATGGGGTTGTGATGAATTTTAATATCACCGGTTTATAAGGGGTTATTTCATAGTTTGGGTAATTTAAAGGTTTACTTATTAAGTCTTAAGCTTAATGCGTCTTGTTAACTGGCCATTAATAAGATTGATCTGGTAAATCAAAAATAAACTTGACAAAGGAATTTTAGGTTTTAGCCTTAGACTTAATAGCCCACGATCTTCCTTGAGGATAGATAACCCTTTAATAGATTTCCTTACAGGATAGACATATACCTATCGGGCGGGGTGGCCATAATTGGAACTTAAACTTAATGAATCCAGGTAATTTGGTTGACATAGACATATGGTTCGATTGGGTTAAACTGGGTATTTGCATCTGACCATCGACAGAGGCTTTTGCATAATTTCGTGTTCCAGGTTAGTAAACCGATATATTACAAAAACATGAAATAACCACTTCATCTTTAAAAAGATATTGGAAGAAATCACAACCCTGAATAGTTTTATAAATTTGAATTTTCCTCAACCTACTCTTGTGCAATTTTATTTACTTGTTTTTAAATTTAAAGTCATCACCCAATCAATCAATCAATCTGTTAGATACTGGTAATCATTTGGCCTCATAAAAATTAATAGCTTTGGTTTAAAGTCCTCGTGGGATAGATACTTTTTATACTACTTGAACGATACATGCGCTTGCATTATACGCGTGTGATTACGCCGGTCAAGTTTTTGGCGCCGTTGCCGGGGACTTATTTATCTTTTATTATTAGTTTTGAGGTTAGATACATTACTTGTATCTAATTTCTTTTTACTTATTGTTTTTGTTTTCTTGTGTTTCAGGTTCTCAGACACTACATGAGACGAACTAGAAGCTTTGAACTCTGACCGCTTGACCCAGAAATTGAAAGAACCATTAGAAAGTTGAGAAGAGAAAGACGAGAAGGCCAAGAAGCTTTAGTCAACATGGAACCTGAACCTCTGGAAGTTGCACCACGAATACCCATTCGAGACAGAACCATTCCGGTGGTTGACGGCTTCATTTCATGTATTATACTTCCTCCTTTACCAGAAAATGCGTGTGACATCAAAACATGCATCCAGATGATTCAGCAGTCAGTACAGTTTATGGGGAACGCAACTGAAGATCCTAATACCCATATTAGCAACTTCCTGGAAGTTTACGGCACTTTCAATTACAACCGAGGAGCTGAAGAAGCAATGAGACTGCGGGTTTTTCCATATTCCTTGAAATACAGAGCAAAAGCTTGGCTACATTCACTACCAGCTGGTTCCATCATAACTTGGAACACTCTAGCCACCAAATTCCTTGCAAAGTATTTTCCACCAGCCAGAACAGCAAAACTGAGGAATGATATCACATCCTTTGTACAACATGACTCGGAAACTCTCTACGAAGCTTGGGAAAGGTACAAAGATTTGCTCTGGAAATGTCCTCACCATGAGATTCCAAAATGGCTTCAAGTCAAAACTTTCTATAATGGACTTTCTGGACTGATGAGAACTACAATTGATGTTGCTACTGGAGGAGCTTTGATGGCAAAAGGAGAAGATCAAGCCTGGGACTTAATCGAAGAAATGGCTAATAACAATTCCTTATGGCCAACATAAAAGAGCATGATTCAAAGAATTGCAGGAATTTATGAAGTTGGAGCCAATACAGCAGTCAACGCCAAGCTGGATCAGATATACAAATTCATGGAGACTCTCAGCACTGGAACCACAAGTTCACCATATGGAGAAGCACCAGAACCAAACCAACTTGAAGAAACGGTGAATTTTGTCAATAATTTCAACATACAAGGGAACAATCCATATTCCAACACCTACAACCCAGTGTGGAAGAATCATCCCAATTTCTCATGAGGTAACAACTCAGGGCAAAAGAATTATCCACCACCTGGATTCCAACAACAACAAAATAATGGACAGGAGCAGGCGAATGAACCAGGAATAGCAGAAGTACTGGCTCAGTTAAAAAAGTATGATGCTATGTTTCAGAGCCAATCTGCTTCCATCAAAGCACTGGAGAATCAAATTGGACAACTAGCCAATGCTCAGAGTTACAGATCGCCAGAGAATCTTCCCAGCAACACAAAACCGATTCCAAGGAATATGGGGAATGAGCAATGTCATGCCATCATATTAAAAAGCGGTACTGAGATCAACAAAGATGTTGGAGTCAAGGCAACTACTGAGGAAGTTCCTAAAGAAAGCAGTGAAGCAGTTCCACAGATGGAGGAAAAAGAAGCAAAGGAAAAAGACCAAATCACTCCACCTCCACCTTTTCCACAACGTCTTTAGAAAAAAATCTGGACAAGCATTTTGCTCGATTCTTGGAGATTTTCAAAAAGCTGCACATCAACATCCCATTTGCAGAAGCCTTGGAACAAATGCCCAGTTATGTCAAATTCATGAAAGACATTCTTTCACAAAAATGGAGATTGGGAGATTACGAGACAATAACATTATCAGAAGAATACAACACTATCATTCAGAGGAAGCTTCCCCTAAAATTGAAAGATCCTGGCAGTTTTACCATTTCTTGCATCATAGGAGAGCATAACTTCGGTAGGGCTTTGTGTGATTTAGGTGAAAGTGTTAATTTGATGTCTTTTTCTATTTTCAGGAAATTACAGATTGGAGAAACAATGCCCACCTCAGTCTCTCTACAACTTGCTGATAGAACGCTCGTATTTCCGAGAGGTGTAGTTGAGGATGTGCTGGTCAAAGTTGACAAATTCATTTTCCCACCAGATTTTATTGTCCTTGATATGGAGGAAGATGAAGACATGCCAATAATCATCGGGAGACCGTTATTGGCTACATGTCGAACCATTATTGATGTACAAAAAAGAGAATTAACCATGGGGGTACAAGACCAAGAAGTAACATTCAATGTTTTCAAAGCCATGAATTTCCTGATTGACGAGAAAGAGGAATGTTTCAGACTTGATGTGATAAATAGTACCATCCAGACTTACGATGCAATGTAAAGTTCTACCGATAAACTTAAAGCATGTCAAGTGCCTGTGGAGCCTGAAGATAAAGCGTACTGCGCACTGAAGAAGCCAATTCATGCACTACAAGCAACTGAAGAGAAACAGTTCCACCAGCTCAACGAATTGGAGGAGTTTCACATACGGGCTTTTGAGAATGCCAAATTGTACAAAGAAAAGGCCAAGAATATACATGATGAGAAGTTAGTGCGCATACAACTGAAACCAGGGCAGAAGGTACTGTTAAACAAATCAAGGGTGAAACTCTTCTCATGGAAGCCAAAATCACGGTGGTCAGGTCCATTCCTAATCACCAAGGTTTTACCAGATAGATCCGTTGAATTACATGATCCCGATTCCAACAAAACATTCAAGGTTAAAAACAAGCGTGTCAAGCACTACTGGGGAGAATCATTTGAGCGACAAAAAGAAACTGTCACACTTTCATATCCAACCTAACATTCGGGCAGCCACGTCTAGCTGACGACGTTAAACTTAGTGCTCGTATGGAGGCAACCCATGCAATTTGTGTATATATTGTGATCTGATGTGTTTTATTTTTGTTTGTTTAATTTTTGCAGGTAAAGTCATTTCACGATGGAAGAAGCTCTCGTAAATCTTCACAAGCAATTTCCTTCTCTCCCTCAAAAATCTCTGATGAAAGTCTACAAAGCTCGCTTGGAACAGATGAGACTACTGATGATCAAAGGAAGAAGCACCTATGCTAAAAAGAGAAGAGCCAAAAGAATGGGTGTATGCTACAAATGTGCTCGCATGTTTTGTAATACTCGTTGTCGTTCTTTAGGAATGGTGTCTGATAACCGCGAAGATAAGATTAATTTCATTAGGGATGGCTTGAGTAAGGAGTCTTTGGATGACATATCTAAAACTCTTGAGACGCATCCCAGTGGATATGTGTATCATGAAATTCATGTGTTATATGCACAATTCCAAAAGGAAAGACAACAATTAAGTCTCGGGAATCTGACTCAAAAAGACCATGTTTGCCAATTTATAAGAAAATTGGATGGGAAGCTTGTCCCTGACGCATAGACGTCAATCAAGCTGTAATTGTGATTTGTTTTGTTATTTTATTTTATTTTCTCCGACAGGATCCAGACCTTTTTGACCTTTCACGATTTATTTTACTGTTTAACTAATAATTATCATTTGGCAGGTACTAGTGCTATTATTTTTACTCACCCTTTTCAGGTGTTATAAATTCAATTCATCATTGCACTTTTGAAGGCATCCAGATAAAAATGGAAGCCACTTCAAGAAGACGAGTTGAAAACATCTGTGTGTTTTGCGGTACTAGTATTGGTACTAAGCCACAATACGTAGCAGTAGCACAGGAATTGGGATGAGTCATAGCTGAGAAGAATATGCACCTAGTATATGGCGGAGGCAGTCTTGGATTAATGGGGATCATTTCAAAGGCTGTACAGGATAGAGGCAGTCATGATCTGAGAATCATCCCAAAACCCTTGGCAGAGGCAGATCTTATAGGATCATCAAACGGAGAAGAATTGATCGTGCCAGGTATGTCTGAACGACTGGTGGAAATGATTAACCTTGCTGATGCTTTTATTGCTTTGCCAGGTGGTAGATTTTTACAATGCTATCTTGGGCGAACTTGAACATACACCAGAAACCAATTGGATTGTTCAACGCAAAAGGATTTTATGATTTTATTTGTGTATTTCTTGATGATGCTCGGAGAAATGAGTTTGTATCAAAACCTCTAAAAGAACTCCTCTTCACTGCCCAGGATTTAATTGAACAAATTTTAGCCTATGAACCACAAATTGACCCTATCATTTCCAAGATAAAATGGTCCGATAATGATCGTGGTAAGAAGCGTCGGATAAATCTGGATCTTAACCTTTAAATTATCCATTTAGATGTAGAATTTCAGCTTACCAGGTACTATCATCTAAACTCATCTTCTACTTTTTAAGACATTGGGGACAATGTCTCATTTAGGTTTGGGGGTGGGGAATAGTTGTAGTATTTTGTTGTTTTTATTTTTAGTCCAAAATTTTTCGAAAAATACAAAAAAAAATTGAAAAATTTTACAAAAAAAAAAAAGAAAATTGTGTTTTTGTGTTTTTAATTTGATTAATCGGGTGAAATTGGTAAGAGATAGTTGTGTAAGGAGTTTCCACTCCTGAGACGTATCTCAAACCTATTTCAGAGCAAGTTAATTTGTGTTTATTTCCTTTTGAATTATTTAATTTGTAAATTCTCCAAAATACTGACTAAAATGGATCTTCATATGCTCAGTTGACAGGTATTATCAACGTTCATGGTAACATACAGACATGAACTGTAATTGAAAAGTTTGTAATATTCAGTGCTCTAGTTTAATTGGAGGAAGCATCTATGAAAAGCATTGGAGTAAAAAAAAAGTTTGAGATCCGAGTTATTAAGTCTGTAAGAGTGTTTTAACATCTAATGCCCTAAAGCCAATTGGTTTGGGAGTCACTGGCCCAAGCTCGCTACATGGACCAAGGTGTAAGAGTTTAATCAAGTCCACAAGATCACAAAACATGCATAAAAACCACATATGAACACATCAAAGGAGGTGGCGGAATCAACTCACATTGAATTCGGTTTTTGTGGAAGAAGAACAAGATGCGTTTTTTGGCTCCCTCCAAGTCACGGCAGTAGCTTCATCTTGCAGTGGGCTGTGCGATTTGGACTGGTTTGGATCCTCAAGAATCGGCCATTGTTGAGCACCATTGAAGCTCAAAGCTTCAAGCTTTCCAACTCATGAAGACACTTCCCTATCACCTATGTATAACTCCTAGAGTGTGCTAGCACAAATCATCTTCCTTGCATCTCCATTTTCTCGGTGAAACCAAAAAAAGAGAGAAAACGGCAGTGAAGCCGTGAGATGCAGAAGAAGAAAAGAGAGGGAAGAAGAAAAATGAGAAAAAGAGAAAACGTTTGCCTTGCATGTAAGAGAGAGAGAGGACCGAAAAAGTGTTTAAAGTGAAAAGAAAAAAAGTAATTTATATTTTATTCATTTATTTTCCAAAAATAAATAAAACAAATATATATATTCCAAACCTTTTTCATATTCCATCACTTTTACTTATAACTTTAAGTCATATCACATCACTTTTCAACATCACATCTATTCACTTTATAAAGTGACATATTGTCAAGTCACATCACTCAAAGTGACAATTGATTGACGATTGACGCGATTACGATTTGACGCTTGATGTGACTCGCGTGCCGCGCTCGAATTCAAAATGCGAATGCGCTCGCAATCACTCTCGGGCTCGGGTTCGCTAATTCCAAATTAACGAATTTTCCGTCGCGTCGTAATTAAATGATTATGCCTAGCGAATTCACTATTCACGTCGCTAACGAATTAATTCTAAATTAATTCGTTCGCCCGAATTAAAATCTAATTTTAATTCCGCGTCGAAATCTAATTTCTAATAATATATCGAATATATTATTTTATCGATTAATTCCAAATTAATCGTTCTCTCTCTTTAATTAATACTTTATCCCAGATAAAATATCTCCGCAAATAATCCCAGATTAATTTTCTCTCTCATCGAATTAATCCCAGATTAATTCTATCTCTCTCTTCTAATTAATCCCAGATTAATCAAAGTGCGAGTCATACGTCATCGGTGAATCTTCAGGAAGCGACCCATGAGATCTCCGGATATGTTGGCAGTAAATACGATCGTCGGACTGTCCGAACACGTAAGTACCTCGTACTACGTTTATATCGATTTACAAGACAAGGTTGGCTTCTAGCAAAGCGCCATGCCTACCCAATTCTCCAGAAATATTCTTACAGGAATATATAGATCTGTATCAAGCGTAGTATACCGTAGTATTGTGTATATTGGCCCAGTATCGGATAATCACGTGCTAGGGCTGGGGCTGGATAAGTGTCTGCCCCGTCCGAAACACATGTCGGATGTCTGGTAACATAGTCTCTATAATCGGATATACATGACATGGTCACAATATCCCGATTGGTTGCGCAACACTCAAGAGCACTAGTACCGTATCCTGCGTGACATCATCTCCAAATGACTGAAGTGACACTTCCATCTTGACATCACACCCAATACACTACGACTCTCTGATAAACCCAGAAGTGGTGTACACAGAACCGGTTAAAGCCCCCTACAACCAAGACCAAAGTTTATCGATTATCGTAAGTATTAGCGATGCAAGTCTCAGGTTAAGACTATACACACCTACCTCGATTTCGGCCTCCCATAGACACATAGTCATAATACCAATGGGATTCCAAGGGGTCTATCCAGAGCGAAGCTGTTTCCCGTACCATCGGTGAAACACGACCTCCTATCGCACTTGCATAAGTATCCTACTTATTATATGAGAACTATGCCGTTGTGCCCTCACAAACGCGCACAAGTGCAATACTAGCCTATTCCGCATTATCGATGTCCAGTCTCGATAATACTACGGCTAGGGATATTTAATGATTAAACCTTCAGGGACTGATACTGTCTCATATCATTCTCAGTCCAGGTACTAATCATAGGGACCTCTCTTCATTTAATATCTATGGTGATCTAATCACAAATGATGAGAGTGCAATTTCCTTATTACATAGTTAATTTGCTACAACAACACAATGATCTGTGCAAATAGTGACGCTATGGGTCATATTATCCAACAATCTCCCACTTGGCACATAGCCAGTCACTCGAGTGTCTAACACCCGAACTATGTACAATTCGCTCAAATTGCTGAGAAAGTTTTCGTCAGCGGATTTACTTATTATCGTCTGACGCGATTTACACGATCATCACAACACATCGCCACGATGTATGATCCGAACGAATCAGATGATATAGAAGTATATATCTGGATCGTCGATGAGACCTTTAATTCTTTAGCCTGTGCTGACGCCTAGCTCAGCTGCTAACAGAACTATATCTAATCTAATTAGATTTATTATCGATCCAAATGGCTTCTATTGCTGCCTCAGCTGCAGCAATAATCCGCATTTGTTGTTAATTCGGCAACAGTTATCTTGCTCGGAAGATTTCCAGCTTACTGTCCCAGTGTTCAACTTTATAGTACCGCAGTATTTACCGGTTTGGAAACTTGCAGCAGTGATCTCAGTCACTTCAAGTTCTCCATCTCCATAGTTTAAGACAACATCTTTAGTTCTCTCAGATACTAACAGATGTTCTTAATCTTCAATCCAGTGACTGTCACTTGGATTGACCCTTGTGACTCCATATGCTCAAAGCGTATGAGACACCAATACAAGTACATTTTAAATGTACAATTTCCAGAGAGTGTTACCAACTCCAAATCTAGCCCAGTAGATCTTTATTCCTTGAATAAAGGTTGTTACTCCCCAGAATTCTACGGAGAATTTCTTATGAAAGCCAAGCTTTCACCGATTGTTTTATGGGAATTTCATTGTCAGTGCCCTCTCCCTACTAACCTCCTTATATACACAAGAATTATTCGTTTTGAGTCAAATCATAAACTATTATGATTATTTCAAAACGTCAGTTCCAAGAACCTATGCTTGCTTCAATCCAAACATGGATTGAATAATCCGGTAAACCTTGTTTGTCGGTTATACAAAATCGTCAGAATGTTGTAAACATTCTCCAAAAGGTTTCCTTTTCAGGAAAGCGATTTTGATTTATAACTGACATATTTCACAAATGAAATATACAGTTATCAACAAGCATCTTCAAAATGGATTTACCATGGCAACAGGTAAAAGGTTGAACCGTTATTAACACAATGTTGATAACGATACCTTTCCGTCAATAGCTCAGCTTTGTACGTTGGTATGTTGCCTTCCATGTATGTCTTCCTTGAAGACGTTTAATGTACCATAGGCACAATGCCTCGTGGTACAACAACTAGTATCCAAAATAGTTGTTAAACATGGAATCCATTCCGGACTCATGGCACTTTGCCATAATAGGGAGTCGATACCTTGTATCACTACCTCATACGTAATCAGTTGGTGTACCTTAAAAGATTAAAATCTTCATGAGGTGAGATCAGAAACCCATACCCCAGGTTGTTTTCTGACTCTCTCTGATCTACGCGGTTTCTTGTGTGTTTGAAGATTAATGGTATAGATTCATCATTGATGAACTATTTGTGTTCCATTAAGGACTTCGTGCTTTGAATAATATTACTCCAATTTTCATCGAGTATCACTATCCTCCCACTGACCACTGCATATCGGTATTCCTCTCAGGAAAACTGCATGGTGAGCAACAATCACATTGTTCTCATGTGGGATTTATAAGTACTATACTTATGGTTTCCCTTAGGATAACCTATATTGGCACTAATCCAATTTGGGTTCTTAGTTTGGTATCATCCAAACTTTATGCCTGGCATACCCAAATTATCAGGAATGAGAAACCTCGTTTCTTTCCTGTTCATATCCTATATGATATCTGTCAAACAGATTTACATGGAACCTTATTCTAAATAAGTTTTGCACTGTTAATACATATCCTGTTGAAGGAAACATTAGCTCAGAGCGACTCGCGAAAAACCTAGTCATGTCCAACAAAACTTGGTTTTTAGTTCTGACACACCGTCAATTGACGTGTCTCGGGAGGAGTCCTCATATGAAAGAATATCGTAATCTTTCATGTACGTATGAAACTTACTGCTTAAGTATTTACCAATACGGTCTTACCGTAGCGGCATAATACTACAGCCGATCTGTTTGTATACTTCGTGTCGAAACTCAAAGTTTCGTATTTGTGTTCTTCAAAAGAAACACATAACCATAACGTGATGCCACATCCGTTAAGGTCACAAAATATTCATGTACACATCTAGCCAAGCTAGATATGGGCCCACTTACTTCACCATGAATAGGGTTACAGATCGGTGGCCTTTACACTATTACCTAGTAAATAGTATTTTAGGTACTTTACCTAGTAAACTAGATTCGTAGACCTTATTTGAATAGTCAAATCAGTCCTAGTACCCACTCTTCAAAAGTGTGGATATACGAGTCTTGTTTAGTTGTGTCCCAGACAACAATGCCACAAATAAGTCTCTATTGATCAAATCAATATGAGCTAATTTATTTGTCATTTTATATGTTTGAGATTTTATTTATATTCAAAATATAAATTCTGTTATTTACATCTAATGTATTTATCTCAGTATCATCTTTATATAATAAAACACTTTAGTGTTCTAGAATATAAAGGTTTTATCCGCAACGGATTAAACACTGATAAAGAGATAATGTCTCTAGTCAAACTAGTATCCATAATAACAGTTCCTAATTCAAGTACATACCCTAAGGGTAGTTCCTAAACTTAGGTATCTATGGTCGAAACAGCGACTTTCGTTCCGTTTCCGATTCGCAGAGTAATCTCAGCTTGAAGTCAGTATCCTGCTCAAAGCAGATTCTGAACATCAATACATATATATTATGTACCACACTAAGTATTTAAAATCTAATTTCAATACTAGTAGTGAACATAACTATGACAAACATTTTTAAAGTTAGGGCCTCGCCCTTTCTTTAACTCCTTCGTGTCTTCCATATCCAAATGGTAGTCACTTCGGGATATGTCAATTATTCTTTTCAATATTTCACAAACCTTGGCCAAGCCTGGGTTTCGGAATATCGAAAAGATATGCACCTTGTGCTACATGCCCAATTGCAAACTTTGACTTTTCTCCACTAGAATAGTCAATTAATTCTCCAAGAATTATTAATTGCAATTTTAATACTTTTAAATCTAAAGATAGATTTATTATAAGTATATTAATTAAGCATTAAAGTCATCATCACATAAATCTTCCAAAGATTTTATGCTCTACTATTTGCTTAATTTGGGCGTAACGTATAATAAGTTATTTTATCAAATAAAGTAACCTATTATTTATTCCCAATTTGAAAATTAAATCATTTAAAATATTTTAATCCCAGATTATATTTTAAATATCCAACTTTTCAATTTTATCTTGATTACAAAAGTCCAACTATTTAATCAACGATTAGTGGTACTTTATATATTATAATGATTATAATAGTCCAACTATATAATCAAATATAATCCAAATTAATTAACCTCAATTACATTGATTACTATAATCCAATTATAAAATCAACTGTAAACTGAAATTAATTAATTCAAATATATTGATTAATATAATCCAATTATATATAATCAAGTATAATACAGTCCAACTGTTCATTAAAACAACAATTTAAATATTAGTCCAACTAACATTTAATCTAATGACGAAATAAAATAAAATGAGCGTGTTTAGCGAGTATTCGAACGAATGTTGCAAATTCAATACTTGCCTCCCACTATTTTTCGTCGAGCCTCTAACCCTCTGTGGAGTACTCGGGAAACCGTGTTTCCTAGTGGGCTAGGATCCTATTAAATAACACACAACCCTGACTTTGGCCAATAAAAAGCTGTATGCTATTTAACTAGGTAGATCTCACAGATCAATTGGATCTCATCCAATTCCTAGATCCGGTTAGGTGGACATCCAAGTCCGAAACATATGTATAATGTCAATGTATCCATTACATTTTCCTAACCCTATCCTCTGAATCATCTAGGCCTTGGCTTTGGCCAAAAACAAACCTAATGATTCCAGTTAAGCTGGACCCATTGACGAGGAAAGTTTTGTAATCAATGTCATTGGACAAAAAGTGACCTGACTTTGGCTAATAAAAATCACGATTTGGACAAGACACCGATATGCAACAAAACTCTCATGATTCAAGTACATCCTTGATTGACAAAGGTCTTGACTTTGGTCAATAAAAACCAATGCCAACTTCGGATCTTGAACAAGAATCATTCAATGGAAGGATATTTGCTTAATATAAAACGAGGGTTTTTCGCGTGCAAATTGGCTACCAATTTAATTATCTTTGTTAAGGTCTCATCATCATACACCCTTAAGCATGCATTCTAAACACATAATAAAGCGAGTATGAAATAAAATAATAATGATATGCAGATGGATATTTTACATTGATCCTAGATCAAATCTCTCACTTTCTCTCTCCCGCTAGCACTTGTATTACTTCTACCCGTTACACTACACTTCTAAAGAAACCTCTTTTACATGGAGGGGAATAGGTGAGAAGAGAATACAAAGAAATAGGAGATAAGGCTGGACACGCAGGTCCAATTTAATAAATCAAATTTATTACAATTTCCAAAATCGCCCAACCCGACTAATATCCATCCGATATACATTATTCAAACATCACAACCATGTATTCATACAAGCATGTTATCAATCAATCAATCAAATTAATTAATCTTGATTATTAGTGATCATCCAATGTTCAAACAAAGATTTGATTTTGTTCGAGTCAAACTCGTATTGCAAACACGTACTCAAAGTACAATTTCTACGAATTAAATTAAATAACATAATTAAATCCAATTTAATACGTATTTAATTCTAATTCATTATTTAATTCCAAATTAAATATTACACTTTTATTAACGAACCTTTACGACTTAAATTCCAATTTAATCGCAACGGGTCTCAAAGCCCGATTAACATCTAATGTTTTATTTAATTAAAGTCCAATGGGCTTTTAATTAATTTCTATAGCGGGGTTGACTTTTGGTCAACTCGGGTCAAACCGAACAACCAAAATCCAATCCGGGAGTTACCCCATAAGCCTTTAAATTAATTTTGGCCCATTAGGCCCAATTAAATAATTAAGGTTCATTAAGTCATAATTGGACCTTTTGGATTCGGTTTTGCGCCTAATTGGATCCAACCAATTTTTCCTAAACCCAACTTTGTTACAACAAAGCCCAAAAGCCCAATTACAACCCAACAAGCCCAATTTCCAAAATCAAGCCCAAATTAATTAACTTATAAAATTCCAAATTTCACAATTAATTAACCTAAGTGTAATACACAATCAATTACCCAATTAACATTTCTAAAATATCAATTAGCCTAATTAATCATGCACTTTAACAACCAAATAGTGTCCAACACAATTCAATTAAAATCAAACCCAATTAACATGCTTTCAAGTCTCGGCAATTAGGGGTTTTTCAATTCGATTCGGTTTCAATCCAATTGAGTCCACAATCATAATTTCCCAAATCAATTCAATTCATCCAATGAATTAAAACAACAAAATCACAAAGAATTTCATGTTCTTTAAAATCGGCCAAGCCACTTTAAAGGGGAAAAATGTTCCAAATCAAAATTCAATCCAATTGAACTTCAAAACAACATTAACCATTTGTTTTAAGTCATCCAATGATCAAACAAAACAAAATTACCAAGACATTAGGGTTATTCCAATTTTCGGCCAAGCCTCCAATTTGGGGAAAATTGAATCCAATCCAATTTCATGAAATTGATCACACACAATCTCAATTAAACATGTTCTAAGCATACTTAAACATCCAATTCAATTAAAACATGCTTAAACACATTTTGCCCAATTTCAAGTTTCAAATTCAACCTAAGAATTGGGGAAAATTGATCTAATCCAATTTTCTTGAAATTGATCATGCACAACTTCAATTCAACCTCATTCAAGCATAATGCATCAAACAATTCAACCAAATCATGCCTAAATCGAGTTTACCCAAATTAAAGTTTTGACCAAAATTTGCAAATTGGGGAAAATCAATCCAATGATTTTTTTGTCAAATTGATTACATATATCTCAAATTAGATCATATATAAGCATTCTTACACAATCAATTTGTCAGAATCAAGCCAAAATCAAAAAGCCCCAAATTTGCCAAGAACCCTAATTTCGGATTTCATGCATCAATGGCTCTAGATACCAATGTAAGAGTTTAATCAAGTCCACAAGATCACAAAACATGCATAAAAACCACATATGAACACATCAAAGGAGGTGGCGGAATCAACTCACATTGAATTCGGTTTTGATGGAAGAAGAACAAGATGCGTTTTTGGCTCCCTCCAAGTCACGGCAGTAGCTTCATCTTGCAGTGGGCTGTGCGATTTGGACTGGTTTGGATCCTCCAAGAATCGGCCATTGTTGAGCACCATTGAAGCTCAAAGCTTCAAGCTTTCCAAGCTCATGAAGACACTTCCCTATCACCTATGTATAACTCCTAGAGTGTGCTAGCACAAATCATCTTCCTTGCATCTCCATTTTCTCGGTGAAACCAGAAAAAAAGAAGAAGAAAACGGCAGTGAAGCCGTGAGATGCAGAAGAAGAAAAGAGAGGGAAGAGAGAAAACGTTTGCCTTGCATGTAAGAGAGAGAGAGGACCGAAAAAGTGTGTGTAAAGTGAAAAGAAAAAGTAATTTATATTTTATTCATTTATTTTCCAAAAATAAATAAAACAAATATATATATTCCAAACCTTTTCATATTCCATCACTTTTACTTATAACTTTAAGTCATATCACATCACTTTTCACATCACATCTATTCACTTTAATAAAGTGACATATTGTCAAGTCACATCACTCAAAGTGACAATTGATTTGACGATTGACGCGATTAGCGATTTGACGCTTGATGTGACTCGCGTGCCGCGCTCGAATTCGAAATGCGAATGCGCTCGCAATCACTCTCGGGCTCGGGTTCGCTAATTCCAAATTAACGAATTTTCCGTCGCGTCGTAATTAAATGATTATGCCTAGCGAATTCACTATTCACGTCGCTAACGAATTAATTCTAAATTAATTCGTTCGCCCGAATTAAAATCTAATTTTAATTCCGCGTCGAAATCTAATTTCTAATAATATATCGAATATATTATTTTATCGATTAATTCCAAATTAATCGTTCTCTCTCTTTAATTAATCTTTATCCCAGATAAAATATCTCCGCAAAATCCCAGATTAATTTTCTCTCTCATCGAATTAATCCCAGATTAATTCTATCTCTCTCTTCTAATTAATCCCAGATTAATCAAAGTGCGAGTCATACGTCATCGGTGAATCTTCAGGAAGCGACCCATGAGATCTCCGGATATGTTGGCAGTAAATACGATCGTCGGACTGTCCGAACACGTAAGTACCTCGTACTACGTTTATATCGATTTACAAGACAAGGTTGGCTTCTAGCAAAGCGCCATGCCTACCCAATTCTCCAGAAATATTCTTACAGGAATATATAGATCTGTATCAAGCGTAGTATACCGTAGTATGTGTATATTGGCCCAGTATCGGATAATCACGTGCTAGGGCTGGGGCTGGATAAGTGTCTGCCCCGTCCGAAACACATGTCGGATGTCTGGTAACATAGTCTATAATCGGATATACATGACCTGGTCACAATATCCCGATTGGTTGCGCAACACTCAAGAGCACTAGTACCGTATCCTGCGTGACATCATCTCCAAATGACTGAAGTGACACTTCCATCTTGACATCACACCCAATACACTACGACTCTCTGATAAACCCAGAAGTGGTGTACACAGAACCGGTTAAAGCCCCCTACCACCAAGACCAAAGTTTATCGATTATCGTAAGTATTAGCGATGCAAGTCTCAGGTTAAGACTATACACATACCTCGATTTCGGCCTCCCATAGACACATAGTCATAATACCAATGGGATTCCGAGGGGTCTATCCAGAGCGAAGCTGTTTCCCGTACCATCGGTGAAACACGACCTCCTATCGCACTTGCATAAGTATCCAATACTTATATATATGAGAACTATGCCGTTGTGCCCTCACAAACGCGCACAAGTG
The DNA here is from genome assembly GCA_019454045.1 of Zanthoxylum bungeanum. NCBI lineage: Eukaryota > Viridiplantae > Streptophyta > Magnoliopsida > Sapindales > Rutaceae > Zanthoxylum > Zanthoxylum bungeanum. The sequence goes on along the minus strand of SKCR01026267.1, from coordinate 123,473 downwards.
CAATACTAGCCTATTCCGCATTATCGATGTCCAGTCTCGATAATACTACGGCTAGGGATATTTAATGATTAAACCTTCAGGGACTGATACTGTCTCATATCATTCTCAGTCCAGGTACTAATCATAGGGACCTCTCTTCATTTATATATCTATGGTGATCTAATCACAAATGATGAGAGTGCAATTTCCTTATTACATAGTTAATTGCTACAACAACACAATGATCTGTGCAAATAGTGACGCTATGGGTCATATTATCCAACACAAGGATGTTGTAAAATATATATATATATATCTGAAGTCTGATTAATTAACTCCGTAGGGGTGTCTTAACACATGGTGCCCTAAAGTACACTAGTTTGTGAGCCACCGACCCAAAGCTCGCTACATAGACGAAAGATATTGTATATAAATAAAAAAATATAATCAAAAATAAAAATAAAATCAGAAAAATCAGAAGAATTATTCCATTGCTTCAAAAATGTGTGAATTCTGATAAAACTTTAGGACAAAAATATTACTCTCTTCTCAACTGCACTTTTGACTGTTGTGGGCAAAAATGAGTTGATTAATATTTTATGGGCTGTGTATATGGAGAATGATAAATATAATCGGAGAATTTACTTATTCGGTAATTTAGAAAGAAAAAAAAAACAACTAGTAACTTGGATTAGAAGTTTGACCTGATTAATCGTTAACTTCTTTATTCTCTTTTCGCTTGTCTTTTTGTTTTTGTGTGCATTAGTTTTACTATCTTTTTACTTTTGTAAAATGTTTGTGGGTATCATTGTTGTAAACCCTCACGAGACTACAACTCGTCCACTAGGGACACCTAGGGGTTTAAAGGCTTGTTGCATACGTTAAATGCAACCGTGATCCCTACGAAAGTGGCTTAGTTAAATTTTATTTTAAAGATGTTTATGTTATTGTATTCTGTGTTTTGCTCGAGGACTAGAAAAATATTAGGTTTGGGGGTGTGATGAGTGGTAAATGTATCACTTTTTCCCACTCATTTGACCTAATATTTTGTATAGTTTCTTGAGTTTTGTGAATATTTTGATGTGCTTTGTGTTATTTTGTAGATAAATAAAGTTTCAGGACATTCTGGAGGTGATTTGGAGCCAAAACATTGAAAAAGGACACAAAATGGCAAAATCATCTTTTGGCGCGTCGCGACGCGCAAGCTTCCAGCGTCGCGATGCCTAACATGTGCCGCTCCATGCTAACATGCACCGGGGACACGTGTCAGAATCTGAGAATTCAACATTGCCAAGTCACCGCCACGTCATCATCAACCAATCATCGCATGCCACGTGTCACAATCCTATGGTGCTGACAATCCACATCGCCACGTCATTGCCACATCATCGCCACGTCAGCATAATCATTGAGTTGCTAGCCGCCTTGCCATGTGTCATTTTATCACTTTATCCAGCTTGCCATATGTCGTCACCTCCGCAAGCCACGCAGCAAATCGAGCTCGTCGCGATGCGTAAAACCTTGCGAGTCGCGATACGGAGACCCCATCGACGCCTATAAATTCAACTCGAAATTTCAGTTTCAGATGTACCTTCCTCTCTTAATTCTCTTATGTAAATAAGGAGTTTGTATCTAGTTTTCCTTAAATTTTAGTTTTGTAGTTAATTTTTAGTTACTTTCTGTAATAATAATTTACTTTCTTTACTTTTTCAGTTTTTACTATTCAGCTGCGAGGAGGTAACTTCCCCCTGCTAGGGTGAAAGGTAAAACTTTTATTACTGCTATTTAGATTAATCTCCCTTAATTATAATATATTCACTATTTAAAATTTGACTTAACAAGGATACCGCTATATTGGTCGGTTGGTAATCAATTATAAACTGATTTTAATCTGACTAAGCATGGATACCGCCTGGTTGGTCGGTTGGTAATTTACCGACTATATGGCTGGTTTATGGACAAATATTGATACCACTTTTATGGCAGGTCAAACTTAATTTGACTTAATCAGGTTACCGCCTATATGGCTGGTTGGTAATGTTATCATAAATTAATATATTATATTAAGGGAGATATCTAAAATAGTAGTGGTAAAAGTAGATATTTTAACACTAGCATTTTATTTTATTGTAATTTTACTTTTCAGTATTTATTTTACCGCATTTACTTTTTAGCATTTTACTTTATGTCTTTTATTTTTAAGTTTTTACTAGCCCTAATTATATGTCGTAACTAAGTTAGTTATCTGGGGTTGTGATGAATTTTAATATCACCGGTTTATAAGGGGTTATTTCATAGTTTGGGTAATTTAAGGGTTTACTTATTAAGTTTTAAGCTTAATGCGTCTTGTTAACTGGCCATTAATAAGATTGATCCGGTAAATCTAAAATAAACTTGACAAAGGAATTTTAGGTTTTAGCCTTAGACTTAATAGCCCACGATCTTCCTTGAGGATAGATAACCCTTTAATAGATTTCCTTACAGGATAGACATATACCTATCGGGCGGGGGTGGCCATAATTGGAACTTAAACTTAATGAATCTAGGTAATTTGGTTGACATAGACATATGGTTCAATTTGGTTAAACTGAGTATTTACATCTGACCATCGACAAAGGCTTTTGCATAATTTCATGTTCCAGGTTAGTAAACCGATATATTACACAAACATTAAATAACTACTTCATCTTTAAAAAGATATTGGAAGAAATCACAACCATGGATAGTTTTATAAATTTGAATTTTCCTCAACATACTTTTGCATAATTTTATTTACTTGTTTTTAAATTTAAATTCATCACCCAATCAATCAATCAATCTGTTAGATACTAGTAATCATTTGGCCTCATAAAAATTAATAGCTTAGGTTTTAAATCCTCGTGGGATCGATAATTTTACTACTTGAACGATACGTGCGCTTGCGTTATACGCGTGTGATTACGCCGGTCAGATGTTAAATGTTTATCCATATCACAGATTTGAAACATAGAGGTTGGTTTCCTACTTCTACGAGAGTTTAACACCCCAAGGTAGACAAGTAGTGGAAATGATGTGTAATGGTGAGTTTATGGACAAAAATCCTGAAGATGTACTGGATTACCTAGAACACATAATAGAGAATGCACAACAATAGACATTGTTGGCACTTATAAGTCAGCTATAAAACCATTGTCATGTGGTAAGGGTATGTTTACCTTAGGGAAAACCATGAACTTTATGCTAAATATGCATCTCTAGCTAAAAAAGTCGAGGTATTAGAAATGAGAAAGGGTAATCATGTCAAGTCAATTCAAGAAATCACATGTCAAATTTGTAATTCAAATGAACATGTCACACAAGTTTGTCCAATCTTGCCAACCCTACAAGAATGTCTCCACGACCAAGTCAGTTTCATAAACACCTTCAAGAGACCAAATCCAAAGCCATACTCCTAAACCTACAATTCTGGTTGGAGAAACCATCCAAACTTTAATTGGAGGAATGATAACCTTACACAACCATCGCAACAACCTCCCCAAGTATACCAAAATTTTCTAAATTTCCCAGAATTATGCACCATATGTCCCACCACCTAGGAAAACCCTTGAGGACACCTTGCATGTGTTAATTGAGAAATAGGAAGCCATTAGTAATCAAAATGTTCAAACATTGATTTATTTGAAAGATACTTTCTCCAAAATCACATCTGTATTGACCATTAATGAGAAATGAAAGTTTTCTGCACAACCAGCCAAACCCCAAGAGTCATCAAAACCCTCACGAGGGTAGTTATGGTAGTCAACACAAAGACCAAGTCAAATCTATTATTACTCTTCGCAGTGGGAAGGTCATCTACATACCTATTCTTGGACCTCATGAAGTTGAAAATAAATCAGATTCAGAGGGTAAAGAATGAGTTGATGAACCATTACCTATCATTGATGATAATAATTTTTCTCATGCACCTACATTTCCTCAAGTATTAAAAACAAAGAAAGAGATATATGAAATATTCAAACATTTGAAGGTCAATATTCTTTTGTTAGATGTCATCCAACAGATACCATCTTATGCAAAATTTCTGAAAGACTTGTGTACCGTTAAAAGAAAACATTAGGTAAGAAAGAAATTTTTTCTAGCTGAACATGTAAGTTTAATTCTCTCAACCGATAATACATTGAAATACAAAGATCATGGTTGTCCTACTATTTCTTGTATTATTGGAAATCATAAAATTGAACATGCATTGCTTGATCTTTTAGCCAATGTCAATTTGCTTCCATTTTCGGTTTACCAACAACTTAATATTGGCGAGTTAAAACCAAATTTAACTATTCTTTTACTTGCTGATAGATCAGTTAATGTACCGAAAGGAATTGTGGAAAATATGTTATTACAAGTTGATAAATTCATATATCTTGTGGATTTTATTGTCTTAGAAACACAACCTATAGCAAACAGTTATAGGCCAATTCCTCTAATACTTGGTCGCTCTTTTTTAGCAACAGCTAATGCTTTAATTAGTTACAGGAATGGAATCATGAATTTGTCATTTGGCAATATGATGTTGGAGCTTAATATTTTTAATATATGCAAACAACCATACGATGAGGACAGTGAAAACGAGAGCATGGAACTAATTGAACCAATTTTGTAAGAATATATTCAGGGGAGTGAATCTGGCCATATGAAAATTTGCACAGCTAAATTTCTTAAATCAAGTACGCAATTAGATTTTTATCTTTCTAATGATTTTTCTTTACTTGATTCTACATAGGTACTGGAAACATAAAGAAGTACCCAAATTGGAATTAAAGACTTTGCCTGAAGGATTGAAATATACATTTCTTTGAGATAAAAAAACTTACCATGTGGTAATTTCTCCTTCTCCGATAAGTGGTCAAGAATGTAAGTTGTTAAATGTGTTGAGAGAACATAAACAGATAATTGGATGGACTTTAAAAGATATAAAATACAATAATCCTCTAAAATGGACACGTAGAATACATTTCAAAGATAATGTCAGGACACGTCGACTACCCAAAAAAATGTTAAACATTTACAAGAAAGAAGTGGTTAAAACAGAAGTCCTTAAATTTCTGGATTCATTCATCTCTTACATACCTGATTTGGAGAAAAATACCTATGCTAAGAAACAAAGAGCTAAACAACTAGGTGTTTATTATAAATGCGCATATTGGACGTGCAACACTCGATATCGTTCTTTAGGAATGATGTCTAATAATCGCAAAGAAAAAAATCAACCCATTAGAGATGGATTGAGTAAGGAGTCATAAGATAATATATCATTGACTCTTGAGACACATCCTAGTGAATTTGTTAGATTGATTCGAAACTTATGTACATAATTTCAAAAAGAAAGACAACAGTACAGTCTCGAGAATCTGACTTTAAAAGACCTTGTTTGTCAACTTATAAGAAATTTGGATGAGAAGCATATCCTCTACCCATAGAGGGCGTTCAATCCGTTACTGGACGTAAAACTAGAGGAAGATGTGAGCCACAATTAAAACTATCAGTACATATCATTTACTGTTTTGATTTCCTTTTATTATTTTAATATGTAACATTTCTTTTTAGTAGTAGTATTATAGATTCCACACTAACCATGTGATGTCTTCTAAACTCTACTTCTTTTTATTTAGACAATTTCTCAATTTGGTTGGGGGAGGGGATAGTTGACTAGATAGTTTTCATTTTTATGTTGTGTTTTTCTTTTTTAAAAAAAATTATTTTTGTGTTGTTATTTTATGTAAAAAAAAAATTATTTTTTTTTGCTTTGTTGTTATTTTGTGTGTAAAAAAAATATATTTTGTGTTGATTTTCTTTTAAAAAAAATTGCACACAAACCAACATTAAATTTTTGACTAACCAAGTGGAATTGTTATTCAAAGATGGCAGTGTAATGAGTTTTCGCTCCTGAGACGCATCTCAATATTTCGTAACAACTTATTTTTGTTCCTTTCTTTTTGAATCATTTAAATTTATGTATTCTCCATAATATTGATTAAATTTGATCTTCATATGCTTATTTGACAGGTATTATCAACATACACGATAACATATGATCATGGGTTGTAAGTGGAAATTTTGTAATATTCAGTTCCCTAGTTTGTTGGAGGTAGCACCTAAAGGCAGTGAAATTTATGTTTTTATTAAAAAAAAACTAACCAAGCTTTTACTTAGTAATCAGACATCTTGCCTCAGCAAGTAGTGATTGTTCGCGTAAAACGGTAAATCTTGAGTTAGTTTTAAAAAAATGATAATAATAATAATCAAGTTTTTACTTAGTAACCGAACATCTTGCCTCAGTAAGCAATGATTGTTCGCGTAAAACGGTAGAGCTTGAGTTTGGAAAAAAAGTGTGTTTGAATAAGTTCGATTTCGTAGCCTCTCTAACTCGAGTAATTAAGTCTGTAGGGGTTTTTTTAACACTTTGTGCCCTAAGGCCAACTAGTTTGGGAGTCACTGGCTCAAAGCTCGTTACAAGGGTTAAAGAGAAAGCTTAAGGAAATCAGACACTTTTTCTTTTTAACATTTGAGATCCGAGCAATTAACTCCGTAGGGGTGTCTTAACACCTAGTGTCCTAAAGCCAACTGGTTTGGGAGTCACTGGCCCAAAACTCCTTATAAGGATTGAAGATGTATTATTATTTATAAAAAATCTTTATGTATTTATAAATAAACTCCCATTGCCAAAAAGGTGTGAACTGTAATATAATTTTAGGGCAAAAATACTACTCTCTTTTCAACAAGACCTATGAATATAGTGGGCACAATGAATTGATTAATACTTTGTTTTATGTGTGTATGAAAGAATGATAAAAAGTATAGGAGAATTTACTTATTTGATTATTTAGAAAGAAAGAAAATAATTATTAACTTGGATAAGAATTTTTCTTTTCAGTTTTCGCTTAAATTACTAGGGACTAGTAATAAGCTGATTGGAGCGTATGATGAATACTAAAAATTACACATTTATTAAAAGAAAAATTAATCATTTTACACTTGTAATTTCATTAATCCCCTTAATTTAGCACATTTGTGAAATAATAAATAAATTTATATTTTATATATTTTTATTATGATTTTTATTTCTTATCTAGGTGAAATAATACATTGGATGCATATCTAGAAAATGGATGTGACATTTGGATTTTAGAGGCCGAAAACTTGAAAGAGCGTTCTAACAGTGTATAATTTCGGAAATTCCAACTTTGCGCAAGTTTCGTATTTAGGCCATAATCTCTTACCCCCATACCAGATTGAGGTGATTCTAGTTCCATATGAAAGAAGACTCAAATATCTACAATTTTATTATTTATAACATTTTCTAGTTTTGAGGTTTTCAAAGTCGAAATGGGTGAAGAAACTAATGTGTGTTGCATATAACTTTAATTATTAGAAAACAAAGTAAAAAGTACAAAATAAAAAAATAAAAAAGAAAAAGAAAAAATTTGAAATGTCACAATCCATCTCTAGGTTGATTATGACAAATATTTTCAATACTATCAACTAAAAATCAAAAAAGTCAAAAAATGAAAAAGAAAAAATTAAATTAGTAAAAGTTTGTTGTTTGTATTTGATTTGGAAAATTGTAATTAATAATTGAGATATAAGTATTTCTACTATAAATAGAGAGAGTGTCTTGTGTAAAATAATTAATTTTTCTTCATTTTCTTCATGCTTTCTTTCAAAGTTCTCTTGTAGAATTTGGGAGAGAGTGTCTTGTGTGTTTTATTTTTTTAAAGCTTTCTTATAATTTCTTTTTCTTTCAGTAATAAAATTACGCATTTTTTATTCAAATAATGAGTAGCTAATTTTATCCTGTTGAGGTAAAGGGTGAAGCTTTTAATATCAGAATATAGATTAATCTTACTTATATTATAATATATGAATTATAATCTAAGGACTAATATTTAATTTAAATCTGAATTAATTATTGACAAATGTTGTTACCGTCTATATGGCTGGTTTTATTTATTTGGTATAATTGAGTACCTGACTGAACTTGTTATAGATAAATGTTATTACCGCCTTTATGGCTGGTATTATATGTTTTGTCATAATTAATTCCTGAAATAAATTAACAGGTAATAATGATAATTTATATATTATAAAAAGTAAGATTTCTAAATTTGAAATATTAAAAGTGGATCGCCTAGCCCCAGTATTTTAATTTATTGTTGCAGTTCAATTTAAAATTTTCTAATCACTTCAAACAATTCAACATTTTTCTTTTCACTCGAATTACGATTTTATTTAGCTAAATCTATTCCATGTGGATCGATCCCGGACTTACCGAGTTATTTTATTACTACGATACTCTTATATTTGGGAGTAAAGAACCACTTTGTGAGTGTGTCACTGAGTTTTTATAACTCACACCAATCTAATTTGCTATATTTGCAGGTTGACTACCATATGGGTCAACCACTTCAGCTTTGGAAGCTATGCTCGAGATGAAGATCACTCAAGTTGTAGTCACCCTCGTAAGTGTCCTGTTAGGCAAAAGTTTTGATTGCTTAAGATGTTGTAGGCACGGAGCCATTGAGTGCTGATTAATGTTTTGGACATGGAGCTCTTAAGTGTTGATTTTGAGCTTGATGTGTTTTAGTGTGGACCTGAGGTCTTTCTTGTATGTTGGATGTCTTCTTTAAATTTCGTTTTGATACTGGACTAAGATCCAGGTTTTCCATTTTTAAGATACATATTTTCTATTTTTCTATAAATTTGGAGGTTTATGGAGATAGATTAATCATGTCTCCTGCCGGTAGCATCCTAGCTCTGGTAGGGTTTTATAGTTATGGTATCAGAGTAAAGTTTTAGGTGTCGGTGACTGCAGCTACAGAGTATCTAATCGTCTGAGTAAATTTTCTATTCCGTATAGACTGTATAGGTCTCATATTTGCAATTTGATTTGATATTTGATATATAGTATGATGTGCAATGATTTTGATTTGATATGGGTGGTTCGGGTTATTAGTACATGTTTGTATGTTATGACTGCCGAATCGAAGCTCTTAGAGAGTACTACAAGTTGGCGGTGATGGATTTCCGTTCTGTACATAGTTGCACGTAAAACGAGGAAGGAATCAGTGATGAATAATGACCCAAGAGTGAATAGTATCTCCGATCGAAATTCCATAGATTCCAGTGCGTTCGTGGGATCGTTTGGAGTTCGTATATGCTCTCGAAATCTTAGTAAGACCTCCCAGTAAAAATTCAATAATTTCAAGTTTTCCGTTAAATGTTCGGATGTATCCAGTAGCTTGTTAGAGTAGCGTATTGATATAGATTGAATTTTTTGGGTATGAGTATATTAAATATATGTATTTTGTAGAATCTGAGTGAAATTAAAATGAATTAGATCGATCCGATATGCAATGTAAGTTTCCGGTTAAAGTGGATTTTTCGTGTATTGATGTATTTTTTATCGTAACGATAGATATGAGATATATATAATGATAAGTTAATGTTTAGATAAATCCAGGTAGGTTATGGGGGTTCAGGACCCTTCGGTAGCGTTTGCGGAAATCTTTTCAGAAGATTTTCCCAAAAATACGTAAACCGAGGATCCAAGTTAATTAGTGTCATGAATTAGTTTGTAATGATGTTTTAAGAATAATAGAACTGAAATCATTGAAATCAGACTTAATTTGATTATTCTGGAAAGATCCGGAAGTTGTCATAATAAAGTTAAGAATTCTCTAAAATCGCAATTCTGATGGAATTTCACCATTTATTTTGACAGATTTGACTAGGACATGGAGTACTTGCGAAGCTAGGTAAGTAACTCATGCGATTAATACTTGATTTTTGTATTTATGTTTTAAATATGTGTAAATATATAGATGACTGTAGTGTTTAGGATAAGACGATGATTGTTAAGAGATGGTTTTGGGAACAAAGTTCAAGATTGTGTACAGTTAAGTTAATCGACCACCACATGTATGGATTCTGGTTATTATTATGATCTGAAATGAAAAATTCGATGAGCTTAATGTCTATATGCATGTGTTTAGGAATGTAACTTTATGAACCTATATTGAATACGTATATGTATATGTATAAGCAAATATATGAGTATGGATATACAGAATTACATATATATATATATATATATATATATATATATATATATATATATATATGTGTGATGATAAGATATGTATAACTTGAGTATATAAGATCGGTAAGTGGAAGAAGTTATGGTTTCTGAATTTTTATAAGCATGTGTATGTGTACGGTATTTGGATAAGTTCGTTATTAACTGATATATGTTGTTTATCTGTGTGATGTTTGGGTGATTAAGTGTGATAAGAAATTGATATAAGATAAGATTTTCCTGAATGGTTAAGGTACGTGAAGGAAAATATGCGTTTTATGAATGAATATCTTAACTGGTAAGTTTCTATGCCATGAATGTTTCTTGATAAGAATTCTGGAAACCAAGTATGTTTGATCGATAAGTAAAATACAAGAGGATTATTATATGGTATGGTATCTGAATTCGAAATGAGGTGTATATTCATATGTTTGAGATATATGTATGTATATGAGTATTTGGATGATGACTTGGAGTATGTGTCATGTATGTGCTTGCATATGAGAAATTGTACTATGAATTGTGTTACATGATATGCGTGCATGTGTATGTTTATTTGGTTGATAATTTCGTGGTGTAGTGGCCGAGCTGGTTATGAATCCATTCATACAATATTTATCTCATACCTATTCCAAAATAGGTAATGAGTCTCGTACGAGCATTGTATGTGTAAGCCAGATCATATGTATGTGTTGTTTTGGTTGTGTGTTCCTTAATATTTTGATTGTTGTGTATGCTTCGTTGTTAGTTACATGATGATTATATTTATATCTCTGAGTATATGTGTGTATGATAGATTTCGTGATATGTATGGACTGTTTATGTTTACGTAGAAAGAATGAATGACTTGAAACCTAGTGTGAATGTAAGATGTTATAGGTGTATATGTTAAGTTTGTTATTGTATATATGTATATTGTAAAAGAGACTGAATGTGTATGTAAGTTTTTGATGATAGACATGTCTCCAAGTAAGAATTCTAAAAATGGGATTTGCAGGAATATAGGAGAAGTAAGCTATGATTTTCACACTGTTATGAGTGAATACGTATAAGTCATAAATGTTAAGTTATTATAAGGCAATTGGAATTAAAGGAAAGTTTGCTTCAAATTGAAGAAAATTTATTTGACTGATCGATTTGATGATATTTCAAAGATGTTTATTCGTGACAAAAATAAAAATATATGACTGTATGTTTCACGTGATTGAAATGGATTCGATATTAACTGATGTACTCTGTGATATTCAAATTATTGCCTTATGTTCTTTGGATGTTTGGCTTTTAGATTGGCACATATATATGTAAATAGTATGAGGATTTGACATGTATACTGAATAAAGGGTTAGATAAAAGTTGATAAAGCTGAATTTGTAACAACTTGGTAATGTATAAAAGTTTCTGGTATGCTTGACTTTATGTTTTGTTTGTGGTATAGGATTTAGGGTTTAAGGAGCGTGGTTAGTTAAGGATTTTTTATAACTCACACCAATCTAGTTTGCCAGTTTTGATGGTTGACTACCGGAAAGGTCAACCACTTCAACTTTGGAAGCTATGCCCGAGACGCGGATCACTCAAGTTGCAGTCACCCTCCCAAGTGTCCTGGGAAAAGTCTTAGAGGTTTAGGATTTATAGTAATTATGTTATTCGTCGTGCTCTAATTGCTTATGATGTTGTGGGCACGGAGCTCTTGAGTGTTCATTAATGTTGTGGGCATGGAGCCCATAAGTGTTGATTTTGAGCTTGATGTGTTTTGGTGTGGACTTGAGGTCCTTTTTGTATGTTGGATGTCTCCTTTTGATTTTATTTTGATGCTGGACTGAGATCTAAATTGTCCATTTTTAAGATGCATCATGTCCGTTTTTCTATAAATTTGGAGGCTTATGGAGATGGGTTAATCCTATCTCCTGTCGGTAGCATCCTGCCTCTAGCAGGGTGTTACAATCACTTTGAAAGATTGCACATCAATGGCTAGAAGGTAATTCAACATCCTCATCTTCCTATATCTATAATCAATTTCGGTGTAGAAGGGAGGTCTAGTGGTTGAAAATCCATCGGCAAGATTTGTTGAGTAGCTTGTAGATGCTATGATCGATTCTCAGACGATTAAGTCTTTTTTAAAAAATATCGTTCTGATACCAATTGAAATTCCCTACAAGCACACAATAAACAATCTCTGTATACTCAAGAGGAGGTGAATTGGGTGACGACCAATATTGCAGAAATAAAAATTCTTGTAAATTTTACACTACTAAATTAGTAGCTTTACCAATTTAGCTTAGTGATCGATTTTCCAATTTAAGGTATTTAAGAATTAATACCCAAAAGGAAGTTTCTAAACAAAAATATATTTAAGATACAAACTTGCAATAAATAAATGAGTTTAGGGTTGGAGAAAATTGACACCGTATTTATATTGGTTCGGCCAACTCTTTGCCTACGTCCACTCTCCCAAGCCTCGCTTGAAGATTTCCACTAAGTTGAATCCACAACTTACACCGAGTTTTTCATGGCTCACTCGCAACCAAGAGTTTTATCTCATAGGTTCACTCTAAATATTTATACAATAGTTTTCCAATGGCTCACTCTTAAACCCTTACAATGAATTTTGTTCCTAGGCTCACTCACAACCTTTACACAAATTATCTTTTGAAGTATAACCACTCAACAAGGGACTTCCCAACCATAAGTGTTTGAATTTGGAAGTTTAAAGTACAACTTAGGCACTTACAAAAGATAAGAAGATTGAAGTGTGAGTTGCTAACCCAAGAAATCTAAGCTCACTACAAATGATATGAAGGTGTAGTGTGTGAGCTTGAGTATGAGAGTATATAAATATGAAAATTTTGTAAACTCTCTGTTTTTACCTTAGAAGAAATTATTTGAATGTTTAAGGACCTAGCAAAAATGAAATAAGGACTCCATTTATAAAGAAAATGAAAACAGTCCCTTATATTTGTGCTGATGCTGGTATGCTGGTCTGTATAGGCCGGTATGTCGGTCTGCCATTACAACGGCTATAAAATATTTTTGTTGACACCAGTAAACCCAAACAAGACCAGATTACTGACCGATATGGAGACTGGTAAGGATCATGGTTTTCAAGAGCATGTAAAATATGAAGGTTGACAGATATAAATAACGGTGTGCTCTAGTCCGGTTCCAATTAGTGTGCAAACTCCACACTGAACAGTATGGGTGACCGATATGGAGTAGCCCGGCTTCAGAGGCGATGCAAAACTTCTCAGAACAGAGCAGAGACATCAGTATACTGATGTGGGAGATCAGTATACCGGTTTCAATGCCAAAATCTCTGGATTCAAAAGTTAAAACCATTTTGCACATGACTCTAATGCATCTATATGAATGTGCATATGTCATATGAGTTTAGAGACTTAAATTATCAACTCACTTTATAAAAAGAGCCCTAAGCTAAGACCACACAAGATATTCTTCAATAAGTACTAGTATTCACATCCATTTTCTATTCATCACCAATTGCTTCGATATTTTCTTGTAATGTCCGCTAATACGCGTCAAAGTCTTTTAGTGTTGCATCATCAAAATCCATCTTACGAATATGTCGCTAACACTATCGTGATCTCTTTATATCCAATAATATTGTAGGCGAGTAAAAATGTGATCATCATTCTTTTCAAAAATTTAAAGTTCGTTCCGTCATAAAATTACGGTCTATCGGTGATTGCACCTTCAACAATTTTTGTGTGTGTAGCTTGTAAAGGCTATGATCTATTCTCAGACGATTAAGTTTTTTTTTAGAATACATCGTTCTGATACCAATTGAAATTACCTACAAGCACACTTAAATAACAATAACTATACACAAGAATGAGTGAATTAGGTCTATGATAAAATAATGTGGAATTAAAAATCTTATCAATTTTAAGTCACTTAGTTAGTAGTTTTACCAATTAAGCTTAGTGTGTAATTTTATCAATTAATATGTTTTACAAAAGGTAAGTTTCTAAGTTATATGTAAATATGAAATAAAACTTGCGATAAATAAAACGAGTAGGGGATAGAGAAATTTGACCCCATGATTTATAGTGGTTCGGCCAACAATGCCTATGTCCACTCCTTCAAGTCGTGCTTGAAGCTTTCCACTATATAAAAGTGAATCCACACTTTACACCGAAGGTTTTTCGTGGCTCATTCACAAACCAAGAGTTTTGTCTCTAGGTTCACCTTAAACCTTTACACAAAGAGTTTGATCTATAAGTTCACTCTTAAACCTTTATAATGAGAGTTTTGTTCCTAGGCTCACTCCAAATATTTTATAACAAAATCACCATTTTGAGTATTTGATAAGGGAAAAATATATCAATATTTACCGCCCATTTTACTTAATATATTGTATAGTTTCTCGGATATTATGAATATTTTTATGTTTTTTGTGTTATTTTACAGATAAAAAAAATTTGGGAACTCAGTGAAATTGAATCGGGGCTAAAATGGCGAAATTCAGATCAAAAATGGCAAAATGGGAAATTTTCTGTTCACGCGTTGCGATGCGCAATATCCTCTGCATCGCGACGCGCAATCAATAATTCAGCTGCCGACACGCGTCATCCCATGCGTCATCATGATGTCAGCAATTCACCCCGCATCGTGACTCTAACACTCAATGAGTCGCGACGTCGAAGTAATTATTGAGCTGCCGGCACTTGTACAGTACTGTAGCACGCGTCGCGACGCGCTGATGTTTTGCATCGCGACGCATGAAGTTTTTGAAGCCTATAAATTAAGGCTGAGTTTAGAAGGAAAATTCATACTTTCTTCTGGAGATTTTCTTAAGAATACTAAGAAGAGGGTATCTTATTTGTTTATTTTCAGCTTTCTTGTATTTAAATTTTATTTTAGCAATAAAAGTGTGTGTGTTTTACTTAAAGCATGAGTAGGTAACTTCTTTCTGCTGGGGTGAAAAGGTGAAGCTTTTATTATTATAATTTAGATTAATCTCCCTTAATTATAATATATAAATTATTTTAAAACCCGACTTAATGAGATACCGCCTTTATGGTCGGTTGGACTTAATTAAATTAATTTTGACCTGACTTAATTGGATACCGCCTTTATGGTCGGTTAGAATTAATTAAAATCTGACTTAATCAGGATACTGCCTATATGATCGGTTGGTAATATAACGCAAATTTATATATTACAATAAGAGAGATTTCTAAATTAGAAGTAATAAAAGTGGATTCTCTACCCCCAGCATTTTATTTTATTATTTTTTTTTACCTTTATAATTTTCAAATTTGTTTTAAAATATTTTATTTATTGAAGTCTTTAATAGTCATAGATATGTGTCGTAACTAAATACAATAACTAGGGTTGTGATGAATTCCAATACACTGGTTTATAAGTATTATTTTGTGTCTTGGGTAATATAATGGTTTATTTATTGAGTCTTAATCTTAATGCTTCTTATTAACTGTCCATTAATAAGATTGATATGGTAAACTTAAAATGAACTTGACAAAGAAATTTTTGGTTTCAGCCTTAGACTAAATAGCTCATTATCTCACCTTAGGGTAGATTTCCTTCGAGGATAAACATATACCTGTCGGGTGTGGGTAGCCACAATTGGAACTTAATCTTAATGAATTCAGAGTTTCTTGATTAACATAAATATATTGTTAATTGGGTTACTTTGGGTGTTTGCATCTGAACATCGAAAGAGGATTTTGCATATTTTCGTTTTCCAGGTTAATAAACTGATATATTACACAAACATGAGATAATCACTTCATATTTAAAAGATATTGGAAGGATTCACAACCCTAGATAGATTAATAATATCGATTTTTCCTTTAATTCACCTTTGTACTATTTTAATTACTCGTTTTTTAGTTTAAATCACATTCCAACCAACAATCAAATCAATTAGATACTTGTAGACATTTAGCTTCATAAATTGATAGCATAGGTATTAATTCCTCGTGGGATCGATATATTTTATACTACTTGAACGATACGTGCGCTTGCGTTACGTGTGCGTTTACCACCGATTAAGTTTTTGGCGCCTTTTCCGGGGACTTATTTATCTTTTACTATTAATTTTGGGGTTACATTCTTTACTTGTGTCTAATTTGTTAGTACTTATTATTTTTGTTTTCTTGTGTTTCAAGTTTTCAGAAACTACATGAGAAGAAGCAGAAGCTTTGAAATTCATCCGCTTGACCCAAAAATTGAAAGAACAATCAGACAATTGGGAAGGGAAAGGCGAGAAGGCCTAAAAGCAGTGATCAATATGAACAATCAAGAACCTGAACCTTTGGAAGTTACACCACCAATTCCCATTCGAGACAGAACAATTCTGGTGGTTGACGGCTTCATATCATGCATTGTACTTCCACCCTTACCAGCAAATGTGTATGACATCAAAACATGCATTCAAATGTTACAGCAATCAGTCCAATTCAGGGGAAGTGCAACTGAAGATCCTAATGCCCACATCAGCAACTTCCTGGAAGTTTGTGGCACATTCAATTACAACCGAGCAGCAGAATAAGCAATATGTCTGTGTGTGTTCCCATATTCTTTGAAAGACAGAGCTAAGACTTGGCTTCATTCATTACCAGTAGGTTATATCACAACTTGGAACACTCTTGCCACCGAATTCCTTGCAAAATATTTTCCCCCACCAGAACAGCAAAGATGATGAATGACATCACAACCTTTGTGCAACATAACTCAGAATCCCTCTGCGAAGCATGAGAAAGATACAAGGAATTGCTTCGAAAATGTCCTCACCATGAGATTGCAAATTGGCTTCAAGTCCAAACCTTTTACAATGGACTTTCTGGACTAATGAGAACCACAATAGATGTTGCTGTTGGAGGAGCATTAATGGCAAAATGAGAAGATCAGGCCTGGAAATTAATTGAAGAAATGGCCAACAACAATTCCTTGTGGCCAACAGAGAGAAGCATGATCCAACGAATAGCAGAAATCCACGAAGAAGGAGCCAACTCAACAATGAATGCCAAGCTGGATCAAATATGAAAATATCTCAAAACTCTTAGCATGTAGGGTAATGCTGGATCCACAAGTTCACCATATGGAGGAGTACCTTCAACAGACAGGGAAACGATCCATATTCCAATACCTACAACCTAGGTTGGAGGAATCATCCCAATTTCACATGGAGCAAAACTTCAGGGCAAAGGAACAATACACCACCCAGATTCCAACAGCAGAACAAAGGCCATGAGTATGAAAAAGAACTAGGAATAGCAAAAGTGTTGGCCCAGATGAAAAAGCAAGAAGCAAAATACGACGTTTTAGAAACTGTGGTTCAAAATCAAGCAGCATCATACGATGCTATGTTTCAAAGCCAATCAGCTTCTATAAAGGCACTGGAAAATCAATTGGGACAACTGGCCAATGCTCAGAGTTACAGACCGCAAGGTACCCTTCCTAGCAACACATAACCAAATCCAAGAAACAGAAGGAATGAGCAATGCCAAGCCATCATATTAAAAAACGGAACTGAAATCAACAAAGATATTGGAGTCAAGGCATCTACTGAGGAATTTCCAAAAGAAAGCAATGAACCAGATCCACATAAAATGATCGAGAAAGATTTACTCCACCTCCACATTTTCCACAGTGTCTCCAGAAACACAAACTAGACAAGCAGTTTTCTTGATTCTTAGAGATCTTCAAAAAGCTTCATATCAACATTCCATTTGTAGAAGCGTTGGAACAAATGCCCAGCTATGTCAAATTCATGAAAGATATTCTGTCACGAAAGTGAAGATTGGGAAATTATGAGACGGTAGCACTGACAGAAGAATACAGCGCCATCATTCAGAGGAAGCTCCCCCCAAAGTTGAAAGATCTTGGCAGTTTCACCATCCCCTGCACCATAGGAGAACATTACTTCGGTAAGGCTTTGTGTGATTTAGGTGCTAGTATTAACTTGATGTCTTTATCTATTTACAGGAAACTGCAGATTGGAGAAGCAAAGCCCACCTCAGTCACTCTGCAACTTGCTGAAAAACACTCATATTTCCGAGAGGTGTAGTGGAAGATGTATTGGTCAAAGTCGACAAATTCATTTTCCCACCAGATTTCATTGTCCTTGACATGAAGGAAGACAAAGACGTACCCATCATTCTCGGGAGACCATTATTGGCTACAGGTCAAACCATCATTGATGTACAAAAAAGGTGAACTAACCATGATGGTGTAGGACAAAGAAGTAACATTCAATGTTTTCACAGCCATGAAATTCCCGAATGACGAAAAGGAGGAGGAATATTTCAGACTTGATGTAATAGATAGTATCATCCAGAACACAGATGCAATGCAACTTTCCACTGACAAACTTGAAGCATGCATCACCAACATGACTGACAGAGAATTAGATGATGAGATTCTAAAATGTATCAACTATTTTGACGAGTACCTCGCTTCAGATCGACACCATTGGTGGAAAGCTTGGAATTACCAAAAAATGAGCGAATTAAGCCCTCGATTGAAAAACCACCGCAGTTGAAATTAAAGCCACTTCTGAGCCATCTAAGGTATGTATACTTGGAAAACTCTTCTGATTTACCTGTGATTATTTATTCCTCACTAACATGGGTGCATGAAGGCATTGTCCTGGGATATCGAATCTCAGAGAAGGGAATAGAGGTAGATAAAGTAAAGATCGAGATGGTATAAAAATTACCTCCACCATCATCCGTCAAAGGGATTCGAAGTTTTCTCGTGTTGGGATAATCTACGGTCCCGATGATCGATTAAAGTGATGAAACATACATGTGAATACACGAAGAAGTTGCGGAATACTTACATCGATCGGTTGAGGCGATGCGTCGAAGAACAAAACTTTTTATGCCCTTTGAAACTCCTTCAAGGCTCACGGCATTTACTGGTTTGGCTCCTTCATTTTCAGTCCAAGCTCCAAGCTTTTGGGTGGTGATTCCAAGCTCACAAGTGGGTTTCCCTATCACCTTTGTATGTCTCCATTGTGTGCTAGCACTTAGGAATTTTTGCCACAAAAATCCCTTTATTTTCTCACTGCCATACACGGTAAAAACCAAAAGGTTTTGGAGAAGAAATTCAGCCCCTTGGGCGTGAAGATGGAGAGAAGAAAGAGAAGAGAGCAAAAAAAATGTTGGTTGGTAGTTACAAATTGTGTATCTAATACACTAAATGAATTACAAAATTGATTTACCAAAATTTTGGCTTTCCAAAAGTCAAAGGCTTTAAGCCATCCAACAACTCCATCAACTATTCACATCAATCAAGTGACAAGTTGTCACATCAATTGATTGACTAGTGATTTGACGCTTGATGTGACTTGCGGGCCGCACTTGAATTCGAAATGCGAGTGCGCTCGTAAACACTCCCGGGCTCGGGTTCGCTAATTCCAAATTAACAAATTTTCCATTGCGACGCAATTAAATAATTATGCCTAGCAAAATCACTATTCACGTCGCTAACGAATTAATTCTAAATTAACTCGTTCGCCCGAATTAAAATCCAATTTCAATTCCGCGTCGAAATCCAATTTCGTATAATATATCGAATATATTATTTTATCGATTAATTCCAAATTAATCATTTTCTCTCTTTAATAATATTTTATCCCAGATAAAATATCTCCGTAATTAATCCCAGATTAATTTTCACTCTCTACTAATTAATCCCAGATTAATAAAGTGTGATTCATACGTCATCGGTGAATCTTCGGGAAGCGACCCATGAGAACCCCGGATATATTGGCAGTAAATCCGGTCGTCGGACTATCCGAACACGTACGTACCTAGTACTACGTTTTTACCGATTTACAAAACAAGGTTGGCTTCTAGCAAAGCGCCATGCCTACCCAATTCTCCAGAAATATCCTTACAGGAATATGTGATCTATATCAGGCGCAATATACGTAGTATTGCGTATTTCGATCCAATATCGGATGTCAGTGCAAGGCCTGGGGCTGGAAATGTGTCTGCCCCGTACGAAGCACATATCGGATCTCTGGTAACTAGTCTCTATATCGGATAAACATGACCTAGTCATTTTATCCCCATGACTGCAGTACATAAGAGAACCAGTTTCGTATCCTACGTGACCATCATCTCCACTATGACTGGAGTGATACTTCCATCTCGACATCACACCCAATACACTACGATTCTCAATATACCCAGAAGAGGCGTACACAGAACCTGTTAAAGCCCTGGATGACCAAAACCAAAGTACATTGATTGTCGCAAGTATTAGCGGTGCAAGTCTCAGGTTAAGACCAAATACACCTACCCTGATTCGGACTTCCATAGACACATAGTCATACTACCAATGGAATTCTGAGGGGTCTATCCAGAGCGAAGCTGTTTCCCGTACCATCGATAAAACACAACCTCCTACTACACTTTCATGAGTATCATATACCTAAATATATGAGAACTATGTCGTTATGCCCTCACAACGCACACAAGTGTAATACTAGTCTATTCCGCATTATCGATGTCCAATCTCGATAATACTACGACTAGGGATATTTAATTATTAAACCTTCGTGGATTGATACTGTCTCATATCATCTCAATCCAGGAACTAATCATATGGACCTTTCATCATTTATACATCTTGGTGATCTAATCACAAATGATAAAAGAGCAATTTCCTTTGTCACATAGTTAATTTGTACAACAACACCATGATCTATACAAATAGTGACGCTATGGGTCAGAACTGTCGAACATCTCGGGCATGCAGGATTCTACAGGAGATTTATCAAAGACTTCTCCAAGATTGGTAAACCTTTGTGCAATCTGTTGGATAAAGACGTGCCTTTCAACTTCACCAAAGAATGCCACCATGCTTTTGAGATCTTAAAACAGAAGCTGATCTCTACCCCATCATAGTACCATCAGACTGGACGCTTCCATTTGAAGTGATGTGCGATGCTAGTGATTTTGCTGTAGGTGCAGTTTTTGGACAACGTAAGGCGAAAATTTTTCACACCATTTACTACGCTAGCAAAACTCTGAATGAAGCACAACTCAACTACACAACAATTGAAAAGGAATTGCTTGCATAGTGTTTGCTTTTGATAAATTATGCTCCTATTTGCTGGGTCTCAAAGTGGTGGTCTACACAGATCATTCAGCAATCAAATACCTGATCGCAAAGAAAGATGTCAAGCCCAGATTGATCCGTTGGGTGCTTCTACTACAATAATTTGACGTGGAGATCCGAGATAGGAAATGGACAGAAAATCAAGTGGCAGATCACTTGTCAAGGCTCAAAAATGGAAGTATAACTGGCAATGAGCTGACAATCAAAGAAACTTTTCCATATGAAAATTTGTTTGCCATCAAGCAGCAGGAAGTCCCATGATATGTTTATTATGTTAACTATATAGTATCATGGAAATGGCCGTTGGAATGGACACATCAGCAACGAAAGACATTTTTCAAAGAAGTCAAACATTATGTCTAGGATGAGCCGTACCTATTCAAACGTTGTGCTGATTAGTTATTACAGCGTTGTGTACCACATGAGGAGGTCAATAATATCCTGTAACATTTTCATTCATCACCATACGGCATACACTTCAACGGAGATAAAACGGCAGCCAAAGTTCTACAATCAGGTTTGTTCTGGCCTACATTGTTTAAAGATGCTCACTTATTCGTTCTTCAATGTGAGAAGTGCCAGAGAATGGGAAATATTTCGATGAGAAATGAAGGACCTCTTCAAAGTATTCTCAATGTGAAGATATTTGATGTATGAGGGATTAACTTTATGGGACCCTTTGTTCCATCATATGGAAACCTGTACATTCTGGTTGTAGTAGACTACATCTCCAAATGGGTTGAAGTAATAACACTGCCATTAAATGACTCCAAGTGGTGTTAAAATTCCTCAAAAAGAATATTTTCACTCGCTTCGGAACACCTTGAACGATCATCAGTGATGGTGGCACACACTTCTGTAACAAGTACTTTGATGCACTTCTAGCCAAATATGGAGTTACTCATAAAATTACCACTGCTTATCATCCGCAGTCAAATGGGCAGGTTGAAGTTTCCAACAGAGAAATCAAAAGAATTTTGGAGAGAACCGTTAAGTCAACAAGGTGGGACTGGTCTATAAAACTGGAAGACACATTATGGGCCTACCGGACAGCTTACAAGACGCCCATTGGAATGTCCCCATATCGAATGGTGTTTGAGAAAGCATTCTATCTTCCTGTGGAGCTCGAACATAAAGCCTACTAGGTATTGAAGAAGCTAAATTTTGATCTGCAAGCGGCAGGAGAGAAACGGCTCCACCAACTGAACGAATTGGAGGAAATTCGCCTAATGCTTATGAGAATGCCAAACTGTACAAAGAAAAGACCAAGAAGTGGCATGATAAAAAAATAGTACGAAGACAATTGGAACCAGGGCAGCAAGTATTGTTATACAAATCAAGGTTGAAACTTTTCCCTGGCAAGCTAAAATCGCGGTGGTCGGGTCCATTTATGATCACCCAAGTTTTACCATATGGATCCGTTGAGTTACATGACCCCAACTCCAATGATACATTCAAAGTTAACAGCCAACGTGTCAAGCATTATTAGGGAGAATCATTTGAGCGATAAAAATAGAGTCTCACACTTGCCGATCCAGCCTAACGTTCGAGCATTCATGTCTAGCTGACGACGTTAAACTTAGCGCTAACAGGGAGGCAACCCATGCAATTTTTATATATATTGAAATTTGGTGTGTTTTAATTTTTGTAGGAAAAGTCACAGACATGATGGAAGACGTTCTCGCAAAACTTCATAAGAATTTTCCTTCTCTCCCTCAAAAGTCTCTAATGAAAGTCTACAAAGCACGCATTGAAAGAATGAGACTTCTGATGATCAAAGGTATTCCTAGTGACATTCGTTGGATAATTGAAGCACGAGTCCGATTAGCAGGTGAGTCATCTGACTCTTTTATTTCATTTCTGCCTGGTTTAGGAAAAAACACCTATGCTAAGAAAAGAAGAGCTAAACGATTAGGTGTTTTCTATAAATGTGCATGTTATACATACAATACTCGCTATCGTTCTTTAGGAAGGATGTCTGATAACCGCGAAGATAAAATAAAATTCATTAGGGATGGCGTGAGTAATGAGTCTCTAGATGACATATCATTGACTCTTGAGACGCATCCTAGTGGATATGTGTATCACGCGATTCGTAATTTACATACACAGTTTCGAAAGAAAGACAACAATTGAGTCTCGAGAATCTGACTTTAAAAGACCCTGTTTGCCAATTTATAAGAAAATTGGATGGGAAGCTTGTCTCTGACATATAGATGTCATTCAAGCTGTTACTCCCTGTACATATTATTATTTCTTTGTCTTTAACTAATAATTGTAATTTATTTTGTTATTTTCTTTTATTTTCGCCGAAAAGATCCAGACATTTGGCAGATACTAGTGCTATTATTACTCACCTTTTTTCAGGATCTATAAATTCAGCTCGTCATTGCTCTATTGTAGACATCCAAATTTGAGAAAGTAATATTTAAAAAAATGGAAGCAACTTCAAGAAGACGAGTTGTTAACATCTGTGTGTTTTGCGGTACTAGTTCTGGTTCTAAACTAGAATTCGCTGAGGCAGCACAAGAATTGGGTAGAGTCATAGCTGAGAGGAATATGCACTTAGTATATGGCGGTGGAAATCTTGG
This sequence comes from Zanthoxylum bungeanum, assembly GCA_019454045.1. Lineage (NCBI taxonomy): Eukaryota > Viridiplantae > Streptophyta > Magnoliopsida > Sapindales > Rutaceae > Zanthoxylum > Zanthoxylum bungeanum. The sequence continues at coordinate 99,680 of SKCR01026267.1, read as the reverse complement.
ACTGATGAGGTATGTTTCAAGGGCTGTACAGGAAGAAAGTAGTCAAGTTTTGGGAATCATCCCAAAACCTTTGGCGGAGGCAAACCTTATCGGACAATCAAACGGAGAGGAATGCATCGTGTCAGGTATGTTCGAACGACTTGTTGAAAATATTAATCGTGTTGATGCATTTATTGCTTTGCCAAGTGGCTTGGGCACGATGGAGGAAATTTTTACATTGCTATCTTGGGCCAACTTGAACATACACCAGAAACCAATTGGATTGTTTAATGTTGATGGATTTATTGACTTTCTTTTTGTGATTCTTGAAGATGCCCGGAGAAATGGGTTCCTTTCAAAATCTGTATAAGATATCCTCTTCACTGCTAGAACAACCAATGATTTAATTGACCAACTCTTATTCTTTGAACCACAAATTGACCCTATCCTTTTCAAGATAAACTAGTCTGATAATGATCGTTGTAAGAAGCGTCAGATAAATTTGGATCTTAACCTTTAATTTTCTTTTTAAATGTACAATTCCACGCTAATCAGGTACTGTCTTCTAAACTTTCCTTCTTCTTGTTAGACATTAGGGACAATGTCTCAATTAGGTTTGGGGTGGGGAATAGTTTACTAGTATCTTGTTTTTATTTTTCGTTGTTTTGTTTTTTCTTGGTTTTTACTTTAAAAAATTAAAAAATAAAAATAAATGTTTTTAACTTGACTAACCAGGTGGAATTGTGTTTGCGATAGCTGTGTAAGGAATTTCCACTCCTGAGACGTATCTCAACCTATTTCGTAACTAGTTAATTTTTGTTTATTTCATTTTGAATTATTTAAATTCATGAATTCTCCATAATATTGACTTAAATTTAAACTTCATATGCTCATTTGACAGGTATTATCAACATGCATGGTAACATACGGATATGGGTCGTAAGTGAAAAGTTTGTAATATTCAGTGCTCTAGTTTATTGGAGGAAGCATCTGAAAGCGATGGAATAAAAAAAATTATGTATATAAATAATTAACCATGCTTTTACTTAGTAGTCGGATGTCTTGTCTCAGTAAACAATGATTATTCGCGTCAAATGGTAAAATCTTGAGTTAATAATAATAATGTTTCTACTTTGTAATCGGACATCTTACCTCAGTAAGCAGTGATTGTCGCGTCAAACGATAGAACTTTTAACATCTGAGATCCGAGTAATTAAGTCTGTAGGGGTGTCTTAACACCTAATGCCATAAAGCCAACTAGTTTGGGAGTCACTAGCCCAACGCTCGCTACAAGGATTGAAGATGTTATATAAAAAAAAAATTATTGCCAAAAATGTGTGAATTCTCATATAACTTTAGGACAAAAATATTGCTCTCTTTTCAACTACACTTATGAATATTGTGGGAACAATGATTTGATTAATACCTTGTTGGTTGTGTATATGGAGAATGGTAAAAATAATCGGAGAATTTACTTATTTGGTAATATAGAAAGAAAGAAAACAACTATAACTTAGATAAGAATTTCACATGTTTAGTCACTAACTTGTTTTGTGTGTTTGATTGTACATTTACATTTGTGGGTATCGTCGCTGTAAGCCCTCACGAGACTATAACTCGTCTACCTGGGACACCTAGGGGTTTAAAGGCTTGTTGCATACGCTGAATGCAACCTTGAACCCTACAAAAGTGGCTTAGATTAATTTAAGTATTTATTACATTTAATTTTGTTGTTTTGCTCGAGGACTAGCAAAATTTTAAGTTTGAGGGTGTGATAAGCGGAAAATATATCAATATTTACCGCCCCTTTTACTTTTTTTTTATAGTTTCTAGGGTATTGTGAATATTTTTATGTGTTTTTTGATATTTTGTAGATAAATAAAGTTTCAGAACTCTCTAGAATTGAATCGGGCTAAAACGGTGAAATTCGGATCAAAAAGGGTAAAATGGGAAATTTTATGTTCACGTGTCGCGATGCACAACATCCTCTGTGTCGCGACGCACAATCAATAATTCAGCTGCCGACATGTTTCATCCCATGCATCATCATGACGTCAGCATTTCACGCCGCGTCGCGACGCCAAAGCAATTATTGAGCTACCGACACTTGTACAGTACTGTAGAACGCGTCGCGACGCGCAAGTTTTTTGCATCGCGACGCGTGACATTTTTGAAGCCTATAAATTGAGGTTAAATTCAGAAGGAAAATTCATACTTTCTTCTGGATATTTTCTTAAGAATATTAAGAAGAGAGTATCTCGTTTGTTTATTTTCAGCTTTCTTGTATTTAAATTTTATTTTAGCAATAAAAGTGTGTTTTTTACTTAAAGCATGAGTATGTAACTTCTTTTTGCTGGGGTTAAAAGGTGAAGCTTTTATTATTATAATTTAGATTAATCTCGCTTAATTATAATAGATAAATTATTATAAAACCTGACTTAATGGGATACCGCCTTTATGGTCGGTTGGACTTAATTAAATTAATTTTGACCTGACTTAATTAGATATCGCTTTTATGGTCGGTTGGAATTAATTAAAATCTGACTTAATCAGGATACCGCCTATATGGTCGGTTGGTAATATAACAAAAATTTATATATTATAATAAGGAAGATTTCTAAATTAGAAGTAATAAAGTGGATCCTCAAACCTCAGTATTTTATTTTATTGTTTTATTTTACCTTTTTAATTTTCAAATTTGTTTTAAAATATTTTATTTATTTAAGTCCTTAATAGTCCTAGATATGTGTCTTAACTAAATACAATATCTGAGGTTGTGATGAATTCCAATATTACTGGTTTATAAGTTGATTATTTTATGTCTTGGGTAATATAATAGTTTATTTAATTGAGTCTTAATCTTAATGCTTCTTATTAACTGGCCACTAATAATATTGATATGGTAAACTTAAAATGAACTTGATAAAGGGATATTAGGTTTCAGCCTTAGACTCAATAGCTTACGATCTCACCTCATGGTAGATTTCCTTCCAGAATAGACATATACCTGTCGGGCGTGTGTAGCCACAATTGGAACTTAATCTTAATGAATTCAGAGTTTCTTGTTTAACATAGACATATTGTTAATTGGGTTACTTTGGGTGTTTGCATCTGACCATCGACAGAGGCTTTTGCATATTTTCGTGTTCCAGGTTAATAAACCGATATATTACACAAACATGGATAATCACTTCATCTTTAAAAGATATTGGAAGGATTCACAACCTTAGAGAGCTTTATAATATTGATTTTTTCCTTTAATTCACCTTTGCACTATTTTAATTACCTTTTTTTTAGTTTAAATCACATTCCAACCAACAATCAAATCAATTAGATACTCGTAGACAATTAGCTTCATAAATTGATAGCATAGGTATTAAGTCCTCGTGAGATCGATACATTTTGTACTACTTGACCGATACGTGCGCTTGCGTTACATGTGTGTTTACCAAATATCAATATTCTCACTCACCAATGGATTTCCACAACCACAAGTGTTCGATGATGAAATTTTTACAACCATAATTTGGGTACTCATAAATATTACAAAGGAGATTAAAATGTGAGTTTCTCAACCCAAATATATCAAAGCTCACTAATATAAATTATGAAGATGAAGTATGAGCTTTTCCAAATGTAGAGAGTGGAAGATATAGACGATTTAAAAAACTATCTTTGTTATTTGGAACTCATAAAAGATTACAAAAATTTGAATATGAGTGTATTACCCAAATGAAAAACAAACTCACTAATTCGATATGAATATGTAAAATAATGAGCTTTATAAATTTGATTTTTGGAGAGAAAATGATTTGAAGATGTTTATAAACTCTCAAGAATATTTTGACATGATTAGAAGATGAATATATGTGCAAGAGATCTATTAGAAGTGAGAAAAATGGCCAATTTATAGATTTTGCACAAAACTAGCCGTTTATAGCCATTTTCCAATTCTCATACCAATATGTTGGTCTACAAGACTGGTATACCGGTCTGACAGGTCAAACGGCTCCAAAAAATGACTGTTGGGACCTCTAGGACTGGTATGTCAATTTCATGGACTGGTATGCCGGTTTCAGAGACTAGTATGTCGGTCTCAGCAACTTTCTAATGACCAGACAAGCTTGACAACACTTAGTATTTTGGCCATAACTTGCTCTAGAAAATTCCAAATCAAGTTCCGTAAATTTCTACATAAACTAGAAACATAGGGATATCATCTATAAAAAAATTCACCCTAAAAAACATTAATATGAATTTTTTTGAATTGTTCTAATTGACAAGTCTACAGAAAATGTACATCTGAATATGTTGTAGTAATATGGCTCTAGCAAAAGTTCTACATATCAGAATTGTGTTCTGTTCGAACTGTAGCAAAACTAGAGACACACACACACACACACACACACACACACACACACACACACATATATATATATATAATATATATATATATATCTAACAGTGTATCATTTGAAATTTAATTCATTTGTTTGCTATTTTTTCAAAACTATTTTTCCAATGTATTTGTGCATTGAAATTCATTTTGGTGCAAAGAAAGTGCAAATGATTTTTTAAGCATTCTAAGCCATTTTAAATGCAAGTGATGTAAAATGTATGATTCCTAAGAGCTTTAAAACATTTGAATAAACTCACTTATAAATAATGTTGGATCTTAATCATCATCTTTGATTTTCATCTTACTTTACTCTTGCTTTGGGTTTTTCATCTTTTTCTTGACTCTTTATCATATTTGTTCTTTTGATCATCTTCTAGCTCATTTTGGCTATTCATCAATCTTTATTTATTTGGTCATCTTTTAGCTCATTTTGGGCTCTTTATCAACATGTTGGCTCTTTAACTCATCGAACTTGATTTGCTAATATTGAGATGTTTGGACACCGTCGAAATCAAGTCACTAATGTTGATCCTCTTTTCCCAAGTCTCCATATCTTTGAGCATTTTTAATTTATTGGCCTCATCAAAATCATGGTACTACCACTTAATGATATATCAACTACTGCCAACCCCCACAGAACAATAAAGTTATCATCAGCCCCTACAAAAATAAGGTTATTCCTTTGAAAGAATAAATCTATGAAGAGAGTAAAAAAAATTAAAAACTCAATATTGAGTGAGGGAACTGAGCCATAATGACTCGTGTTGACGGTTGTTTTTCATTTCAGGGGAGATTCGGGAAAAACCACTCCTCGAACAAACCTTCCCCAAGCAGTGAATTTGTTTGGTAAGTTGAGAACCAAAGAAAACTTGGCAAACAAATAAGAAAACACACAGATAATAACAGATGCTTTAACGTGGTTTGGTGGAATGGATCCAACCTACGTCCACGGATGCAAAAGAAGCAAGATCTTTTATTAGGAGCTCGGGTCAGACCGACCTACTCTTTCTCTCTCGCTTAAGATTTTTTCTCTCTTTTACAAGTTGTATGAATGCTCATAATCAAATTAACCAACCCCTTACAATGAGTTCTCAACCCTTTTATATAGTACGTCTAAACTCACTATTCTGCCAACTCGTGATGTCAGCCACGTTACCAAGTTATCATTGTGTATGATCTCTTCCCCAATCAACCTACAAGTAGTAGCTCCGTCACCTGACACAACTACTCTCTGCCATCTGAAACTCATTAATCCACCATTTTTTGATAACTTCTACACAATCTGCCCATGTGTCCAACCACTCACGCGGTTTCGTGTGTCAGTGGATAAGCCTTAGGCTCTCTTCCATCCCATCAACCACTGGCCTACTCCTATCTTATCAGTTATTGGGAGGCTTAAACTTCTATTTAGGGCTTACGTCGTCCAACATTATGTAGGTTGATTGGGGAAGAGAGCTTAATGCGGCTTACATCCTCGGATCGGTACATGAATTCAAGTGACTATTGGGGCAGATGTGGAACCCTTAGGGTCCAATCGGTGTCTCACGCAGCGGAAGTGGGTCTAACCCATGGATATCTAGTATAGGTGTATTTAAAAATATTTTATGTAAATCTACATTCCGTTTCGAGTCCGTAGGACAAAACGGGGACCAAAACGGAGTCCGAAAACTTCGAAACAGAGAAAATGAAGTTTCAGTATGTATTAGTCTATGCGTCACGACGCGGAAGCTTGGGCGTCGAGACGCTCTAAAGTACGAGGGCAACTACGAGAGATAAATGTCTAGGCATCGCGACACGAAAGGCTGTGCATCGTGACGCTCCTAGGTCTGATGCTCGGTGTCGCGACGCTGAGAGGTCAGAGTCACGTCGCTGCCCTAGGCAGTGAGCATTTTCTACTTCAAATCAATACTAAACACTTCCAATTTTCTCCTAATACTTCAAATACACCTAAAATCCAATTTTAGCATCATAACCACCATCAACACATGTTATACAACTAGCATACATGTATTCTAAATACTTATATGTATTTGTTTGAATCAAAACACAAACCAATTTAGAATCCAATAATGAAATATCTTATGAACAATTCTAGTTCACCCAAAGGTGGTCAAGTGATTCTAGAATGGTAGCCATGGCTCTAAGCTTTAATCTAGAGTTTCAAACTCTTATTAATTATTCCATGTCCAACATAAACATCTTTGACCTAATTAACAAGCATATTGTGTTTATATTTCCAAAGCATCCTAACATAATTTATTAGCCTTATTTCAACTTTAAGCTATGTAATCATACATCCAATACATAATTCATCATTATATGTCTCACTAATGAAGAACATATATTAGGAGAAGATCAAACATTACCTAGTAAGCTTGATACAAAGATCCAATCTCCTTCTCCTTGTTGAAATGGTTGGAGAACTTCCAAGGTTTGCAAGCTTGACTCCAAGATCCAAACTTGATTTCTTCTAGATGAAATATTGTAGAGACCTCACAAAGTTTCTCTAAACACTGCTCTAACTTGGGCTGGTTTCTTCAAGAATTGCTTGTATTTAGATTTATCAAGCTTAATTAAAACATTCCTCAAGCTTTCTATTTATAGCAAAACTTAGGCAATTTTAATTAATAAAAGTTCTAATCAACTTTCATGTGGCCTTAATCTAATTTTTTCAAATATATATAATTAGGTGTGGCTAATCACATTTGTCTACTACTTTGATTTAATCTAATTAAATCAAGACAAAACTTAATTAATGGATTAGTTACATGTTTTCCACTTTGATATAATCCAATTAAATCAAGCCAAAAATACCTATAATTACATATTTGTATTTACCAAAATATCCTCAAATGATAGAGATATTTATAAATTTACAATTAAGCCCTTTGTGTAATTATTGAATTAATCCAATTAATACAATTAGGTCAAACTAAATAATCAATGTTATCCAATAACACTTGATTATCTTAATTGATAATTATAATATCGAATATTATCTTTTATCTAAATTAATCGGCTACCCAAGTGCTCAACGAGTACACTTCATCTTGGGACTCTCTAAGTTCAGACACATTCGTCATATAAGCTTAGCTAATATGTACGCAATTCGGCCACCTCTGAATTCACGAAGAACATGAATGAAATTTTTGATCTATACAAGTCGAGGTCATCACATATGTTTATCAATCCCTCTAGGCTATCTGAGTTGTGCTTAGGAAACATAGAATACGCCGTCAAGTTTCTGAAGCTCACATCTCATAACGACATGTCTACAATTCTTTACAACTGATGCGATCCACCCTAGGTGATCGGCTTTGGCCAAAGTCTTAAGAATCATGACTTACTCACATGGATATCTAAATCCCTTAGGGTATACATACGGGCCGACAGATCTTATCTTGATTCGTACTTGATTAATGAGTGCATCGATCCACACCCAATGAACATCTAAATGTAGGTTTCTATTATTAGTCCCAAAGAAAGTATAAGCCAATGAAACACACGATTTATACATGCAAAGCTTGAAGCATGGCGGAATCATACTTACAAAGCTTGTGACGAAAAATGATGAAGAAAATCCTTGAGTCTTCAAGGAGGAAACTTTCGGCCAAGGAGAAATGAAGAAGAAGCTTTAAGTCTTTTAGTATTCCAAGCTCCAAGGTTGTTTCCCTATCACCTCATTTGATCCTTCATTGTGCTAGCAAAATGGAGAGGATGAAAAACAATTTTTCTTGCCTTGTTGAAGCTCACGGCGTGAGCAAGAAGAAGAGGGAGAGAGGCTTTTGGTTTTCTTTTGTTTTTCTCTTTCTTGTTTCCAAAACCGTGAAGGATGAGATAACAATTACCAAAAAATATTTGGTAAATATCCCTCCAAAAACGTGAAAACGTTTTCCCTCCCAAAAAGCCATTAAATAGCCACCTACTTACATTGAGAATAGTGACAATGTATCATCCAATAAAGGTGACTAGATACATCCATCAACTAGTCGTGTCAAGTGATGAGACTTTGCGATGTGATTTGCGGGTCCCACTCGTTTCAAAATACGAATGTGTCCGCAAACACTTTCGGGCTCGGTTTCGCTAATTCCGAATTAACGAATTTCCGTCGCGACGTAAATTAAATAATTATGCCTATCGAAATTACTATTCACATCGCTAACGAATTAATTCTAAATTAATTTGTTTGCCCGAATTAAAATCCGATTTTAATTCTGCGTCGAAATCTAATTTCGTTTAATATATCAAATATATTATTTTATCGATTAATTCCCAATTAATCGTTCTCTCTCCTAATTAGGCATTTTATCCAAGATAAAATTTCTCCGTAATTAATCCAAGATTAATAAAGTTCGAATCAAACATCATAGGTGAATCTTCAGGAAGCGACCCAAGAGATCTCCGGATATGTTGGCAGTAAATACGGTCGTTGGATAATCCGAACACGTACGTACCTCGTACTACGTTTTTACCGATTTACAAGACAAGGTTGGCTTCTAGCAAAGCGCCATGCCTACCCAATTCTCCAGAAATATTCTTATTGGAATATTAGATCTTTATCAAGCGTAGTATACCGTAGTATTGCGTACATCGATCCAGTATCGGACGATCACATGTTAGGCCTGGGGCTGGAAATGTGTCTGCCCCGTACGAAACATATATCGGACATCAAACAACTAGTCTCTTTAAATCGGACAATCCTGACCTGGTCATATTGTCCCGACGGTTGCAACCTTTTATGGAGTACTAGTTCTGTATCCTACGTGATCATCATCTCCATATGTCTGAAGTGACACTTCCATCTTGACATCACATCCAGTACACTACGATTCTCGATAAACCCAGAAGAGGCGTACACAGAACCGGTTAAAGCCCCGAACCACCAAAACAAAGTTTACCGATTGTCGCAAGTACTAGCGATGCAAGTCTCAGGTTAAGACCATATACACCTACCCTGATGCGGCCTCCCATAGACACGCAGACATACTACCAATGGGATTCCGCGGGGTCTATATAGAGCGAAGCTGTTTTCCGTACCATCGGTAAAACACAACCTCTTATCGCACTTGCATAAGTATCCAATACTTAAATATATGAGAACTATGCCGTTGTGCCATCACAATGTGCACAAGTGCAATACTAGTCTATTCCGCATTATCGATGTCCGATCTCGATAATACTTCGACTATGGATATTTAATGATTAAACCTTTATATTGATACTGTCTCATATCATCTCAATACGGAACTAATCATATGGACTTTTGCCATTAATATATCAAAGTAAATAATTTACAAAACGGCAAAAGGCAATTTCATTATCACATAGTTAATTTTGTACAATAATACAATATCATTTACAAAATAGTGACGCTATGGGTCATAATGTCTAACACTAAAGGCCAGACCATGAAAGGTTTCTGACATACATGACATCAAAGTGTGGAGGATCTCACACAAAATCAATGATATCCTATAGTAAAATGATCACATATGCTACTCGACTCGAGGAGATTCCTATTGACGATGGTGTGTACTTCCAATTATTAGAAATCACATGTGAGTCATTCAGTATTCGGTCCAACCAATACCCACACGTCTATACAAACTTTCAAAGCTCATGGTACATCGAGTTAAACCATTGGAACTCAAATTCCAATATAGGACATGTGCTAGTCTTTTAGGTTATAGGAATTCGACCGTATTTCAAAACCAACAACTAAGAATAGGTTACAATAATAATATTTTTCTCAATGTCGGACTACCTAGTGTCCAATATTACTACATGACTATTCTAAGGTCGATGTCATTTTTAGTAAATTTATACATCAATCTAATATGCATAATGATAATATCATTAATAAAGTATGAAATGAAAATGTAGTTATTTTATTAATAAAAAAATAATACATTATTCAGATTGACGCTCCATGCACCAACTCCAACAGTGACGTCCTTCCTCGCATCTGCTACTAAGTCGGGTCAGTAGAAATACATTCACTTCCCTCACTTTCTCTTCACAAAGGGCCAGGCCAACATTAAGCTCCTCATTGGTTGCATTAGTTACGGTCATGTAGAAGCATTGAGAAATAGCTTCCCTTGATGACAGTCTGAACTGTTATGATTTTCTTCTCGTTTGTATCCTCAAGTGATCACCTTTCTATGTTTCTTTGTTTCTGATAAGATTCCTCGGTATATGTGACCGTGCCTCAGTTGGCACTCCCCCAGTCCCATTCATTGTGTCTCAAAGCCAAATCTGGCATCCTCAAGTCGATTTTCAAATGTGGATGAATCTGGGCCTTGGGCCTGGATCCTCATCCTCCCAAGGACCTTGGGCCTCCATCTTGGTAAGAAAAATCCCCTTAATACCCTTCTCCATATTTCGAGTCTTCTTGGGTTCGAAAATCACCATCAACAACTCCTTTCCTACTTCCATTCTAGTTTTTCTCCCAAGGTGAGAAAACCACTTGAGGAAGACTTTTTTAAGTACCTTTCACTCTTAAAACGAACTTTTGCGGCCCCAAAAATATGTGAATTGGGCTCCAACTTTAATATGCATTTATAATTCAAGCAAATGGCAAAGTCAAGTATAGTCAAGTGGGAACAGTCGTCCCATTTAATCAGAAAATGTGTCATATAAATTAATGAAAATATTTTAATAAGATAATTTTGATTTATCTTATTAAAATAAAAATTATTCAAAATTTACCTCTATTAAATTAAAGTTATGACAATATGATATGCAGATAAATTTGAGAGAGAAAAAAAATGAACCCGAGAATCGAAATCAAGAGCAACCATTTTTACTACATTAGCTTCATTTCACAGCGTAATCATCATGGTTGTGTCTGTGTGTTTCATACCTAATTGTAACATTTTTTTTTTAAAAACAAAAACAAAAACAAAACAAAATACATTTCAGTAACTCACAAGAAGAATACGTTATGAACCGGAACCATTCCATCTTCATTTGACATTAATTGTCTTTGCTTGCTGACTAAACCGGATGTTGGGTTTTCTAGGTCAAACCAAGATCAATTAAGCATATGAAATGTGTGAATACGCAAAGTAAGATGTCGGAAATACTCACTTTGTTCGGCTAAGGATGTGTAGAGTTCAAAACTTTTACCTCCATGGAAATTGCTCCAAGCTTCTCCTTTGATGTATGTTGAGCTTCTAAGCTTGTTGAATGGATTCCAAACTCATGGGAGTAGTTTCCCTATCACCTTTGTATGACTCTTTAAGTGCTAGCTTTGGAAATTTTGCTACAAAATTTCCTTGTTCTTCCTTGTTATTCTCGGCAAAATGGAGAAGAAAATAAGATGAGAGGCTCACGGTTTTTGGTGTGTAGAGAGAGTAAGTGAGTTTTTCATTTTTGTTAAATTTTTTATTGATTTCAAAAATCCAATCAATTTACCAAAAGTGTAGTTAGTAAAATGTCGATCACAAGTCAAACTTGTGTAAGCAACAAGTTACCAAAATAAAGCTCACTAAGTTCCATCACCTTAAAGAAAATAAAGTGACAAGTGATGTGACATGTGGGCCCCACTGGATTCAAAATCCGAGTGGGCCCGCAAACACATACCGGGCGTTAATTCCGAATTAACGAATTTTCCGTTGCGACGTAATTAAATCAAATTTAATTAAATAATTATGCCTAGCAAAATTACTATTCACGTCGCTCGCGAATTAATTCTAAATTAATTCGTTCGCCCGAATTAAAATCCAATTTTAATTCTGTTATGAAATCGAATTTCATTTAATATATCAAATATATTATTTTATCGATTAATTCCAAATTAATCGCTCTCTCTATAAATAGTATTTTATCCCAGATAAAATCTCTCAGTAATTAATCCTAGATTAATTTTCACTCTCTACTAATTAATCCCATATTAATTATGTTCGAGTCATACGTCATCGGTGAATCTTTGGGAAGCAACCCATGAGATCCCTGGATATGTTGGCAGTAAATCCGGTCATCGGAATATCCGAATACGTGCGTACCCGGTACCACTTTCTTACCAATTTACAAGACATGGTTGGCTTCTAGTAAAGCACCGTGCCTACCCAAATCTCCAGAAATATTCTTTTAAGGAATATGTAATCTATGTCAGGCGTAGTATACGTAGTATTACGTATTGCGATCCAGTATCATATGTCACATGCTAGGCCTGTGGATGGAATTGTGTCTGCCATGTACGAAGCACATATCGGATCTCTGGTAACTAGTCTCTATAATCGGATAATCATGACCTAGTCATATTATCCTGATGACTGCAGTACATAAGAGTACTAGTTCCGTATCCTACGTGATCATCATCTCTATATGACTGGAGTGATACTTCCATCTTGACATCACATCCAATACACTACGATTCTCAGAATACCCAAAAGAGGCGTACACAGAACCTGTTAAAGCCCCGGACGACCAAAACCAAAGTATATTGATTGTCGCAAGTATTAGCGTTGCAAGTCTCAGGTTAAGACCAAATACACATACCTTGATTCGGACTTCCATAGACACATAGTCATACTACCAATGGAATTCTGAGGGGTCTATCCAGAGCGAAGCTGTTTCCGTACCATCGGTAAACACAACCTCCCATTACACTTGCATGAGTATCCAATACCCAAATATATGAGAACTATGCTGTTATGCTCCCATAACACGCACAAGTACAATACTAGTCTATTTCGCATTATCGATGTCCAATTTCGATAATACTACGACTATGGATATTTTAATGATTAAACCTTAGTGGATTAATATTGTCTCATATCTTATTAATCCGGAACTAATCATATGAACTTTTATCATTTATATATCCCGGTAATCCAATTACAAATGATAAAAGAGTAATTTCCTTTGTCACATAGTTAATTTGTACAACAACATCATGTTCTGTATAAATAGTGATGATATGGGACATAATTGTCCAACAATCTCCCACTTGGCCTATAGCCAATCACTCAAGTGTCCTACACTTGAACTATGTACGGGTCGCTCAAACTTCTGCTGAGAAACGACTTTCGTCAGCGAATTTGCATTGTTATCATCTGATGCGATTTATTCGATCGTCACATCGCCACGATGTATGATCCGACGAATTAGATAAAATAGTTGAAGTATATACTTGGATCGTTGATGAGACTAATAATTCTTAAGCCTGTGTTATAGCCTAGCTCAGCTGCTAACAGAACTACTCCTAATCTAATTATGAGTATTATAGATCCAAAATTCTTCTTTTGCTGCCTCAGCCGCAACAATATTCCGCTTTTTTGTTTATTTGGCAACAATATCTTGCTTTGAAGATTTTCAGCTCACTGTTCCGTTATTCAAACTATATAGTACCCTTATTACGACTTACAATCGTTATTGTCGGTTTGGAAACTTGCAGCAGTGAACCCAGTCACTTCAAGTTCTCCTTCTCCACAGCTTAAGAAAGCATCCTTAGTTCCTCTAAGATACTTAAGGATGTTCTTAACATCAATCCAGCGACTATCATTTGGATTGGTCTGATTGTGACTCCATATGCTCAAAGCATATGAGACACCAGGTCGCGTACATATCTTTCAATATACGAGTTCTTGGAGAGTGCCAACAACTTTTAGATCTATCCCAATAGATCCTTATTCCTAGAATAAAGGTTGTTTCTCCCAAGTAGTCTACGGAGAATTTTCATGAAAGCCAAGCTTTCACCGATTGTATTATGGGAATGTCATTTCCAAGAAATGACATATCATCATTATATAGAACAATCATTGTCAGTGCACTCCCACTAACCTCCTTATATACACAAGAATCATTTTCGTTTTGAATTAAATCATATACCATTATGATTACATCAAAACGATAGTTCCAGGAACGCAATGCTTGCTTCAATCCATAAATGGATTGAATTAACTTGCAAACCTTGTTTGCTTGTTTTGGTATGACAAAGCCATCAGGATGTTGTAAACATCCTCCAAAAGGTTTCCATTTAAGGAAAGTGGTTTTGACGTTCAGCTGCCATATTTCATAAATGAAACATGCAGCATTAGCAAGCATTATCCAAATGGATTTAATAATGGCAACGGTTAAAAGGTTTCGTCATAATCGATACAGTGTTGATAACGATACCTTTTCGCTACAAGCCTAGCTTTGTACGTTTGTATGTTGCCATCCATGTGTTGTCTTCCTTGAAGACTTATTTAGTACCAATAGGCACAATGCCTTCCGATACAACAACCAGTGTCCAAACTTGGTTGGTATACATGGAATCCATTTCGGACATCATGGCACTTTGCCATAATAGGGAGTCGATACCTTGTATTACTTCCTCATACGTAGCCGGTTCGTGTTCCTTAATAAGATTGACATCTTTACGAGGTGAGATAAGAAACTCATACCTCCCAGGTTGTTTTCTGAATTTCTTCGACTTACGCGGTTCTTGTGTATTCGAAGATTATGGTACAGTTTCATCCTTGATGAACTGTTTGTGTTCTATTAAGGAATCGGTGCCTATAACAGTATTACTCCGATTTTCATCGAGTTTTACTCTCCTCCCACTTACCACTGCATATTGGTATTCCTCTTAGGATAACCGCATGGAGAGCAACAATTACATTGTTCTCTTGTGAGTTGTATAAGTACTATACTTTGGTTTCCCTAGGATAACCTACAAATTAGGCATTTATCCGATTTGGGTTTTAGTTTGGTATCATCCAAACATATGCCTAGCATTCCCAAATCTTCAGGAATGAGAAAACCCAGTTTCTTTCCTATTCATATCTAATATGAAATCTGTCTAACAGATTTTTCATGGAACCTTATTCAAAATAAGTATTGTACTGTTTAATGCGTATCCCTAGAAGGAAAATGGTAGCTCAGAGCGACTCATAATTAACCTTACCATGTCCAACGAAGTTCGGTTTATCTGTTCGGACACACCGTCAAATTGAGGTGTTCCGTGAAGAGTCCATATTGAAAGAATACTATACTCTTTCAAGTAATTGAGAAACTTATTGCTTAAGTATTTTCATCACGGTCCAATTGTGATGTTTTAATACTCTTGCCGGTCTGTTTTTATACTTCATGTCGAAACTCTTTGAATTTATCAAAAGTTTCCGATTTATGTTTCAAAAGAAATACATAACTATAACGCGATTCCACATCTGTAAAGGTTATGAAGTATTCATATCCACCTCTAGCCTAGCTAGATATGGGCCCACTTACGTCACTATGAACGAGGGCTAACAGATTTGTGGCACTTGCACTTTTACCAAGTAAAAGGTGTTTTAGGCACTTTGCCTAATAAACTAGATTCGTAGACATCATTTGAATAGAATCAAATCTGTCCTAGTACCCACTCTTCGAAAGTGTGGATATACGAGTCTTGTTAATGTGTCCCAGACAACAATGCCACAAATAAGTCTAATCTGATTTATTCAGTTTGAGCTATTTGTTTGTCATGCCATATGTATGAGATTCATTTATATTCTAAATATAAATATTGTTATTCACATCTAATGTGCTTATCTCAATATCATCTTTATAAAATAAAACACTTAGTGTTCTAGAATATAAAGGTATACCCGCAACGGGTTAAACTTAGATATAGAGATAATGTTTCTAGTCAAACTAGGTACATTATAACAATTTCCTAAATTAAGTACATGCCCAAAGGGTAGTTCCTAAACTTAGGATTCTACGGTTAAAACAGCGACTCTCGTCCCATTTTCGACTCGCAGGTAGATCTCAACTGAAGTCAGTATCCTGCTCATCAGCAGATTCTGCACGTCAGTACATATTTATGTACCACATCTAGTATCAAAATCCAATTTTGAAACTAGTATTGAACATGTTTATAACAAACATACTTGAAGCCAGAGCCTTGCCCTGCCTTCACTTCCTTCATGTCTGCCTTGTCCATACGGCAGTCACGCATCCAGTGACCCCGTTTGCTACAATTTAGGCAGATATTTTGGGATATGTCATTTATCTTCCCAGAAGACTATGATGATTTTTCCTTTGCCCATTTTAGAAGCTCTGGCTCTGCCTCCTTGAGCATAGCCATCAACTCTCTAAGAGTTTTCTCTTGGTTCATAATGAACCTGCCCCAGCTTTCGGGTAGAGACTATAAGATCAAATCTTTGGTAGTATCGGCCACATAGGTAATGCCCAACTAACCTCACTGATCGATGTCAGCAATCATCTGCGACACCTTGTGCTCGACAGATGTACCCTCTGACATACACGAGCGAAAGAGCTTCTTTTGCAATTTGTACTTCTAAGGTCTAAGAATAGATATATGAAGATCCTTTAATTTCAATCATCATGGTATAATGATCTAATCCTTAGTTTTGACGACAAAATTAAAGTGTCATTGCGGTAAGCATAACGGATTGAGCACTAAAGTTATCATCACCATAAGTCTTCCAAAACTCATGCTCCACTATTTGCTAAACTCCGGGCTCAGGCCCGAGATGTTTCTCTATCAAATAGAATAACTTCTCAGTTCCAGGACTATCCTGAGGTTTTAGTCCCAATCTGAAAATTGGAGCCGTTTAAATACATTTTCTCCCAAGATTATGTTTTAAACGGTAATCTTTCAGTTATCTTGATTCCAATAGTCTAACTATCCAATCAACGATTTCGGGTACAATCGAATATAATGATTACTATAGTCTAACTATATAATCAACTTCTATTTGATTGGTTAAATTCAAATATATTGATTACTATAATCCAATTATATAATCAACTATAAATGAAGTAGTTTGAATACAGTCCAACTGTTTAATTAAAACAACAATTGAATATTAGTCAAACTAATATATTTATAAATTAATGACGAAAAATGAAATGAGCGCGTATTGGCAAGTATCGAAACGAAATTACAAATTTAATACTTGCCTCCCACTATTTTTCGGCGAGCCTTTAACCCTCTGTTGAGTACTCGGGAAACCTAGTTTCCTAGTGGGCTAGGATCCCGTTAAATAACACACAACATTGACTTTGGCCAACAAACTGTATGCTATTTAACTAGGTAGATCTCTAAGATCAATTGGATCTCATCCAATTCCTAGATCCAGTAGGTGGACATCCAAGTCCGAAACATATATCTAATATATGCCAATATATCCGATACATTCCCTAACATTTTTCCTCTGAATCAACTAAGTCTTGGCTTTGGCACAACATGCTTAATGATTCCAGTTAAGCGGGACCCATTGACTTTGGAAAGCTTCTTAATCGATGTCGATGGACAAGAAGTGATCTTGATTTTGGCCAACAAATGACAACTTGGACAAGACATGCAATATGGAACAAAGCCTTCATGATTCAAACACATCCACGATGGACAAAGGTCTTGACTTTGGCCAACAAACCAGTGTCAATCTTGGATCTTGAGAGAGAATCACTTAAGCATGCATTCTAAAGCATGCATTCTAAAAGCATAATAAGGAGCGGTAAATAAATTAATAATGATATGCGGATGGATATTTAAAACATTTTGTTCCTAGAACAAATCTCTCCCTTTCCTCTCTCCGCTAGCACTATTCTTACTTCTACCCAATTACATAACACTTCTAAAGAAACCTCATTTACATTGAGGGGAATAGGTGAGAAGAGAAATACAAAGAGTCAAGAGGTAATAGGCTGGACACGCAGGTACAATTTAATAAATTCTAAATTTATTACAACAATTTCCAAAATTACCCTCACCCATCTAATATCCATCGGATATACATTATTCATACATCACATCCATGTATTCACACAAAGCATGTTATCAATCAATCTAATCCAATTAATTAATCTTTATTAATGACCATCCAATGTTCAAACAACGATTTGATTTGCGCGAGTCCAACTCGTTTAAGAATAAGTACTCAAAGTACGAATTCTTGAATTATATCGAACTACAATATTAAATCCAATTTAATTCGTATTCAATACTAATTCTTTATTTAATTCCAAATTAAATAATTTCACTTTTTAATGTGCCTTTGCGACTTAGATTCTAAATCTAATCTTTGTGGGTCTCAAATGCCCAATTAACATCCAATGTCAATTTAATTAAAGTCCAATGGGCTTTTAATTAATTCATAAGGCATGGACCTTGACAACCAAAGCCCAATAAGGAATCACATTTTGCCACAAAATTAATTTTGGCCCATTAGGCCCAATTAAATTTTAAAGGCCCAATTATCATATTTGGACTTTATGGAAATGGTTTTAGGCCCAATTGGATCCAACCAATTATCCTAAACCAAACTTGGCCCAACCAAGCCCATTAAGCCCAAATACAACATTTTAGCCTAATTCCAAATTAAGCCCAATTAATTAAAATCTAATATTCCAAATTTCACAATTTAATTAATTAAAATGTAATAACTATAATTAATTAGTTAAATTAATATTTCCAAAACACCAATTACACTAATTAATCATGCTTTAACTAATCAATTTATGTCCAACACAAATTGAAACAAAATCAATTCATTCATGCTTCCATAAGCTCACGGAATTAGAGACTTTATATCCGATTTTGATTTCAATCCAATTAAATCACAAATCAATATATCCTAACATTTTAAACACATCCAATGGCTTAAAATGAAAATCACCATGACCTACAAGGGTCCTATAGATTCGGCCAAGGTAAGCAATTAGGGGAAAAGTAATCTAATTAATTTTTCTCCAAATTCATCATGCATAACACTTATTTATCATAATCTAAGCATACTCAACCAATCAATTTGAAGAAATCATACTCAAATCACAAAATCTCAAATTAAAGTTTAAGAACCCTAAATTCAATTTCATGCTCAATTATGGCTCTGATACCATTGTTGAGTTTTCTAGGTCAAACCATGATCAATTAAGCATATGAAATGTGTGAATACGCAAAGTAAGATGGTGGAAATACTCACTTAGTTCGGCTAAGGATGTGTAGAGTTCAAAACTTTTGCCTCCATGGAAATTGCTCCAAGCTTCTCCTTTGATGTATGTTGAGCTTCCAAGCTTGTTGAATGAATTCCAAACTCATGAGAGTAGTTTCCATATCACCTTTGTATGACTCTTTAAGTGCTAGCTTTGGAAATTTTGCTACAAAATTTCCTTGTTCATCCTTGTTATTCTCGGCAAAATGGAGAAGAAAATAAGAGGAGAGGCTCACAGTTTTTGGTGTGTAGAGAGAGTAAGTGAGTTTTTCATTTTTGTTAAATTTTTTATTGATTGTAAAAATCCAATCCATTTACCAAAAGGTAGTTAGTAAAACGCCATCACAAGTCAAACTTGTGTAAGCAACAAGTTACCAAAATAAAGCTCACTAAATTTCATCACCTTAAAGCAAATAAAGTGACAAGTGATGTGATATGTGGGCCTCACTTGATTCAAAATCCGAGTGGGCCCGCAAATATATCCCGGGCTCGAGTTCGTTAATTCCGAATTAAGGAATTTTCCGTTGCGACGTAATTAAATCAAATTTAATTAAATAATTATGCCTAGTAAAATTACTATTCACGTCGCTCGCGAATTAATTCTAAATTAATTCGTTCGCCCGAATTAAAATCCAATTTTAATTCTGTTATGAAATATAATTTCATTTAATATATCGAATATATTATTTTATCGATTAATTCCAAATTAATCGCTCTCTCTATATTACTGAGAGATTTTATCCCAGATAAAATCTCTCAGTAATTAATCCTAAATTAATTTTCTCTCTCTACTAATTAATCTCAATTAATTATGTTCGAGTCATACGTTATCGGTGAATCTTCGGGAAGCGACCCATGAGATCCCTGGATATGTTGGCAGTAAATCCGGTCATCGAAATATCCGAATACGTGCGTACCCGGTACCACATTCTTACCGATTTACAAGACATGGTTGGCTTCTAGCAAAGCACCGTGCCTACCCAATTCTCCAAAAATATTCTTTTAAGGAATATGTAATCTATGTCAGGCGTAGTATACGTAGTATTACGTATTCCGATCCAGTATCGGATGTCACATGCTAGGCCTGGGGCTGGAATTGTGTCTGCCCCGTACAAAGCATATAACAGATCTCTAGTAACTAGTCTCTATAATCGGATAATCATGACCTAGTCATATTATCCTGATGACTGCAGTACATAAGAGTACTAGTTTCGTATCCTACGTGATCATCATCTCCATATGACTGGAGTGATACTTTCATCTTGACATCACACCCAATACACTACGATTCTCAGTATACCCAGAAGAGGCGTACACAGAACATGTTAAAGCCCCGGACGACCAAAACCAAAGTATATTGTGTAACATCCCTAATCTGGGAGATGTTACCGGCATGGGATAGCTACACTAACCCTATAAGCCTCTGACTTTCTGACTGTATCATAAACTGTTCTAATGCAATGTCGTGCATAACGACCTTAACTCGACCAACATAAAATACTTTTAATACTTGTAAATGCATACTCGGAAAATGTTTATTTTACAATACTTTAATAGACACTTATAATAACTATCAAAACACTAATGCATACAAATACTTTGACTTTACATTAGACTCTTATGCTTTGTGACTTAATGCTGGTGGACTCCAACCCTAATGATTGCATCAGTATCTGTCCTCTCGAGCTTGTCCTCCTGGGATCCCTACAAAACAGATAAAACTGGAGGGGGGTTAGATCGTCATACGATCTAAGTGAGTGGACAATGACTGAAAACTGATATAAAAACCTTTTAGTTTTAAAAACCATATTTTCAATACATCTCTTTATGAAAACTTTGTATTTCGAAAACTGCCTTTAAAACACTGATTTCTGAAATCTATTACTGAATATCTAATATTTCTGAAAACTATTTGCCAAAATCTAAGTTCTGAAAACTATGTTCTGAAACTCTGAAATCTGAGTACTGAGAATTTGAAAACTAAAAACTTTTTCTTGTACTTCATTCTAAATTCGTCTTTCTAAATTTTTTTCAAAAACTCTTTTCTGAAAACTGAAAAATTGAAATCCTTTTTATGAAAACAGAATCTCCGCCCGTAAGCGCATCTCCGCCCGAAGGCGCATCTCCGCCCGTAGGCGCATCTCCGCCCGTAGGCGCATCTCCGCCCGTAGGCGCATCTCCGCCCGTAGGCTCATCTCCGCCCGTAGGAATGTACCATCTGAGCGCTGAGGATCTAGGGGCGTCCCCCAGTCCTCAACATATGCACATGCTCTCTGTATCCGTCAATTCCATCTGTATCTCAAGTTACATACTGGGGTGAGTTTTTACCTCATGCCCCGAAAAACCATAAAACATTTTCTGAAAAACATAAAACTCAAACTGAAACATCTGTTTTCCATAAAACTTCTCAAAACACGCTAAATCATATATGATATAAAAACAAACTTGGCTAACGCCCTAATTGCTGAAAAGTAAGTCTGGTATTTAAATACAAATAATAAAGAAATCAAGCAAAAGATAAAGTGTCCACTCACTGTATACGGCTGAGATGAATCCCTTCACGGGGTGAAAGGTCCCTGAGAATCTTGAGGCCGATCTATATATATGAATAAGAATAAATTTGTTAGCTACTACAACGAGAATGTTCCCATAGATAAGAATAAACGTGCAATGCATGAATTATCACACCCGCTGTGTTTCGAACACGTTATAGCACCCTATAGAGTTTTTTACGAGGTTTATTTCGTGGTTACGCAATTTTACGCGTCTGCAACTCCTACATCAAAAACAGAAGAGTCACAAACAGTGACCTGACTTTGAAAATTCGGTATAAATAGAGGGGATCAGTTCTAGAGCTGAATTTTTTTATAGAATACTCCTCTATGAGTCTACTTTATGCCATTTTTTACGGATCTCGATTTGGACTCCTAGGACTCAAGATATAAGGCACTTTCCGAACCTTACGCAGCAGAGAACTGGACCAGTTCGCCACTGCTCAACTTCAACTTCTGAATTTTTCTGCAATTTCATTTTAAGTCTAAAAAATCTGATTTTTGAGTATGTGATTTCCTTATGTGTCTATTTTATGTTGGATTTTACGAATCGCAGTTTCGATTCCTAGAACTCAAGTTATAGACTGATGTTCGGGGGTCACTCGACTGGAAAACTGCACACAGGGGCAGCAGATAGCCCGATTTCAAAAATTCGATCCGGTCTCATCTTAAGTCCAAAAATTCTGAACTTTGGATATGTTACTGCTCTATATATCTAGTTTATCCAGAATTTTACAATCGGACTTATAAAACTCAAGTTATAAACTTCCAAGCACAGCCTGTCCGAAATGAGACAGAATTGACTTCACTCTCTAACTTCCTAAACTTTTCCAACCCAACTTCAACACCACAAATCATATCTTTACTTCCATATTACAACTCAAACTACAAACCAATATTCCATATATCTATACACACAATACCCAACCCCAAGCTTATAATTTAATCAATTCATCATCAAATTTATTCTTAATTTGCTTCACACTCACTACCAAATCTTACCCGAATGTGTGCTTATTCCTTCCATAACATAACCGATACATTATTCATCACATTTCATCAATTCTACCATACTAAAGCTACCATATCAACATCATCATTCACTCATTTATTCATCAAATTAATCATTACTAAATAATTCTCCCAACATTTCAAACTCAATTATCCAACATCACAACCCATTTCTTTACTTTCATTCTAACACTTCCAAGCTACAAACCAACTTCTTATTTATCATTTTTCACTTTATTTCTCATCAACTAAATTACTAATCTATCAAGAATTTTACCTTTTTACTTACTTAATCAACTCAACCCAATTAACCCATTTCACCCAAATTAAACAAATTCGGTTTTCCATCTTATTTATTGATTTAAAACAAAAGAAAATCAAAAGATCATCATCATACTCATTTTTTATCACTACACAATTGTCAAAATCATTGAACACATCATTTAAGAAAATGGGTCATGGGTTCTTACCTTTCTTTCTTGATTTCCAACTCTTCTACAAGGCTCCATGGATGCTAAACCTCTTTTGCTTCTCTTTCTCTTCTTTTCTTTCTTCCTTTCCTTCTTCCTTCTCTTCTTCTCTTCTTCTTCTTTCTTCTCTTTTCCCTCCCTATTCTCTCGGTTTTCCCCTTTTTTCTTTCTCCTTCCATTTCGTTTTTTTGTGTTTTAGTAATAGTAAATAGTGGCCTCTTTATATAGTGGACTCACTAGATATTTTGCAAGTTGAGGAAAAGTGTAGAAACTTGGAGAAAGTTTGAGAAATCTCCATTTAAACCCGAAATCACTATTCATCCAGAATTTGACTTGCATTTTTGACCTAGTTCTGGTTCGATTTTGGAAAACTGTTTAACGTATAAGTTGTAGGTCTCGGTCTAAGCTTTCCGAAAATATAAAATTCATAAAAAATTTACGCCCAAAATACCATATATAGTACAAAAGGCATTACGGTACAATTTCTTCTCGGGACCTCGAGAAATTTACCGATCATTCCCAAAGCCTTTTCAAAGTTGTATTTGAATCCCATCATGATTTATTTTGCATTCCTTTGTCCCGTACGTAAAATATCATCATAGGTAGTAGTAATGTCTACCGGTCGTTACATATTGATTGTCGCAAGTATTAGCGATGCAAGTCTCAGGTTAAGACCAAATACACATACCCTGATTCGGACTTCCATAGACATATAGTCATACTACCAATGGAATTCCGAGGGGTCTATCCAGAGCGAAGCTGTTTCCGTACCATCGGTAAACACAACCTCTTATTACGCTTGCATGAGTATCCAATACCCAAATATATGAGAATTATGCCGTTATGCTCTCATAACACGCACAAGTGCAATACTAGTCTATTCCGCATTATCGATGTCCAATTTCGATAATACTACGACTATGGATATTTTAATGATTAAACCTTAGTGGATTAATATTGTCTCATATCTTATTAATCCAGAACTAATCATATGGACTTTTATCATTTATATATCCTGGTAATCCAATTACAAATGATAAAAGAGCAATTTCCTTTGTCACATAGTTAATTTGTACAACAACACCATGTTTTGTACTAATAGTGATGCTATGGGTCATAATTGTCCAACATGTTGATGAGGGAGCACATTAGAGATGCAAGGAAAAGCAAAAAACCACATCGGATTCGGAAAAATCAGGTGGATCAGATCAGGTGATATGAAAAAAATTGGATTCTAAATTTAATAATAAAAAATTATGGATTTTTCCGAACTAAATTTTTTATTTAAATTTTAAATTTTTTTATGAAATTTGGATTTGAAATCTGGCGATACCATAAATCCGAACTCTCACCTGAAATTATACCATAAGTAAAATTAATCTGAATCTGATAGGTAAAACCCAGATCTGAAAATTGCCATATCTAAGAAAGCCTCACAAACCCCAAATGTCACTTTAATTATACTAAAGCACAAGTATTAAAAACTTTCTCTCTTATTCAACAAATCGCATTAATCTTTAGTGGATTCCCCCAAATCGTTGCATTTAGCTATACCTAGCTCTCACAAGTAACACTATTATTCATAAACTTAAAAAAAAATAAATAAATAAATAAATAAATAAATACTCCATAGGATTACACTATTTTTAATATAGGTGACCCAATCTGACCAAAACAAAATCCTTTATGCAGATTTACTTCAAGCAAAGGCATCATTAGTTTTTGAAAATCACCTTCTTGCTAGTGATTTTAAGGCTTCTTTTTTGACCCATTAATGATTATCTAACTGTCAATTTAGTTCTTATTTGTCCCCTTCTAACACCACTGTGTCAATGGAGTCTATAGAATTATGCTTGGTGTGTTCATCTCAATTCTTTTTTTAAGTCTCCACTAATTCTAATTAAAAATATTATCATCTCATTTCACTGTTTTTTTTAATCATTATATAAAACTAGTTTATTAACTATATGAATAGAATCAAATGATAAGACATACCTAAGGTTACAAAAATCTAACTTGTAACACTCCATGAGGTTGTTATAATTAGAGCATTGTCCCTACCCATTACCAAATTTCTCAGAAGCTATATTTCTAGAAATCGAGGGCTATTTTAGTTTAAAATATGCTTCAATTATTTAGCGGTACTCACGTCTTCAATAATTATTGAGAAAATGACTTTGAGCTTCCACATGCTCAAATCTCATTATAAGAATGTAGATATATGAATAGACATCTCTTGAATATCATAGGAAGGTATCGACAATGCTATAAGTGTATTTATCTAGTTGTCTAATAAATTTCAATATATATGTAGATGGTAAGAGCATCTCCAACTAAGCTCCCTACATTTACCCAAAATGATATTTGTAATTAGGAGAGTCATGTAAGGAGATTTTTTCCAACAAAATTCCTACATATCCCTTAATTACTTGGTTCATAATATAAAATACTTTATTATGCATATAATGTATTATCAATTGGTTGATTTTATTGACAACATTGGTTATTATGTTGAACATCCTTTCTTCCTCATAAATCTAACGAGTGTAGTCACCGAAAATTTAAGTAGGATAAGAATAGATAGTGTTATTGGAGACTAAAATTCTAACTCAGTTGTAACAATTGAATAACGTCCATGTAAAATCATTAAAGAAAATGACAAATATACTATTAATTAAAGAAAAAGATAAATGTACTATATATTATACAGAAAATAAGAAGTTTATGATATGGTTGTGAATATATATATATATATAAGTCAAATACTCTCATTGCGTCACGTGGCGACTTCATATTAAAGTTATAAAATTAAATTAATAAATTTATTAAATAAAAATACATATTATAATAAAAATACATATTATAGTATCTACAATTAACCTAAACTCTACAATTAATTTTTTATTACTAAATTATAAATAAAATATCTCTACAAATATTTTTTATTATTAAATTATGAAATTAAAATAATAAATTATTAACATAAGAAATATATTACAATATAAAAACATAATCTACTATTAAAGTAAGAAACTTATAAATTTAATTAATTAATTAATATATAAATTTATTATTATTAAATTATAAAAGTAAATGAAGAAACCTATTATAATAAGAAAACATATTATAATCCTTCATTAAAATAAAAAAACATATGTGGCATTTAATCTCTACAATTAATTTTTTTATTAACTTATAAAATAAAAATATTTTTATAATTAATTTTTTATTAAATAAAGACCTATTATAATAAAAATATATATTATATTCTTATAAGAATTGTATTATAATAAGAAAACATATTATACTATCTTATTAAAATTAAAAAAATACTATTAAATTATAAAATTAAATTAATAAATCTATTAAATAAGATTCATATTATAACAATAAAACATATTATACTATCCGATTAATTTTTGAATGATATCACAGACAATCCGACAATATATATATATATATGTAAGATTTCTCATCGCGTCACATGACATTTAATCTCTACAATTAATTTTTTTTATTTCCTATTATAATAAGAAGATAAATTATAATCTTCTATTAAAAAAAAATATGTGGCACCTAACCTCGACAATTAATATTTTTATTATTAAATTAAAATAAAATATTTTAATTTGAATTATTTCTATAAGTTCTTATTTCATGAATTTTTTTATTATTTATTGTGCTTCGAGATGGAGACTCTGACTATTAAAATATTTTTAAGTATTCTTATTGCGCCATGTGGAAACTTCATTTATATAATTAAATTGATAAATCTATTAAATAAAAAATCTATAACATCCCCCTTCTGGAGATACTATCGGCAGGGAATAGGCTGACCCATCCCTCTGAGCCTCTGATTTTCTGATTGTGGTCATCATTACCAATCACATCTCAAACACAACTCATGCATAAGGACCATTGCCAAACTCAACAACATGGAATGCATTTTAATACTCTTAACTGTGTACTCAACAATACTTCTATTTTACAACTCAGTTCATGGACACTTTTAGCACATTACAATGACTTATACTATACAAATGTATGCCATGCAGCTCTACTTTGACACTAACTGTGTTGAAACTCTCTACTCGACCTGATGGACTCAACACTCTAGTGACTACCATCAATATCTATCCCCTCGAGCTCGTCCTCGGGGTAAACTTGCAAAACCGAAACACTAGAAATGAGGGGTTAGATTATTTGAACGGCTTAGTGAGTGGA
Organism: Zanthoxylum bungeanum; assembly: GCA_019454045.1. Classification (NCBI taxonomy): domain Eukaryota; kingdom Viridiplantae; phylum Streptophyta; class Magnoliopsida; order Sapindales; family Rutaceae; genus Zanthoxylum; species Zanthoxylum bungeanum. The sequence continues at coordinate 72,115 of SKCR01026267.1, read as the reverse complement.
CAGTTAAAAACGAGAACTAAAATACATATGAAACATTCATTGTTCTAAAATCAAAATCATCTCAAGAAAACTGATCTTTTCTGAAAACTCTTTCTCATCTGAAAACACATCTCTTTCTGTAAAAAATTTCTGGAACTCCTTTTTATCATTAAAACCATGAGATCTTCTATAAAACTGAATTCTTTCTAAAACTCTTTCATAAAATTGTTCTGCTGAAAGTCTTTCATAAAACTATTCTTTCTGAAAACTCTTTTCTAAAACCATCATTTTTGAAAACCATCTTTCTGAGAATCTGGAGAAAACCTGATGCATGGGGGCATTATGTATCGCCGTCCCCCCATACGCCTAACTGGTGGTCTTAGGGCATTACGTATCGTCGTCCCCCAAGTCAGTGAACTATAGCCAGGTGTGAAAATCTATGTCATTGAGGCGTTACGTATCACCATCCCCCAATGTATGCCACCACCATGTCCCTGAATCTAGGGTCTAAGGGCGTTATATATCGTTGTCCCCCAATCATGCTCTAAATATGCACATGTCATATCGACATCGCTCACACGACCTGACCTGAGGCGGAGAGCATTCTCATGATCCGCATCGCTCAAACGACCCAACCTGAGGCGCGGAGCATTCTCATGATCGGTGTTGCTCACACGACCTGAATTAGGGCGGAGAGCATTCTCATGATTCGCGTCGCTCACACGACCTGGCCCAAGGAGGAGAGTATTCTCATGTTCCGCGTCACTCACACGACATGACCCGAAGCATAGAGCATTGTCATGTTCGGTATCGCGATGCTAGCCCATACGTGTCGCGATGCTAGCCTGATTTCATGGCCAATTCCAGTTCTCCATTATCACTGTCCAAAGAAATTCCAACACCCCCATCACACTAATACCTTCACATGAGCACTTCTTTTACTATAACATTCCTAGAACATCATCCATCACAAATCATAATTACCTAACACATCCATAAATCGTTGAACAAATGGTCTAATTTTTACAATCTTTAAGTTATAAACTCCCAAACAAATTAAACTCATGTTATATCTTTTTTTTAATGCATGAATCTCAACAAATTATCATCAAACATCAAAAAAAAATCCCACCAACAAGCTAAGAATTCGACCCTCATGCCTATTTTACACCTTGACATTATTCCAACAAAACTTAAGCATAATCCACTCTAAGCAACATCATAAACTTATATTGAGTCTTAAATTTTACTCAATATTCACAAACAATAAATCCCCAAATTCGTAGGGTTCCTAAGTGTGAGAATGCAAGTGAAGATAGGATGCTCATTTTCGTAAATGAGATGAAGAAAGAAGAAAAAGAAGCTTACTTGTCCAAGAAAAGCTTGAGAATTTATCACCATTCCTTCAATATTTCCATGAGAGTGGAGAAAATTTTGGAGAGCTTCCTAGAACCAAGCTCACATATTTGGCTTTTGAGAGAGATAAAAGAATAATGTCTTATTTATAATCAAAGTGGCTGATTTTTCTGATGAAATGAGAGGTTGAGATTATGCCACATCACTCAATTCTAGACTTTACTCGAAATTTACTATAACAGCCACGGAAATCATAATTCATGATCTACATCTGTTTCGAATTTGGAAATATATCCAACGCAGAAGTTGTAAGTCTTGGTCTTAGCTTTCTGAAAATATAAAATTCATAAAAATCGGAGAACATATGAAAATGTTATGGCACAAATATTAAGGGCTGTCGGAATAAAACTTAAAGTAAATTCTGTATTGGAACTGCAAAGGATTCATCGAAGGTCCGAAATATAATTTCACAAGCGTATACATGCTTAAGAATGATTTATATTATGTATTATACCACCTATAATATAGAAGTCATCAAAATTATCGGGGTGTTATATTTTCTGCCCCCTCCCTTTAAATAGGATTCCTCATCGAACCCATTTTAAGATTGAAATTTCAGAATTTCTCTAGGCTTGAAATTCCTTGATACTAAGTAACTTACGACAAGTCACGGGATTCACGTGCTATTTTCTAAGCCACCAAATTTCAACCGACTACATTCTCATAACTAATTCTTCTTCATCAACTATATCACACTACTTCCCGACGATCTACTATACGTTGTCATTAAACCATATGATAATGTGATTATCATGTTGGACCTTGTATGTCATGAATTGGAAGGCATAATTGGGAATGTACTCTAGTTTGTCTGCATGAACCCTTACTCTGCTGTAAGCTATTCTGCATTACCTGGGTTCAATTTGACTTAATAGCTAAGATCTCTACCAAGCTGTTCATTTACCATTTGGCTAGCAAACATATGTACTCTTCATTTTATCTTAACATCTTCTTTATATATAACACCTCTTGTTATGCTCGCACATACTGCACCAAAGTCTGTGAGCTATAGTGAATAATCCTTTGAATTCTTGATTGAGAGGTAATTCCTCGTTCTCATTCCATGAACTTCTGATGAGTACTCTACACTTACCATCATGCTACAACTATCTCCATGCATCAAAGAAACCTAATTTCTAGACCTCTAGTTATGCTCAATAACTTATTTGACCTTAATAAATATATCTTCGGGTTCTTCTTAGCTGGTACTTTCGAGTCTCTAGAAATACTAGTGTTCTCTATGGTTAGGCTTTTTCATATTCTGCTTCCATTCTGGTGTAACTGTATAAAAGAATAATCTTACAAGATATTTCCTTAACGTTACATACTCGATCTGATTCTATCATTCATTCTCATAACATAACTATTTAATTCCCTATTTTTCTCCTTGCTAAGCTCCAACTGCTTATGGACTCTGCCCTTCAAGTTATTCTATCTCTGTCTATCTGTGGGACTTAGGACCTTATGGTTCATGGTCAAATTCTTCATGTACTTCTAGCTTACTATTGTTGTTTATCGATGGCTTAATTGTATGTTTATTTGTGCTTAAATGGTATTTCTTGCTATTTAACGTCAACATTGGCGATTCGATTCTGGTTAATGCTCATACTCTTCCCGTACCTTTAAATTCGTTGCTAGTATAAATCCGATCAACCGTCTTTCCCATCGACTTGTGTTCCTTGCCTGGTTGTGTTCTAGGATATCCCACTTTCAGTTATTCCCATAGTCTTATTTTGTCAGGTGTTATCCCGGTCTCAATAATATCTGTATACTTAGTTTCCTTGGCCCTTTTTACGTTATACTCCAATAAATCTTTTTCAAGTCATGCTAAGCCTGATTTATAACTTTCTACCAATCTATAATTAATATAACTTCGGTCTTATACTAGCGCCTAAGAGCTCGCTAATATGCATTCCATAATATATTATGTTGATACATTTCTTCTTCAATTTCTAAATTGAAACGTCTGTTGTTATACATCCTTATTCATGTCTAACACTGTTACCTACGTATTCCTGACATCACTTGACTAATGCTTCTTCTTTTCATTATTTATCATGACAGTTCTTCCTTCAAATCCTTTACTTAAAGTTATTTTCCTCTTCTCTTTTGTTCTAATACTATATCTGAAGTTTCCTTATTTCATGTCTCGGTCTTCTTATCTGAATTATATTATATTTTAAATGTCTATTACCCTACCTTATACGATGATATACTACATCACGGATTCACTTGTTTCTGGGAATATCTTCGGGATGAACATCATGTTCCATCATTACTATCGTTGTCTAACGATGGTTGGGAGGGAGGGGTTGGTCCTGAATTATTTTCCGGTTGTGGTGGTCTCATAATCTATGCGTGTTACAGTTGCATATGGTGCTCTTTTATAATCCTAGGATTCCCTTATTTATATATCTGATATTGGGCTCCCACACTAAGGTACTATGGCTAGAAACTATTGAATTACCTCTCATACCATGCCTTACTAAGAACCTCCTTAAGGTTCATGCTCTCTCAAAATCCTACCATACTCTCTTTGTTATTCTTCCTTATGAAGTTTTGCTCTGTTATTTAGATTTCATCCTTATCTCTGTTTCTTGAACCTCTTAAGTCATTACTTCTCTGGAAGCTCCACATTTTTACGACAAGTTATGGTATCACTATTGAATCTTTAGTTTGGGAGTTTCTCTCTTACTAAAATTTTCCTTTCTAGTATGGTGGAAAGCTCTGTATAAGTCATATATCTTACTTCTGGAGGTTGTTCTTGTTGGACAATTATGACCCATAGTGTCACTATTTGTACAGATCATGGTGTTGTTGTACAAATTAATTATGTGACAAATGAGATTACACTCTTATCATTTGTGATTAGATCACCTAGATGTATAAATGATAAGAGGTCCCTATGATTTGTTCCTTGACGGAGAATGATATGAGACAGTATCAGTCCACAAAGGATAAATCATTAAATATCCCTAGTTAGAGTATTATCGAGATTGGACATCGATAAATACGTAAAAGACTAGTATTACACTTGTGCGCGTTGTGAGGGCACAACGACATAGTTCTCATATATTTTGGTATAGGATACTCATGCAAGTGTAATAGGAGGTTGTGTTTTACCGATGGTACGGGAAATAGCTTTGCTCTGGATAGACCCCCTCGGAATTCCATTGGTAGTATGACTATGTGTCTATGGAAGTCCGAAATCAGGGTAGGTGTATTTGGTATTAACCTGAGACTTACACCGCTAATACTTGCAACAATCAATATACTTTGGTTGAGGTCGTGCAGGGCTTTAACAGGTTTTGTGTACGCCAATACTGGGTATATTGAGAATCGTAGTGTGTTGGGTGTGATGTCAAGACGGAAGTGTCACTCCATTCATATGGAGATGATGGTCACGTAGGATACGGGACTGGTTCTCTTAAATGCTGCAGCTATCGGGATAAAATGACAAGGTCAGGTTTATTCGATTATAGAGACTAGTCACCAGACATCCGACATGTGCTTCATACGGGGCAGACATAATTCCAGCCCCAGGCCTAGCACGTGATCATTCGATACTGGACAGAAATACGCAATACTATGTATACTACGCCTGATATAGATCCTTTATTCCTGTAAGGATATTTCCGGAGAATTGGGTAGGCATGGCGCTTTGCTAGAGGCCAACCTTGTTTGTAAATCCGTATAAATGTAGTACGAGGTACTTACGTGTTCGGATAGTCCGACGACCGAATTTACTGCCAACATATCCGGGATCTCATGGGTCGCTTCCCAAAGATTCACCGATGACGTATGACTCGCACTCTAAATTAATCTGGGATTAATTAGAAGAGAGAGAAAATTAATCTGGGATTAATTGCGGAGATATTTTATCTGGGATAAAATATCAATTAAAGAGAGATAACGATTAATTTGGAATTAATCGATTAATTAATATATTTGATATAGTAAACGAAATTGGATTTCGACGCGGAATTAATATTAGATTTTATTTCGGGCGAACGAATTAATTTAGAATTAATTCGTTAGCGACGTGAATAGTGATTTCGCTAGGCGTAATCATTCAATTACGACGCAACGGAAAATTCGTTAATTTGGAATTAGCGAACCCGAACCCGAGGTACTTACGTGTTCGGATAGTCCGACGACCGAATTTACTGCCAACATATCCGGGATCTCATGGGTCGCTTCCCAAAGATTCACCGATGACGTATGACTCGCACTCTAAATTAATCTGGGATTAATTAGAAGTGTGAGAAAATTAATCTGGGATTAATTGCGGAGATATTTTATCTGGGATAAAATATCAATTAAATAGAGATAACGATTAATTTGGAATTAATCGATTAATTAATGTATTTGATATATTAAACGAAATTGGATTTCGACGCGGAATTAATATTAGATTTTAATTCGGGTGAACGAATTAATTTAGAATTAATTCGTTAGCGACGTGAATAGTGATTTCGCTAGGCGTAATCATTCAATTACGACGCAACGGAAAATTTGTTAATTTGGAATTAGCGAACCCGAACCCGAGATTATTTGCGAGCACATTCGCATTTCAAATTCGAGTGCGGCACGCAAGTCAAATCAAGCGTCAAATCGCTAGTCGCATCTAGCGTCAAATCATGTCACTCTGAGTGATGTAACCATTGATAGATTGATTGATGTGACTTGATGTGAGTTGATGTTTGAGTATTTGACACTCAAGTGTGATGGTTGATGTGAGTTGTTGGATTAATTAAAAATCTATTTACCTTATTTGATTTTGGTAATTGATTTTAATATTGGTTGGTTTATTAGATACACAATAACAATTACAACACACAAAACTCTCTCATAATTATTCTTTCTTCTCTCAAACACGCCCAATGGGCTGTTTTTCCTCTCTTCTACACAGAGCTCACTACCGTGAGTTTGGGAAGCAAGAGATGGAAATTTGTGGCAAATTTCTTGAGTGCTAGCACACTTACGAGACATGCGAAGGTGATAGGGAAGTCCACCCATGAGCCAGGAATCGTTTGACGAAGCTTGGAGCTCAAATCTTGGAGTCAAAAAATGAAAATGCAGTGGACTATGACAGTGAACTGCCGTGACCTTCCATGAGCATATTTTGAGTTTTTGTTCATCGTAGCGTCGCTCAACCGCTCGATGTGAGTATTCCGCAACTTCTTCGATTTGTATTCGCACTTATTTCATATTTATTATTGATCTTGGGACCTTAATAGAAACCAACAATGGCATCTAGAGCAAGGTTTGAGCATGAAAAAGTTTAGGGCTTAAAATTTGGGTAAAATGTTTTCAAGCATGATTTGGTTGAATTGGATGATTGAGTATGCTTAAAACATGTTTAATTGAAGTTTGATTTGATCAATTTCAAGAAAATTGATTTGGAACAATTTTCCCCAAAATTGGATGGCTTGGCCGAATGGTTGATTAACCATAATGTCTTGGAATTTTGATTTGTTGATTCATTAGATGTGTTGGAAATCATTAGGGAATGTTTATTTAATGTTGAATTTGATTCAATTGGATTGGATTTGTAATTTGGCATAATAAACCCTAATTGCCGAGAGTAATAGCCCTTAGAATCTTTGTGATTTTTTGTTTCGTTGTTCATTGGATGACTTGAAACGATTAAGGAATGTGATTTAATGTCGATTGTGGAATTAATTGGATTGAATTCGAATCGGACACAAAAACCCCCTCCATTGCCGAGAATGATAAAGCATGTTTGGGTTTGATTTTAATCAAAATATGTTGGACTTGTGATGATGAAAATGAGCATGATTAGTTATGTTAATTGATGTTTTAGAAATGTTAATTGGGTAACTAATTGTGTAATGCACTTTATGTAATTAAATTGTGAAATTGGGTTTTGTGATTTAATTATAATTGGGCCTTAAAATTGGATTTGGGCTTGTTATATTGTAATTGGGCTTGTTGGGCTTTGTTGTACAAAGTTGGGTTTAGGAAAAATTGGTTGGATCCAATTGGGCCTAAAACCGCATCCATAAAGCCCAAATGTGACTTAATGGACCTTTAAAGTTTAATTGGGCCTAATGGGCCTAAATTGATTTATGGGCTTATGGGGTAATTCCCGGATTGGATTTTGGTTATTCGGTTTGACCCGAGTTGACCAAAAATCCACGCCTTAAGAAATTAATTAAAAGCCCATTGGACTTTAATTAAATTAATATTGGATATTAATCGGGCTTTGAGACCCGTAGCGACTAAATTTGGAATTTAAGTCGTAAAGGTTCGTAATTGAAGTGTAGTATTTAATTTGGAATTAAATAGTGAATTAGAATTGAATGCATATTAAATTGGATTTAATTATGTAGTTTAATTTAATTTGAGAATTCGTACTTTAAGTACTTATTCGAAAAACGAGTTTGACTCGAGCAAAATCAAATCGTTGTTTGAACATTGGATGATCACTAATTATCAGATTAATTAATTTGATTAGATTGATTGATAACATGCTTGTGTGAATACATGGTTGTGATGCATGAATAATGTGTATCGGATGGATATTAGAAGGGTGTGACAATTTTAGAAATTGTTGTAATAAATTTGATTTATTAATTGGACCTCCGTGTCCAGCCTTATACCTCTCAATTCTTTGTATTCTCTTCTCATATATTCCCCTCAATGTAAATGAGGTTTCTTTACAAGTGTAGTGTAACGGGTAGAAGTAATACATGTGCTAGCGGGAGAGAGAAACGGAGAGATTTGATCTAGGATCAATGTGTAAAGTATTCATCCGCATATCATTGTTATTTTTTCATACGCGCTTTATTATGTGCTTAGAATGCATGTTTAAGGGTGTATGATGATGAGACCTTAACAAAGATAATAAATTGGTTGCCAATTCGCACTCGACAAACCCTCGTAAAATATTAAGCGTTTTTCCTTCCATTGAGTGATTCTCACTCAAGATCCGAGACTGGCATTGGCTTGTTGACCAAAGTCAAGGCCTTTGTTCGTCGAGGATGTGTTTGAATCACGAGAGCTTTGTTCCATATTGGTGTCTTGTCCAAATTGTGGTTTGTTGGCCAAAGTCAAGACCACTTATTGTCCATCGACATTGATTACGAAGCTTTCCATGGTCAATGGGTCGCGCTTGACTGGGATCACTAAGTTTGTTGTGCCAAAGCCAAGGCTTAGTTGATTCAGAGGAAAAAGGTTAGGCAATACATTGGATGTATTGGCATATATAAGATATATGTTTCGGACTTGGATGTCCCCCTACCAGATCTAGGAATTGGATTGGATCCAATTGATCTTAGAGATCTACCTAGTTAATTATCATACAATTTGTTGGCCAAAGTCAAGATTGTGTGATATTTAACGGGATCCTAGCCCACTAGGAAACACGGTTTTCCGAGTACTCGACAGAGGGTTAGATGCTCGCCGAAAAATAGTGGGAGGCAAGAATTGAATTTGCAATATTCGTTTAATTACTTGCCATACGCGCTCAAACAAATATCATTCGTCAAATAAATTAAATGTTAGTTGGACTAATATTTAAATGTTGTTTTAATAAATAGTTGGACTATATTCAAACTATTCATTTATAGTTGATTTTATAATTGGATTATAGTAATCAATATAATTGATTTTAATATATTAAATTATAGTTGATTAAATAGTTGGACTATTGTAATCATTATAATAAATAGTACCAAAATCGTTGATTAATAGTTGGACTATTAAAATCAAGATAAAAGTGAAAGATTGACATTTAAAACATAATCCTAGGGAAAATGTATTTAAATGGTTTAATTTTCAAATTGGGAATAAATTTCAGGATGGTCCTGGAAAATAATAAGTTACTTTATTTGATAAAATAACGTATTATGCCTAAGCTAGGAGTTAAGCAAATGGTAGAGCATAATCTTTGGAAGATTTATGTGATGATGACTTTAGTGCTTAATCCATTATACTTACCGCATTAGACTCTTTAATTTCTGAATCAGAACTAAGGATTACATCCTTAAAGTATGATACTGAAATTGAAGGATCTTCAAAGAATCTATCCTTAGATTTTAGAAGTACTAATATTGCAATAATAACTCTTGGAGAGTTAATGACTATTCTCAAGGAGATAAAGTCAAAGTTTGCAATTAGGCAAGTATCGCAAGGCGCACCTTACTTCGATATTCTAGAAGGCCAAGGCTTGGCCAAAGGCTTCTGGAATATGAAAAGGGCAAAAGGCAAAATCATTATAATCTTCTGGGAAGATAAAGGACATATCCCAAAATGTCTGCTTAATTGTGGCAAACGGGATCGCGGAAGCGTGACTGCCGTTTGGACAAAGAAGACATGAAGGAATTGAAGAACGAGCAAGGCTCTGACATCAAATATGATTGTCATAAATATATTCATGACTAGTATTAAAATTGGATTTTAGATACCTAGTGTAGTACATAAAATAAATATATGTATTGATGTTCAGAATCTGTTTTGAACAGGATACTGACTTCAATTGAGATAAATCTGCGAATCGGAAACGGGACGAAAGTCGTTGTTTTAACCGTAAATACCTAAGTTTAGGAACTACCCTCGGGTGTGTACCTAAATTTGGAAACTGTTATAATGTAACTAGTTTGACTATATATATTAACTTTATATCAGTGTTTAACCCGCTGCGGGTGAACCTTTATATTCTAGAACACTAAAATGTTTCATTATATAAAGATGATATTGAGATAAACACATTAGATGTGAATAACAGAATCTATATTTTGAATATAAATAAAATCTCAAACGTTTAACATGACAAACAAATAGCTCAAACTGATTTGATCAGAAGAAACTTAAATGTGGCATCAAGACTCGTATATCCACACTTTTGAAGAGTGGATACTATGACTGATTTGATCCCATTCAAATAAAGTCTACGAATCTAGTTTATTGGGCAAAGTGCCTATAGCACTATTTACTCGGTAAAAGTGCAAATGCCACCGATCTGGTAGCCTTAGTTCATAGTGAAACAAGTAGGCCCATGTTTAGCTAGGCTAGATATGGATATGAATATTTCGTGACCTTACGGATGTGGCATCGCGTTATGGTTATGTGTTTCTTTTGAAGAACACAAATCGGAAACTTTAAAGTTTCGACACGAAATAGACAAACAGACTGGCTATAGTGTTATACCGTCACGGTAAGACCGTAATGGAAAATACTTAAGCAATAAGTTTCTAATATACTTGAAAGAGTATAGTAATCTTTCAAATGAGGACTCCTCCTGAAACACGTCAGTTTGACGGTGTGTCCGAACTGACTAACCGAATCTTGTTAGACATGATAAGGTTAATCATGAGTCACTCTGAGCTACCATTTCCTTCAACAGATAAGCATAAACAGTGCAAGAACTTATTTAGAATAAGGTTCCATAATAATCTGTTTGACAGACTTCGTATTAGATATGAACGGGAAAGAAACCGGGTTTCTCATTCCTAAATATTTGGGTATACTGGGCATACGTTTGGGTGATACCAAACTAAAACCCAAATCGGATAAGTGCCAATTGTAGGTTATCCTAGGGATACCATAAGTATTGTACTTATACATCTCACAAGAGAACAATTAGATTGTTGCTCACCATGCGGTTTTTCCTAAAAGGAATACCGATATGCAGTGGTAAGTGGGAGGATAGTAAAACTCGATGAAAATCAGAGTAATACTATTCCAGGCATCGAATCCTAATGGAACACAAAATAGTTCATCAAGGATGAAACTATTACCATTAATCTTCGAATACACAAGAACCACGTAGGTCAAAGAGAGTCAGAAAATAACCTGGGGTATGAGTTTCTGATCTCACCTCATAAAGATGTTTATCTTATTGAGGTATACCAACTGACTATGTATGAGGAAGGGATACAAGGTATCGACTCCTTATTATGGCAAAGTGCCATATAATCCGAAATGGATCCATGTATATCAACTATGTTTGGACACTAGTTGATGTACCGCAAGGCATTGTGCCTATTGGTACTATAAGTCTTCAAGGAAGACGTACATGGATGGCAACATACCAACGTATAAAGCTAGGCTTTTAGCGGAAAGGTATCGTTATCAACATTGTGTTGATTATGATTCAACCTTTTACCTGTTGCCACGGTGAATCCATTTGGATAATGCTTGTTAATGCTGCATGTTTCATTAGTGAAATATGACAGCTTAACGAGAAAATTGCTTTCCTGAAAAGGAAACCTTTCGGAGGATGTTTACAACATCCTGACGGTTTTTCGTACCAAAACTAGCAACAAGGTTTGCAGGTTATTCGATCCATGTTTGGATTGAAGCATGCATAGATTCTTGGAATTATCGTTTTGATGTAATCATAATGGTGTATGATTTAATTCAAAACGAAAATGATTCTTGTGTATATAAGAGGGTTTGTGGGAGCGCACTGACAGTGGTTGTCCTATAAAATAAAGATAATATGTCATTTCTTGGAAATGATATTCCCATAATAACTATCGATGAAAGCTTGTCTTTCGAGAAAACTCTCCGAGAACTCGTACATTAAAAAATGTACGTGACCTAGTGTCTCATACGCTTTGAGCATATGGATTCACAAATAGGCCAATCCAAGTGATAGTCACTAGATTGATGTTAAGAACATCCGTTAGTATCTTAGAGAAATAAGGATGTTGTCTTAATCTGTGGAGATGGAGAACTTGAAGTGACTGGGATCACTGTAGCAAGTTTCCTAACCGATAAAACGACTATAAGTCGCAAACGGTACTACAAAGTTTGAATAACGGTACAGTAAGCTGGAAATCTTCCAAAGAAGATATTGTTACCGATTAAACAACAAATGCGGGTTATTGCTGCAGCTGAGGCGGCAATAGAAGCCTTCTGGGTCGATAATAAATCTAATTAGATTAGATATAGTTTTGTTAGCTGCTGAGCTAGGCGTCAGCACAGGCTAAAGAATTAATGGTCTCATCAACGATCCAGATACATACTTCGATATTTATCTGATTCGTTCGGATCATACATCGTGGCGATGTGATGATCGAATAAATCGTATCAGATGATAATCATGAAAATCCGCTGACGAAAGCTTTTCTCAGGAGTTTGAGCCAACCGTATATAGTTCGGGTGTCAAGCACTCGAGTGACTGGCTATAGGCCAAGTGGGAGATTGTTGGACAATTATGACCCACAGCGTCACTATTTGTACAGATAATGGTGTTGTTGTACAAATAAACTATGTGACAAAAGAGATTGCACTCTTATCATTTGTGATTAAATCACCTAGATGTATAAATGATAAGAGGTCCATATGATTTGCTCCTGGACGGAGAATGATATGAGACAGTATCAGTCCATGAAGGATAAATCATTAAATATCCCTAGTCAGAGTATTATCGAGATTGGACATCGATAAATATGTAAAAGACTAGTATTACACTTGTGCGTGTTGTGAGGGCACAACGACATAGTTCTCATATATTTTGGTATAGGATACTCATGCAAGTGTAATAGGAGGTTGTGTTTTACCGATGGTACGGGAAATAGCTTCGCTCTGGATAGACCCCCTCGGAATTCCATTGGTAGTATGACTATGTGTCTATGGAAGTCCGAAATCAGGGTATGTGTATTTGATCTTAACCTGAGACTTGCACCGCTAATACTTGCAACAATCAATATACTTTGGTTGAGGTCGTCCAGGGCTTTAACAGGTTCTGGACAATCATTCTTCTTTCTTCTCTCAAACACGCCCAAGGGGTTGTTTTTCCTCTCTTCTGCACACAGCTCACTACCGTGAGTTTGGGAAGCAAGAGTTGGAAATTTGTGGTAAATTTCTTGAGTGCTAGCACACTTACGAGACATGCGAAGGTGATAGGGAAGTCCACCCCTAAGCTGGGAATCGTTTGACGAAGCTTGGAGCTCAAATCTTAGAGTCAAAAAACGAAAATGAAGTGGACTGTGACAGTGAACTGACGTGATTTTCCATGAGCAGATTTTGAGTTTTTGTTCGTCGTAGCGTCGCTCAACCGCTCGATGTGAGTATTCAGCAACTTCTTCGATTTGTATTCGCACTTATTTCATGCTTAATATTGATCTTGGGACCTTAATAGAAACCAACAGTTCTATGTGTTGCTTACTCTGGTTCCTTACTCCTTTGATTATTTGCCTTCTTGAAGGCTATCAGTTCTACAATAAGGTGGGTATTACTTATAGATTCGACTAGACTTACTGTGAATTCAAATCACTCTATCTCATACCAAATATTATTACTTATAATTCTTATCTAGGTCATGTTGAACTTCTTGGTTCGACTATCTTGTTGTTTCGTGACTTGTCTATCCTGTCAGATGTTCTTATTTACTTATTCAAATACTTAGTGGGCTCTAAGTTGAAGGGTGACTATATGCATTTCATAGAGATCTGAGAATACTCATTACTATTATTTATCTAAGTTCAGTGATGGTCTGGTTAGATGTTTATACAATTACTGGAGTAGGGCTACTGGGAAGAATATTTATCATTTTTTCTGTTGAGATCTGCATCGACTTCTCCATATCTTAGGGTTCCATAAATTTTATCAATCATTCTGAGGTCTCCAATCTCATGGGTATGTTCCTTTAAATTTATATGGATTTCTACTAGCATTGGTCTGATCTATGGATTCTTACCGGTACTGCAAACTTGCCCATCTTGGACTACGTTGGGTTTTTTTCTTCTCTAACTTTAAAAACTTCCTTGGGTCTTTTCTATGTGATCTATCTCTCAATATTTTCTATCTATGTTTTAGGATAAACCATCACTGGGATTCCTTACGGTTATGTTTATCTATAATAGTTAAGGATGAAGTAATAATTTCACATCTCAACAGATGTCGGCATTCTCGTTCTGGTATTCTTTGTCCTGGTAGAGTCTATTACTTATATTAAGATAGGTATGAAATAGACTCTGTCAGGATAGTTTCCTCAACCGGTATTACTGAAGGGTTAAGATTTGAGAATATCAGGGTCTGATCCATATTGGATTCCTTGGTTAAGACATCTAATCATTTTTCCTTACGAGATTCATTTTATTTGCTTACGAGCTTGGGTTTGGGTGTCTGGAATCTCTACGTCCTTTTTGATATCTCAATTCTATTAGAGGTTTCCACAACTAAATCAAGTTTCTTGCTTCTTTTATCTTTCTGACTATCCTTCGTTATTCAGGAAGCTTGCTATCTATACGAGGTTCTCAAAGGCTATTAGATCTACTTGGAAGAATTTATGGGGAGGGAAGAAATCTTATTTAGGTCTACCTGACATTTCATTCTTGCTCAGGCTTACTATATTCCCCTTACTTCTATAAGTTCTGAAATTTTCTTTATTATCTAATTATGTATCTCTACCTCTTATTGCCTCTGGTTGTTTTAATCATCTGTACATCATTCCTTACTTTTCTTATAGCTTTCTCTTTTTAATCCCCCTAGGTGGATATTCTTAGAACTTTACTATCCATTTTCATAACTTGTCGTGAATTTCTGATAATAAATCAAGATGGCTACAGAAGGATTATAGTCACTTTCATTAGGAAGAATATTCAGATAGCTTTGGAAATTCTTACTAACCTTCTATTGGACTTGAGGACGTACTCGATGATTCGATACTAAAGAGATAATGCCTCGCATATGGGTATCCTGGGCATACTACGTATATAAGACCCCAACACTCTAACCATTCTAGTCACTGACTCCCTAGATCATGCTCTGATACCATCTTTGTAACATCCCCCTTCTGGAGATACTACCGACAGGGAATATGCTGACCTATCCCCATAAGCCTCTGACTTTCTGCTCATTACCAATCCCATTTCAAACACAACTAATGAATATAGACCATTTCCAAACTCAACAATATGGAATGCATTCTAATACTCTTAATTGTGTACTTAATATTACTGTGGGACACAGGACCTGGGCGACGCCGTTCCTCTAGGCTCGCGGCCTAGTTGGGAGTATGAAATAACATGGAGTCGTCACCCGGTGTGAACCGGGACAAAGATTTAAGGCCGCACTCACCCCTCGCAAGGGAAGACCTCAAACCGTTGGGTTCGGAATGGTCCCTTACTTATGTCACTTGTGATGGTATGATTTATGCAATAAACTAACCGAATCTATTCAACATTCATGCTCAAGGGTACTTAGATCTAACATGCTTTCATCCAAATAACTCAACGCAACGTAACACAACAAGCATATTGAACCATTAAATCAACATGTATAAATCATTACCCAAACGCATCATAAACTAAGAACATGCATAACGAACAACCTAAACATGCTTTAACAAATAAATAACAAATTAAATTAAACCATGCTTTAAATAATAAACAAATAACCTAAAGACTATAACATGCTCAAATACAAATTTGGATGAGACGAGATATGTGTATCTTAAGTGGTACGTGGCATTGTATCCCGAGTGCAGACCATACTACCGTCCATTCGGAATCGGCTATGGAATTTACGTCCGGTTTCCATCCGATATACCACAAAAGGGGAACACATATCCCGCTCATCCAACAATCACATCATGCCTCAAACGACTCTCATGCAATTATATATCAAAATAAATAAACAAGAATAAAGAAGATAAGTAAAAAGGGTGCCCTCAGGTCTAACCTCTTTTGTCGTCTCGAGAAAGGGCGTTACACGTCCGTTGGAAGGGTGGTTGATCCGATACTTTTCCGATTTGTTAACTCAACGTCTTTCCTCGCTATTTCACAGTTCGGGTTGCTGTTTTCACTCTGATTCGCTGCTGTTTTACTGTTGTTTTCTGGTCACTGTTTGTGATGTATTGTTCACTGTTTGGGGACTGTTTTGGCAGGTTTTTTTTAGGGGAATTCTAGGCAGTTTTTTATGTGGTTTTGGGACAGTTTCTGGACTATTTTCAGGGTGAAATTTTGGTGGTCAGGGGACTGTTTTAGGGACTGATTTGCAGTGTTTTTAGGCAGTTTACTGGGTAGGATTTGTTGACAATCTGTGAAGGTCAGTGTGCGTGGATATTCTGGGGGACGTGTAGCGTGAGTCTTTGTGCGTTTAGTGTGTCTAAGGGCGTGTAGGGCTGATGAACGTAAAGGGGCAGGTGTCGAAAGAAAATGATGGTGTGAAGGGCTATGCTTATGCGGCCATTTGGACTTTGTTAGGTTTAAGTGCTGTATGAAAAGGGGAGCTGGTGAGCGCGGCTTGGTGGCAGGTGCGTGAATTGCCAAGGGGGGCTGTTGAAGTTGCTGGGCTGATTTGTCTTTGCCGAGTGAGTGGATTTGTTTGTGCGTGAGAGAGCCAATGTGCTGGCCGAGAGAGGATCAAGTGGCGTATGGTTCTTTGAGTTGCTTTGTTTTGTGAGTGATGAGTGTGGTTATTTGGAGGAGGCTCGCTTTCTGTGAAGGCTTGTGGGGGGGGCTTTGATGAGTTAGGGTTTCGTGATTTGTATAGGTTTTACGTGAGTGCTTGAGGACGTGTGAATGGGCAGTAGGCAGGTGTCTTTGTGGCAGTGTGGTTTGCTTTTGTTGATGGCGTGGGTGTGTGGCATTAAGTGGGATGATCCAGTGTGTCGGTGGGGCTAGTAATGTGAGTGGCTGTGGACGTGATGAGGGCAAGGGCACAGTTGCGTGGCTGATGGCTACGTGGTGTGGTTGCGTAAATGGGCAAGTGGCGTTTGAAGGTAATAGGCGTGAGCTAGGGCTGTGTCTTGGTCGGCAGTTTGGAGGGGGAACGAAGGGCAATATTTGGTGCAGTTTTGGGGTGACTTGGTGTTGTTTTCAGTGGGTTTATTAGTGCGTGAAGGGCTGTTGGTTGATGCGTCAAAGGGGCAGTGGCGTGAAGGATAAAGGCTATGGCGTTGATTGGGGTGTGTTTGTGGCGTGAAGGGTAGTTGGTTGCTGCGTGAGTGGAGTTTTGGGTGCGTGAAGGGTAGTTGTTTGTTTTAGGGCTGTGTGTTGTTTATGAGTGAAAGATTAGGGTTTTTGTGAGTAAGAGAGGGGCTTTTTGGCGTGCTGGGTGAGTGAATAAGCTGCTAATATGGGCAGTGTGAAGGAAGGGCAATTGGGCGTGTTGAAGGATTGATGAAAAGCTGATTCTTGGAGTTGAGTGGAGTGTTTATGGTGTTTCGTGAGGGGGCGTGACCAAGAGAGGAGAGCCAGTGAGAGTTTAGTTATGTTTATATATTGAGGGAATTAGGGTTTGCATGGTTTAATTAGGAAATAAATCAATTAAAATTATGTGTATTTGATTGGAATATTTTAGGCAATAATATCTTTATTTTTGGTGATTGATTTGTTTAATTAGATGAGTGATTTATTAAATTAGGAATTAAATTGGTTTTAGTTTAATTGGATTTTAATTAGCTATTTAATTTAATTTCAATTTAGTTATTTAATTGGTTTTGATTTAATTTAATTAGCTTTAATTTGTGACATATATTTTAAATGTTTTAATTATTTAATTTGTGAGATATATTAATGGGTTTGGTGTGTTTTAAAATAGAGGTCCAACAAGCGAACCCGAAGCGAAACAAGCGAGTTAAATCTGACAAAAATGCTAATTTCCAACTTTACCATTCCGACGTCCATTTCCCGCGGCTTTCACAATCAAAGAGGTAGTGTCTCCATACGAGACTCATCATCGGGACTTATATGCAAAAATGCAGTGCCTACAATTACTTCTATTTTACAACTCAGTTAATGGACACTTTTAGCACATTACAATGACTTATACTGTACAAATGTATGACATGCAACTCTACTTTAACACTAGCTGTGCTGAACCTCTGTACTCAACCTGGTGAACTCAACACCCTAATGACTGCTATCAGTATCCATCCCTTCGAGCTCGTCCTCCAGGTAAACCTGCAAAATAAAAACAATGGGAGTGAGGGTTAGATCATTTGAACGACCTAGTGAGTGGACAGTTAAAACGGGAAATGAAATACTTATGAAACATTCATTGTTCTGAAATCAAAATCATCTCAAGAAAACTGATATTTTCTGAAAACTTTTTCTTATCTGAAAACACATCTCTTTCGGTAAAACTTTTCTAGAACTCATTTTTGTCTGTAAAACGCTGAGATCTTCTTTAAAACTAAATTCTTTCTAAAACTCATTCATAAAACTGTTTTGCTGAAAGTATTTCATAAAACTATTCTTTTTGAAACTCTTTTCTCAAACCATCATTTCCAAAAACCATCTTTCTGAGAATTTATAGAAAGCCTTACACATGGGGATGTTACGTATCGCCGTCCCCACATACGCCTAACTAGTGGTCTTGGGGTGTTACATCTCGTCGTCCCCCAAGCCACTGAACTAGGGTCATGTGTGCAAATCCATATCATTGGGGCGTTACGTATCTGTAGGCACTGTATTTTTGCATGAAGCCCAATGATGAGCCTCGTATGGAGGCACTACCTGAAAAGATATGGAAGTCGCGAGAAACGAATGCCGGAAGGGAAAACTCCAAAATTAGCACCTCATTGGATTCAGACTCACTAGCCAGCCTCAGATACGTTCAGTCAATTTCTGTTTAAACCCTAGCCTCGGCCCAAAACCCCTGCAATCTATGCCATACACGCCCACACCACGCAAAGCCCATACAACCCATCCACAAAGCCCACACGCCCAAGCATTCCCAAATAAAAAATCCCAAGCAAAACACATGTTAAAATCCCCTCAAAATCACGTTCCAATTTAATGAGATTGTGAATATCCTCCTCACCAAAATTACAAAAATTCTTTCCCAAAATATATCCCCCAAATTTATTTGATTTGCTTCCTTGATTGAAGATCCCTTGAAAACATTATAAAAATGAGGCTTGACCCAAACCCTAAAGGACACTTTCTGACACCTTGCACGACAATCACAACCTAAAAGCCTTAACTCTCTCTTCTTCACATGGGCTTCACGTAAACAACAACAAGCCAAGAACCCTACGTCCTCTTTTCTTCTTTCATGTAAACACACACAAATAAAATAACCCTCCACCAGACCGACAACAAACAAAACCACAAACACTAAATTCAAGCCCACCACCGACTAAACACAAAACCGCTCACACGGCAAAGCACAAACCAATAAAAACAAACCCTTAGCCGAAAGAACAAGCACAAAGCACCAAAAATAAGAAGCCAAACAACCACACAAATGACTGAAACAAACAACAAAAAATAACCAACAAACCAAGAAAAAACAGAAACCAAACGTGAACCCTAAACACAACCAACCGAAACAAAAAACAAATCAAACAAAAAGAAACCTGAATGTCGTGAAACAGCCCCAACAAATAACCAAAAAACCAAGAGAAAAATAGCTCATAAAATAGTGCCAAATCACCCCAAAAAATAGCCCCATAAACCACCAAAACAGCCCACAAAAATAGCAGCTCATTAGCAAAAAATAGCCCACAAAAAGTGCCAAAATCACCAAAAAAACAGTCCAAAAAATAGCAAAACAGCGAGCAGAAACAGTAAAATAGTGAGCAGAAATAATGAACCAGCAAACCAGGAAAACAACGAAGCTTTATTCCTTCCGGTGAAGGCCTAACGCGCTTCCGAGAAGTAACTTAAAAGGTAAGACCTGAGGGCACCCTTTACCATATTTATTTTATAGTTCTGGACGATGTATGCCTGGCTGAACGTGAAATACGTTCAGCCGGGTATGCAAAGTCCTACATTAAAGACGACCAAATTTCTGGTCATATCTTTCTTTGATGTTCCATTATTTATCTTTTTTGTTATTTATTTACTCATCGTTATTTTACTATTTCGCATTTAGTTTGTTATTTATTTTTTTATATTCGCCTTTATTTTATTTATTCATGTCGTTTATTATCCACATATGCTTTATTTTATTATTTTGTTATTTACATCGTATTAATGTCTATGTGTGTTATTATCCCTTGCGGTATATCGGATGGAAACCCATACATAAATTCTGTATCCGAATCCAAAGGAATGGTAGTGCGGTTTGTATTTGGGATACAACTCCACGTACCACTCGGGAAATATTCACACAACTGTGATTAACCCCATTTTCTTTACTATTTATTTATTGACGTTTTTCCGCTTTTGATTATTATGATTCTGGTTATCGTACCATGTATTTCTTAATTTAATTTGCTTTTATTTATATTAATGTTTATGGGTGTGCAAATTTGTGTGTTTATTTGAATTATCTTGCATGAACTGCATAAGACTTGGCTATATGATGAGTGGTAAATATATCATTATTTCCCACTCATTTGACCTAATATTTTATATCGTTTCTTGAGTTTTGTGAATATTTTGATGTGTTTTTTGTTATTTTTTAGATAAATAAAGTTTCAAGACTCTCTGGAATCAAATCAGGGCCAAAACAGTGAAAAATATACAAAAAGGGCAAACCTGTCATTTGGGCGTCACGATCGCTAACATGCGCTGGAGTCTGCTAACATGTGTCGGGACATGTGTCACAATTAGAGAAGATTTGATAAAATACGCCTTGCTAACGTGCGCCATACTAATGTGCGCAGTTTACTAACGTGCACCGAATCTGCTAAAGTGCGCCTGCCACGTGTCAACATCACAGCAGATCCGCTAACATATGTCGTGCCATGTTTCATCATCACATGCTGCCAACAATCACCATCGCCACGTGTCAGCCACGTGGCATCCACATCAGTCACATGTCGAGTCAGCTTGCCACGTGTCATCTACGTCATCATCAGCCAATCATCTTATGCCATGTGTCACCATCACATGCTGCCGACAATCTACATCGACACATCATCGCCATGTCACCATCTCCTCAACTCGCGTGCCACACGTCCTTCATCAACGGCGCGTCGCGACGCAAGAACAATCTTGCACGTCGCGACGCGTGAGCCATTTTTTGCCTATAAATAGAAGGCCGAATTTTAGATTTGAATTCATGCTTTCTTCTATGTAATTTCTTAAGAATACTAAGAATATTGTATCTTGTTTGTTTATTTACAGCTTTTAGTAATTAATTTCCGCATTTTCACTTTATTTTCTTTACTTTTCAAGTCTTTACTTTCTGCAATTTACTTTTACGCACAGTACTTTCCTTTCTTTACTTTTCAGAAATGAGGAGGTAACTCCCCCTGCTGGGGTAAAAGGTAAAGCTTTTATTACTAATATTTAGATTAATTTCCCTTAATTATAATATATAAACTAGTTAAAACCTGACTTAATGAGAATACTGCCTTATGGTCGGTTGGACTTAATTTATAAATTGGTTTTAACCTGACTAAGCTTGGATAACGCCTATATGGCAGGTTGGTAATTAATTATAAATTTTACTTAATTAGGTTACCGTTTATACGGCAGGTTGGTAATATCACGTAAAGTTAATATATTATATTAATGGAGATATCTAAAATAGTAGTGATAAAAGTGGATCCTTTTACTCCAGCATTTTCTTTTATTGTATTTTTACATTTTTAATTTCCAGCATTTACTTTTCCGCATTTACTTTTCCGCATTTACTTTTCAGCATTTACTTTATGTCTTTTATTTAATTTAAGCTTTTACTAGCCTTAGATATATGTCGTAACTAAGTCAGTTATCTGGGGTTGTGATTAATTCCAATATCACCGGTTTATAAGGGGTTATTTTATAGTTTAGGTAATATAAAGGTTTACTTATTAAGTCTTAAGATTAATGCTTCTTGTTAACTGGCCACTATTAAGATTGATCGGGTAAACTTAAAATAAACTTGACAAAGGAATTTTAGGTTTCAACCTTAGACTTAATAGCCCACGATCTTCATTGAGGATAGATAATCCTTTAATAGATTTCGTAACAGGATAGACATATACCTGTCGGGCGGGGGGTGGCCATAATTGGAACTTAAACTTAATGAATTCAGGTAACTTGGTTGACATAGACATTTGATTAATTGGGTTACACTGGGTATTTGCATCTGACCATCGACAGAGGCTTTTGCAGAATTTCGTGTTCCAGGTTAGTAAATTAATATATTACACAAACATAAAATAATCACTTCATCTTTTAAAAGATATTGGAAAGATTCACAACCCTAGATAGTTTAATAATATTGAATTTTCCTCAATTTCCTTTTGCACAATTTTATTTTCTGTTTTATGTTTAAAGTAACCATCCAATCAAAACAACCAATCCGTTAGATACTTGTAAACATTTGGCTTTATAAATTAATAGCTTAGATATTAAGTCCTCGTGGGATCGATACTTTTTATACTACTTGAAAGATACGTGCGCTTGCGTTATACACGTGTGATTACGCACCGACCAAGTTTTTGGCGCCATTTCCGGGGACTTATTTATCTTTCACTGTTAGTTTTGAGGTTAGATACCTTTACTTGTATCTAATTTTATTTTTACTTATTATTTTTGTTTTCTTGTATTTCAGGTTCTCAAATACTACATGAGACGAACTAGAAGATTTGAAATCCGACCGCTTGACCCAAAAATTGAAAGAACCATCAGACAGTTGAGAAGGGAAAGGCAAGAAGGCCAAGAAGCATTAGTCAACATGGAACCTGAACCTTTGGAGGTTGCACCACCAATTCCTATTCGAGACAGAACCATTCCGGTGGTTGACGGCTTCATTTCCTGTATTGTACTTCCTCATTTACCAGCAAATACGTGTGACATCAAAACATGTATTCAGATGATTCAGCAGTCAATACAGTTTGGGGGGAATGCAACTAAAGATCCTAATACCAACAACAGCAACTTCTGGAAGTTTGCGGTTCTTTCAACAACAACCGAGTAGCCGAAGAAGCAATGAGACTGCGTATTTTTCCATATTCCTTGAAAGACAGAGCTAAAGCTTGGCTACATTCACTACCAACAGGTTCCATCACAACTTGGAACACTCTTGCCACCAAATTCCTTGCAAAGTACTTTCCACCAGCCAGAAATGCAAAGCTGAGGAATGACATCACATTCTTTATGCAACATGACTCAGAATCCCTCTGCGAAGCTTGGGAAAGGTACAAAGATTTACTCAGAAAATGTCCTCACCATGAGATTGCAAAATGGTTACAAGTTCAAAATTTCTATAATGGACTTTCTAGAATAATAAGAACCACAATTGATGCTGCGGCTGGAGGTGCTTTAATGGCAGAAGGAGAAGATAAAGCTTGGACCTAATTGAAGAAATGGCCAACAAAAATTCCTTGTGGCCAACAGAAAGGAGCATGATCCAAAGAATTGCTGGAATTTATGAAGTTAGATCCAACACAACAGTGAATGCCAAGCTGGATCAGATATGCAAATTCATGGAAGCTCTCAGCACGCAAGGCAATATTGGATCCACAAGTTTACCATATGGAGGAGCTCCAGAGGTAAACCAACATGAAGAAGCGGTGAATTATGTCAACAATTTCAACAGACAGAAGAACAATCCATATTCCAACACCTACAACCCAGGGTGGAGGAATCATCCCAATTTCGCATGGAGTAACAATTTGGGGCAAAAGAACTATCCACCACCCAGATTCCAACAACAAAACAAAGGCCATGAGCATGAAAAAGAACCAGGAATGAAGGAAGTGCTAGCTCAGTTAAAAAAATATGATGCTATGTTTCAGAGCCAATCTACTTCCATTAAAGCACTGGAGAATCAAATTGGACTACTGCCAATGCTCAGAGTTACAGACCGACAGGTAACCTTCCTAGTAACACAGAACCAAATCCAAGGAACCGAGAGAAGGAGCAATGTCAAGCCATTACTTTGAAAAGCAGTACTGAAATCAATAAAGATGTTGGAATCAAGGCATCCATTGAAGAAGTCCCAAAAGATGTAGTTCCACAGATGGAGGAAAAAGAAGCAAAGGAAAAAGAGCAAGAAAGAATCACTTTTCCTCTACCTTTTCCACAACATCTCCAGAAAAACAAAATGGACAAGCAGTTTGCCCGATTCCTGGAGGTGTTCAAAAAGCTGCACATCAACATTCCATTTGCAGAAGCGTTGGAAGAAATGCCCAGCTATGTCAAATTCATGAAAGACATTCTTTCACGAAAATCGAGATTGGGAGATTACGAGACAGTAGCATTGACAGAAGAATACAGCGCCATCATTCAGAGGAAACTTCCCCCGAAGTTGAAAGATTTTGGCAGTTTCACAGTCCATTGCACCATTAGAGAACATTACATCGGTAAGGATTTATGTGATTTAGGTGCAAGTGTTAATTTGATGCCTTTTTCTATTTACAGGAAACTGTAAATTGGAGAAGCAATGCCCACCTCAGTCTCTCTGCAACTTGTTGATCGAACGCTCGTATTTCCGAGAGGTGTAGTTGAAGATGTGCTGGTCAAAGTTGAAAAACTTATTCTCCCAGCAGATTTCATCATCCTTGACATGGAAGAAGACAAAGATGTTCCTATCATCTTGGGGAGACCATTCTTGGCTACAAGTCAAACTGTTAATGATGTACAAAAAGGAGAACTAACCATGAAAGTGCAGGACCAAAAAGTTAGCTTCAATGTTTTCAAAGCCATGAAATTCCCGAGTGATGAAAAAGAGGAGGAATGTTTCAGAATTGATGTTGTAGATAGTATCATCCAAGATACTGATGCAGTACCACTTCTAATGGATAAACTTGAAGCTTGCATCACCAACATGACTGACAGCGACCTAGATGCTGAAATTCTACAATGTATCAACTATATTGACAAACCATTTCGCTTCAAATCGACACCACAGGTGGAAAGTCTGGAACTACCAAAAAAGGCGAATCAATCATTGGATTGAAGAACCACCACAACTGGAGCTGAAGTTACTCCCGAGCCATCTTAGGTATGCATTCTTAGGAAATTCTTCTGAATTACCTGTAATTATTTCTTCTTCGCTAACATTAGAGCAGGAAGAAAAGTTGTTGAGAGTGTTACGAGAACACAAGAAATCCATTGGTTGGACTATAGCAGACATTCGAGGCATTAGGCCATCATTTTGCATGCACAAGATTCTGATGAATGACGAGTACAAACCCACAGTGGAGCATCAACAGAGACTAAATCCAATCATGAAGGAGGTCGTGAAGAAAGAAATCATCAAATGGTTGGATGCCGGCATCATCTACCCCATCTTTGACAGCACTTGGGTGAGTCCTATGCAATGTGTGCCAAAGAAAGGAGGAATTATTGTAGTCACAAATGACAAGAACGAGCTGATTCCAACAAGAACAATGTCTGGTTGGAGAGTATGCATGGACTACAGGAAAATGAACAAAGCAACAAGGAATGATCATTTTCCACTCTCATTCATTGACCAGATGCTACACAGACTGGCGGGACATGAATTCTATTATTTTCTGGATGGATACTCGGGGTACAATCAGATTGCCATCGCCCCAGAAGATCAGGAGAAAACCACTTTTACATATCCGTATGGTACATTTTCTTTCTGCAGGATGCCATTTGGACAATGTAATGCTCCTGCCATATTTCAACGTTGCATGATGGCCATCTTCTCAGACATGCTAGAACAAAGTATGGATGTTTTCATGGATGATTTTTCTGTGTTTGGAGACTCATTCGACCAATGCTTGCAAAATGTGGAACATATGCTACAAAGATGTGAAGATACTAACCTGGTACTCAACTGGGAGAAATGCCATTTCATGGTGCATGAAGGCATCATCCTTGGACATCGGATCTCACAAAAGGGAATCGAGGTAGACAAAGTAAAGATCGAAACAATTGAAAAACTACCTCCACCAACAACTGTCAAAGGGATTCGAAGTTTTCTCGGACATGCTGGTTTTTACATGAGATTTATCAAAGACTTCTCAAAGATTGTGAAACCTTTGTGCAATCTTCTGGAGAAAGATATGCCTTTCAACTTCACCAAAGAATGCTAAGAAGCTTTTGAGATCCTAAAATAGAAGCTAGTTTCTGCCCCCATCATAGTAGTATCAGACTGGACCCTTCCATTTGAGGTGATGTGTGATACTAGTGATTTTGCTGTAGGTGCAGTTTTAGGACAACGCAAAGCAAAAATCTTCCATACCATTGACTACTCCAACAGAACTCTGAATGAATCTCAACTCAACTACACAACCACTGAAAATGAGTTACTTTCAGTTGTGTTTGCTTTTGATAAATTCTGCTCCTATCTGCTGGGTCCTAAAGTGGTGTTCTACACAGATCATTTAGCAATCAAATACCAGATCACGAAGAAAGATGCCAAGGCCAGATTGATCCGTTGGATACTTCTATTGCAAGAATTTGACGTGGAGATCCGAGACAGGATAATGACTGAAAACTAAGTGGCATATCACTTATCGAGGCTCGAGAATGGAAAACAGCTGGCAAAGAACTGACAATTAAAGAAACTTTTCCAGATGAACAGTTGTTTGCCATGAAACAGCACAAAGCTTCTTGGTATGCTGACTATGTTAACTACATAGTATCAGGAAAATGGCCGTTGGAATGGACAACTCAGCAACGAAAGAAGTTTTTCAAAGAAGTCAAGCACTATGTCTGGGATGAGCCGTACCTGTTCAAATGTTGTGCTGATCAATTACTGAGACATTGTGTTCCTGATGAGTGATAAATGTATCACTATTTCCCACTCATTTAACTTAATATTTTGTATAGTTTCTTGAGTTTTGTGAACGTTTTGATGTATTTTGTGTTATTTTGCAGATAAATAAAGTTTGGAAAGCATTGGAGACAAATTGGGGCTAAAACAAACAAAAAAACAAACAAAGGGTAAAATAGTCATTTTCGGCATCGCGACGCCGAGGACTTGCGCGTCGCGATGCCCAGCTGTGCAGACTTGCTAATGTGCATGCCACGTGTCAAAAAATCAACGAGCCGAAATTTTCAGCCGACGTGCCACTTGTCGTCAATTCAACGAGCCACATGTCAAAAATTCAACGAGCCGAAATTTTTCAGCCGCCTTGCCACGTGTCCGGACGAGATTGTGCCAAGCAAAAAGGGGCTGGCGTCGCGACGCCAGAGGGTTTTCTGCACCTATAAATAGAGTTCAAATTTCTTAGTTTCAATGTACCAAAAATCCTCAGAAATACTTATATAAAAGAGTGTTCTTCTTATTTTCTTCTTATATTCAGTTTTATTTACGCTCTGTAGTAGTAATTCTATCCATCCATGAGGGGGTAACTTCTCTATGCTGAGGTAATAAGGTAATTCTTTTACTTTTGCTATTTAGATTAATCTCCCTTAAAATATAATATATAAACTATTTAAAACCTGACTTAATAAAGGATACCGCCATACTGGACGGTTGGTTTAATTTTTGTTCCGCCTTTATGGCTGGTTTATTTTAATTTGACTTAATGAGGATACCGCCATACTGGACGGTTGGTTTAAAATATCACAAGGATATATATTATATTATGAGAGATATCTAAATAGTAAATAGTAGAAGTTAATTCCTTTTACCTTAGCATTTTATTTATTTTTCCGCATTTACTTTTTAGTAATTTTTATGTCTTTTTACTTGTCCTAACTATGTATTATAACTAAGTTAGTTTTCTAGGTTGTGATGAAATCTAATATCACCGGTTTATAAGAGGTTATTTTATAATTTGAGTAATTTAAAGGTTTATTTATTAAGTCTTAAATGCTTCTTGTTGTTTGATCACCAATAAGATTGATGTGGTAAATCTAAAATGAACTAGACATAGGGATTTTAGGTTTCAACCTTTGACTTAATAGCCCACGATCTTCTTTGAGGATAGATAACCCTTTAATAGATTTCCCTACAGGATAGACATATACCTGTTGGGCAGGGTAGCCATAATTAGAACTTAAACTTAATGAATCCAGATAATTTGGTTGACATAGACATATGGTTCAATTGGATTAAACTGGGTATTTGTGTCTGACCATCGACATATGCTTTCACATAAATTCATGTTCCAGGTTAGTAAACTGATTTATTACACAAACTTAAAATAATCACTTCATCTTTCTAAAGATATTAGAATGATTCACAACCCTAGATCTTTGAGTCTTTTATTTTCCTTAGTATTTTCTTTTGTCTTTTTATCTTTTTATTTATTTAGCAAATCTACAAATCAAATCATTCAAGTAATCAATTCCCTTCTGCCTCAATTAGATATTTGTAAATAAATAGTATCAACAATTAATAACAACAGTAGGAATTAAGTCCTCGTGAGATCGATATTTTTATACAACTTGAACGATACGTGCGCATGCGTTATACGTGTGTGTTTACGCCGTTCAAGTTTTTGGCGCCGTTGCCGGGGACTTATTTTTCTTGAGTTATTAATTTTGAAGCTATCTAATTTACTTGTATCTAATTTTCTTTATTTTTATCTGTAATTTTTATTTCTTCCTTATGTTTTCAAGTGATTGAAAAAATGGAACATTTTGAAAGATTACGAGCCTTACAAGAAGATACACCCCAAATCCGGGAGCAACAGTCTAGTTTTCTGAGGCCTGTTGTCCAGCCCAACAATTATCACTAGAAGCCAGAACCAAGCAACACTACATTTGCTCATCAGAATGAAATGGGGAGATGTGTAATATATGATGGTAACCACCCGAGCGATCAATGTATATACCTTTCAGAGTGGCAGAATTATTGGAATCATTCAAGGTACGAAGAATCATCACATTTTCCATATTATCCACCATCCATCGACGATCTTCATCAAGAACCAGATCCATCAGAGAAAGATCAGTTGAATGACATGCTAAAAGATTGGCTCGAGAAACGAGAAGCTCAATTTGATATACAAATTCAGAGTCAAGCAGCGTCTATACAGAGGATGACAAATCAAGTTAGAGAATTAACAGATAACCTGAATCACATTTCTCAGGGAGCAAATTCAAATAATACTGAAGAAGCCTTTCAATATCCTGAGATTCATCATGACATCATAACAGAGGACGAGGCTGAACAGTATCAAGAATTTGAGGTATCAGTTCAGGAGCCTGCACCAAGAAAGTCTCAATTTGATTTTTATTATTCTGACTCTGACGAGGATGAAGAAACTGAGCTTTTTGTACAAATTGCACCAACAATGAAGGATGAAACTTTCCATCCTCAGAATGAAGATCTTGGAGCATGCTTTGCAACAATGTTTGAAGAAGATCTTCCTGAACCATCCATTCCAGTCATATCAGAGGATGAAGACCTAAAATCTGACATTTCTTTTCATCCTCAGGTTGACAATTTTGAAGTATGTATTTCACAGATAACAGATGAAGAGCTGAAAACAGAAATTTTAAAATACATCTGTGAAGAAAATGTGGAGCAAGAAGCAGAGCAAATGGAAGAGCAAATGTCTGACCAAATTGAAAATCCAGAGCATTCAGTAGAAACATCAATGTATCGGGGAGTACAAATCAAAGATATCACCAAGAAGCTTGACAGAATGGAACTTCCATTCCAAGTCAAACACCATACGAGACCTCCTGATTTTAATTCTTTCTTTGCAGGAACCACTGGAACAACAAGGAGCAAAAAGGTGGCACGAGCACTGAATGAGACAAAACTCTTTTTGCTACCTTACCGTTGGAAAAGACCTTTTAAAAGCAACGCACATTGGAATGTCTTTAATCGGACATCCAAAACGACGCTGAAACTGCCTTGACAGATAGATTTTAGTCACGTCTGGCTGAAGACGAAAAATTTAGCGTTAGCAGGGAGACAACCCATGCAATTTGTTGTAATTTTTGTTTTCATATTTCATGTTGTAGAATTTTTAATTTTGTGTGTTGTTTTGTAGGGAAAATCACAAACGGAGCATTTTAAGACAGAAGGAATGGTGTTTGGCAATCATAAAGATGAGAACCAATTCATTAGCGATGGCTGAGTAAGGAATGAAATCTTGAGACACATCCTAATGGATTTATATACCAAACGAGTGGCGTATTGCGTACACAATACTATTGCCTTAATTATTGCTTTGATTTACTTTTCTGTTGTAATTATCTTTATTTTTGTAGACAGGATCCAGACTTTTTGATATTTCACGATTTCTTTTGTTTTATTTAGCTAACAAGCTTCCTTTGGAAGATACTAGTGCTATTATTACTCACCCTTTTTCAGGTACTATAAATTCAGCCCGTCATTGTACTTTTGAAGGCATCCAGAGTTGAGAAAGAAATACATAAAACATGGAAGCCACTTCAAGAAGACGAGTTGAAAACATTTGTGTGTTTTGCGGTAGTAGTGTTGGTACTAAACCACAATACGTAGAAGCATCACAGGAATTGGGTCGAGTTTTAGCTGCAAGGAATATGCACTTAATATTTGGCGGAGGAAATCTTGGACTAATGGGGATCGTTTCAAAGGCTGTACAGGAAAGAGGCAGTCACATTTTGGGAATCATCCCAAAACCCTTGGCAGAAGCAAATCTTATTGAACCATCAAACGGAGAGGAACTGATCGTGCCAGGTATGTCTGAACGACTAGTAGAAATAATTAACTGTGCTGATGCTTTTATTGCTTTACTAGGTGGCTTGGGTACATTAGAGGAAATTTTTATAGTACTATCTTGGGCGAACCTAAACATACACCAGAAACCAATTGGGCTGTTTAACGTTGATGAATTTTATGATTTTCTTTGTGTGTTTCTTGATGATGCCCGAAGAAATGGGTTTGTGTCAAAACCTTTGAAAGAACTACTTTTTACTGCCAAAACTGCTCTGGATCTAATAGACCAACTCATAGCCTATGAACCATAAATTGACCATGTCCTTTCAAAGATAAAATGGCCTGAAGATGATCGTGGTAAGAAGCGTCGAATAAATCTGGATCTTAACCTTTATTTTTCCTGTAGAATTTCAGCTAACTAGGTACTATCTTCTAAACTCTTCTTCTACTGTTTAAGACATTGGGGACAATGTCTCATTTAGGTTTGGGGGTGAGGAATAGTTAATAGTATCTTGTTTTTATTGTATTTTTATTTTTAGTCCAAAATTTTTCGAAAAATACAAAAAAAAATTTAAAAAAAAAAAAATTTCAAAAACAAAGGAATATTTAAAGCTAGAAATGGTTTGGTGTCTTCCTTCACTCACTACCTCTCTATAAGGAAAAGCTTTCACCAGTAGCTTGTTGTGATAGACTAGTTTGGAGGACTCGTTGTTTATTCCTGTCACCAAGCGATAAGAGCCTAAGAGGCTTGGGTACTTAAGTGAGCCTCGCTCCACCCTCCCTCTGGGGAATCTACAATGGGAATTCCATTCGACAGTTAGTTACACACCATGACCAGTAGAAGTTATTTCTTTATGTTTATGGTTTTTATGTTGACTAAAAATGTGAAATTGGTAAGAGATAGCTGTGTAAGAAATTCTCACTCCTGAGACGTATTTCAAACCCATTTTTTCAAAACAAGTTAATTTTAGTTTATTTCATTTTGAATTATTTAATTTGTAAATTCTCCATAAAACTGACTAAAATGGATCTTCATATATTTATTTGGCAGGTATTATCATCATACATGGTAACATATAGACATGAGATAAAATTGAAAAGTTTGTAATATTCAGTGCTATAGTTTAATTGGAGAAGCATCTAAAAAAAGTGATGGAATAAAAAAAAAAAAAAAACTTCTGAGATCCGAGTTATTAAGTCTGTAAGGGTGTTTTAACACCTAGTGCCTTAAAACCAACTGGTTTGGGAGTCACTGGCCCAACACTAGCTACATGGATCAAAAAGATGCTGAAAAAAATAAATATATATATCTGAAGTCTGAGTAATTAAGTCCTTAGGGGTTTCTTAACACCTGATGCCCTAAAGCCAACTGGTTTGGGAGCCACCGACCTAAAGCTCGCTACATAGATGGAAGATATTGTGTATAAATAAAAAATAGAGAAAAAAAATCAAAGAAAAAATCAGAAAAATCAGAAAATTTATTCCATTACTACAAAAGATGTGAAATCTGATAAAACTTTAGGACAAAAATATTACTCTCTTACCAACTGCACTTATGACTGTTGTGGGCAAAAATGAGTTGTTTAATACTTTGTTAGCTGTGTATATGAAGAATGATAAAAATAATCGGAGAATTTACTTATTCAGTAATTTAGAATGAAACAAAACAACTAGTAAACTTGGAGTAGAAGTTTCACCTAATTAGTCACTAACATCTTTATTCTCTTTTTCACTTGTCTTTTTGCTTTTGTGTGCATTAGTTTCACTACCTTTTTACTTTTATAAAATGTTTGTGGGTATCATTGTTGTAAACCTTCACGAGACTATAACTCGTCCACTAGGGACACCTAAGGGCTTAAGGCTTGTTGCATATGCTAAATGCAATCGTGATCCCTACGAAAGTGGCTTAGTTAAAATTTTATTATGTTATTTTTTTTTGATCGAGGACTAGCAAAATGTTAGGTTTGGGGGTGTGATGAGTGATAAATGTATCACTATTTCCCACTCATTTAACTTAATATTTTGTATAGTTTCTTGAGTTTTGTGAACGTTTTGATGTATTTTGTGTTATTTTGCAGATAAATAAAGTTTGGAAAGCTTTGGAGACAAATTGGGGCTAAAACAAACAAAGGGCAAAATAGTCATTTTCGGCATCGTGACGCCGAGGACTTGCGCGTCACGACGCCCAGCTGTGCAGACTTGCTAATGTACATGCCACGTGTCAAAAAATCAACGAGCCGAAATTTTCAGCTGTCGTGCCACGTGTCGTCAATTCAACGAGCCACGTGTCAAAAATTCAACGAGCCGAAATTTTTCAACCGCCTTGCCACATGTCCGGACGAGATTGTGCCAAGCAGAAAGGGGCTGGCGTCGTGACGCCAAAGCCATTGGCGTCGCGACGCCAGAGGGTTTTCTGTACCTATAAATAGAGTTCAAATTTCTTAGTTTCAATGTACCAAAAATCCTCTGAAATACTTATATAAAAGAGTGTTCTTCTTATTTTCTTCTTATATTCAGTTTTATTTACGCTTTGTAGTAGTAATTCTATCCATCCATGAGGGGGTAACTTCTCTATGCTGAGGTAATAAGGTAATTCTTTTACTTTTGCTATTTAGATTAATCTCCCTTAAAATATAATATATAAACTATTTAAAACCTGACTTAATAAAGGATACCGCCATACTGGACGGTTGGTTTAATTTTTGTTCCGCCTTTATGGCTGGTTTATTTTAATTTGACTTAATGAGGATACCGCCATATTGGACGGTTGGTTTAAAATATCACAAGGATATATATTATATTATGGGAGATATCTAAATAGTAATTAGTAGAAGTTAATTCCTTTTACCTTAGCATTTTATTTATTTTTCCGCATTTACTTTTTAGTAATTTTTATGTCTTTTTACTTGTCCTAACTATGTATTATAACTAAGTTAGTTTTCTAGGTTGTGATGAAATCTAATATCACCGGTTTATAAGAGGTTATTTTATAATTTGAGTAATTTAAAGGTTTATTTATTAAGTCTTAAATGCTTCTTGTTGTTTGATCACCAATAATATTGATGTGGTAAATCTAAAATGAACTAGACATAGGGATTTTAGGTTTCAACCTTTGACTTAATAGCCCACGATCTTCTTTGAGGATAGATAACCCTTTAATAGATTTCCTTACAGGATAGACATATACATGTTGGGCAGGGGTAGCCATAATTAGAATTTAAACTTAATGAATCCAGATAATTTGGTTGACATAGACATATGGGTCAATTGGATTAAACTGGGTATTTGTGTCTGGCCATCGACAGATGCTTTCACATAAATTCATGTTCCAGGTTAGTAAACTGATTTATTACACAAACTTAAAATAATCACTTCATCTTTTTAAAGATATTAGAATGATTCACAACCCTAGATCTTTGAGTCTTTTATTTCCCTTAGTATTTTCTTTTGTCTTTTTATCTTTTTATTTATTTAGCAAATCTAAAAATCAAATCATTCAAGCAATCAATTCCCTTATCCCTCAATTAGATATTTGTAAATAAATAGTATCAATAATTAATAACAACAGTAGGAATTAAGTCCTCGTGGGATCGATATTTTTATACTACTTGAACGATACGTGCGCTTGCGTTATACATGTGTGTTTACGCCGGTCAGTTCCTCAGGAGGAGGTCAACAGTGTCTTGCAACATTGTCATTCATCACCATATAGTGGACACTTCAGCGGGAACAAAACTGCAGCCAAAGTCCTTCAATCAGGTTTGTTCTGGCCCACTCTGTTTAAATATGCTTATCTATTTGCTCTTTAATGTGACAGGTGCCAGAGAACGGGGAATATTTCGAGAAGAAATGAAGGACCTCTGAAAAACATTCTGGAAGTGGAGATATTTGATGTATGGGGTATTGATTTTATAGGACCCTTTGTTCCATCATTCGGAAACATGTTTATATTAGTTGCAGTAGACTATGTCTCCAAGTGGGTTGAAGCAATTTCACTACCATCAAATGATTCAAAAGTGGTGATAAAATTCCTTAAAAAGAATATTTTCACTCGCTTTGGAACACCTTGGGCAATTATGAGCGATGGTGGCACATATTTTTGCAACAGATACTTTGATACAATCATATCCAAATACTGAGTTACTCATAAAGTTGCCACTGCCTACCATCCACAATCAAATGGACATGTTGAAGTTTCAAACTGGGAAATCAAAAGAATCTTGAAGAGAACCGTTGGATCAACAAGGAGAGACTGGTCTACAAAACTAGATGACGCATTATGGGCCTACTGGACAGCTTAAAAGACACCCATTGGTATGTCCCCATATCGAATGGTGTTTGGGAAAGCGTGCCATCTGCAAGTTGAGCTTGAACATAAGGTGTATTAGGCACTGAAGAAGTTGAATCTTGATCTACAAGCAACAGGAGAGAAAGGACTCCACCAACTCAACAAATTGGAGGAATTTCGCCTACAGGCTTATGAGAATGCCAGATTATATCAGGTTGAAACTTTTCCCTGGAAAGTTGAAATCAAGGTGGTAAGGTCCATTTGTTATTACTCAGGTTTTACCTTATGGAGCTGTTGAGTTACTTGATCCCAACACCAACAAAACATTCAAGGTTAACAGTCAGCGTGTCAAGCACTATTGGGGAGAATCATTTGAGCGACAAAAAGAAAGTGTCACACTTTCAGATCCAGCCTAACGTTCGGGCAGTCATGTCTAGCTGACGACTTTAAACTTAGCGCTAGCATGGAGGCAACCCATGCAATTTGTGTATATATTCAAGATTTGGTGTGTTTTATTTTTGTGTGTTTAATTTTTGCAGGTAAAGTCATTTCACGATGGAAGATGTTCTCGCAAATCTTCACAAGCAATTTCCTTCTCTCCCTCAAAACTCTCTGATGAAAGTTTACAAAGCTCGCTTAGAACGGATGAGACTACTGATGATCAAAGGTATTCCTAATGACATTCGTTGGATTATTGAAGCACGAGTCCGATTGGTAGGTGAGTCTTCTGACTCTTTTGTTTCACATCTGCCTGGTTTAGGAAGAAGCACATATGCTTAAAAGAGAAGAGCTAAAAGAATGGGTGTTTGTTAGAAATGTGCTCGTATGACATGTACTACTCGTTGTCGTTCTTTAGGAATGGTATCTGATAACCTTGAAGATAAAATTAAATTCATTAGGGATGGCTTGAATAAGGAGTCTTTGGATGACATTTCTAAGACTCTTGAGATGCATCCCAGTTGATATGTGCATCATGCAATTCACATGTTATATACACAATTTCGAAAAGAAAGACAACAGTTAAGTCTCAGGAATCTGACTAAAAAAGACATTGTTTGCCAATTTATAAGAAAATTGGATGGGAAGCTTGTCCATGACGCATAAACGTCAATCAAGCTGTTATTTTATTGTAAATATTATATCTCTTTGTCTTTTCCTAATAATTGTGATTTATTTTGTTATTTTCTTTTATTTTCTCCGACAGGATCCAGACTTTTTGACCTTTCAAGATTTATTCTACTGTTTAAATAATAATTGTCATTTGGCAGGTACTAGTGTTATTATTACTCACCCTTTTCAAGTGTTATAAATTCAACTCATCATTGCACTTTTGAAGGCATCCAGATAAAAATGGAAGCCATTTCAAGAAGACGAGTTGTAAACATCTGTATATTTTGCGGTACTAATGTTGGTTCTAAGCCAGAATATGTTAGAGCAGCACATGAATTGGGTAGAGTAATAGCTGAACGGAATATGCACTTAGTATATGGCGGTGGCAATCTTGGACTAATGGGGATCGTTTCAAGGGCTGTACAGGAAGGAGGCAGTCAAGTCTTAGGAATCATCCCAAAGCCCTTGGCAGAGGTAAATCTTATAAGACCATCAAACAGAGAGGAACTGATCGTGCCAGGTATGTCTGAGCGACTTGTGGAAATGATTAACCGTGCTGATGCATTTATTGATTTTCCAGGTGGCTTGGGTACGATGGAGGAAATTTTTACAGTACTATCATGGGTGAACTTGAACATACACCAGAAACCGATTGGACTGTTTAATGCTGATGGATTTTATGATTTTCTTTATGTATTTCTTGATGATGCCCGGAGAAATGGGTTCGTGTCAAAACCTGTAAAAGAACTCCTCTTCACTGCCAGAACTACCCAGGATTTAATTGACCAAATTTTAGCCTTTCAACCACAAAATTGACCATATCCTTTCCAAGATAAACTGGTCCGATAATGATCGTGGTAAGAAGCATCGGATAAATTTGGATCTTAACCTTTAATTTCCCATTTAGATGTAGAATTTCAGCTAACCAGGTACTATTTTCTAAACGCTTCTCTACTTTTTAAGACATTGGGGACAATGTCTCATTTAGGTTTGGGGGAGGAGAATAGTTGACTAGTATCTTGTTTTTATTATGTTGTTAGTCAAAAATTACAAAAATAAATAAATAAATAAAATATTTTACAAAAATTACAAAAATATTTTTTGTTTTTGTGTTTTTAATTTGATTAATGAGGTGAAATTGGTGTGAGATAGTTGTGTAAGGAATTTCCACTCCTGAGATGTATCTCAACCTTTTTCGGAACAATTTATTTTTGTTTATTTCATTTTGAATTATTTAATTTGTGAAATCTCCATAAAACTGACTTAAATGAGCCTTCATATGCTCAGTTGACAGGTATTATCAACATGCATGGTAACATACGGACATGAGTTGTTATTGACGAGTTTGTAATATTCAATGCTTTAGTTTAATTAGAGGAAGCATCTAAAAAAGCGATGGCATAAAAAAAACGTCTGAGAAATCCGAGTTATTAAGTCACTGGTTTCGGAGCCACTGGCCGAAAGCTTGCTACATGGATTAAAGATGTTGCAAAAATATATATATATCTGAAGTCTGAGTAATTAAGTCTGTAGGGGTGTCTTAACATCTAGTGCCCTAAAGCCAATTGGTTTGGGAGTCACTGGCCTAAACCTCGTTACATGGATGGATGATATGTATATAAATAAGAAAAATCAGAAAAATATTCCATTGCTTAAAAAATGTGTGAATTCTGATATAACTTTAGGACAAAAATATTACTCTCTTCTCAACTACACTTGTGACTATTGTAGGCAAAATTGAGTTGATTAATATTTTGTTGGCTGTGTCTATGGAGAATGGTAAAAATAATCAGAGAACTAACTTATTCGGTAATTTAGAAAGAAAGAAAACAACTCTTAACTTGGATAAGAAGTTTCACTTGTTTAGTCACTAACTTCTTTATTCTATTTTCTCTTGTCTTTTTGCTTTTGTGTGCATTAGTTTTAGAATGACGTTTGTGGGTATCGTCGCTGTAAGCCCTCACGAGACTACAACTCGTCCACTAGGGACACCTAGGGGTTTAAAAGCTTGTTGCATACGCTAAATGCAATCGTTATCCCTACGAAAGTGGCTTAGTTTAATTTTTATTTTAAAGATGTTTATGTTATTTTATCTTGTGGTTTTGCTCGAGGACTAGCAAAATGTTAGGTTTGAGGGTGTGATGAGTGGTAAATATATAACTATTTCTCACTCATTTGACCTAATATTTTGTATAGTTTCTTGAGTTTTGTGAATATTTTAATGTGTTTTTTGTTATTTTGTAGATAAATAAAGTTTTAGGACTCTCTGGAATCAAATCAGGGCCAAAACAGTGAAAAACGGACAAAAAGGGCAAAACTGTCATTTGTTCATCGCGACACCCAACCTACGTCGCGACCGGTAATGTGCGCCGGAGTCTGCTTATGTGCGCTGGGACACTGTAGGACACAGAAATCGGCGACGCTGTTCCGGGCTCGCGACCCGGTCGGGAGTACGAAGTAGCCCGCGGTGGACTAAACCGGAGAAATAAAATGGAGTCGCCACCCAGTGTGAACTGGGAAATGATTTAAGGCCGCACTCACCCCTCGCAAGGGAAGACCTCAAACCGTTGGGTTCAGAATGGTCCCTTACTTCTGCCAATTGTAATGAACGGATTTACGCAATAATATAACCAAGTCTTATGCAACACATGCAAGATAATTCAAATGACATACAAGTTTGCACACCCATAAACATTAATAGAAACAATGGAAGCATACTACATTAAAAAAAAGGGATATTTAAGCACATGATGCAGAAAGGAATAACCAAAGAGCCAAGCATGCATAAAACATGAGGAAAGAATCTGTCCAGTGTGTGCGCGTTCGTGTAGCGTTCGTAAACGCGTTCGAACGGAGTGAGGCAGAATGCACGCGTTCGTGCAGCGTTTGATAACGCGTTCGAACGGGATCACAAAAATGACATCTATAATCACATAAACACATGCATGAGTGTTTCCCCAAGTGGTACGTGGAGTTGTATCCCAAGTACAGACCGCACTACCGTCCATTCGGATTCAGCTACGGAATTTATGTCTGGGTTTCCATCCGATATACCACGAGAGGAACCACTTAATCATTAACCCAATGTAGACAAACATAACATACGATAATCTATATAACCATAAATAATCGAATGGACAAACATGCGAAATAACAAGGAAGGCTTTTGTGGTCTTCACGTGATGGGCTTGGTTTGGCGAGTTGTGTGTGAGTGGGTAGGTGTGTGTCTTGGCAGTGAGTTGTGTGACGTGTGTGAGTGTTTGAGAGAAGAGTGTGTATGTGTTGAATATGGGAGAACCCAGTGCTGTTTATGTGCGTGTGTGTCTTGGCAGTGAGTTGTGTGACGTGTGTGAGTGTTTGAGAGAAGAGTGTGTATGTGTTGAATATGGGAGAACCCAGTGCTGTTTATGTGCGTTTGTGTGTGCAAGTGAGGTCTGTTCACGTGGATGATTTGTGTGTCTTATTTGGTCACTTTGTGGCTGCTTCAAAGTTTAAGTCGGTGAGGGTGTGGCTTTGTTTGTTTGTCGTTTTGACGTGTGTGAAAAGGGCTGCGTCAAAGGCTTTTTTTATGCTTGTCTTTGCTGGCTTGTTCACTGTCAGTCTGGGTAACGAGTGAGAGAGAGACATGACCCGAGTGTTGTTAGGGTTTGTGTCATGTGGTGTGTGTGTCGGTGTCACCGTGAGAAGCCATTAGGGTTTCAGACTGTATGAGAGAAGGTGAGAGGGAAAAGACTAGTTTTTAGGGTTTCATTCTGATTGTCCTTGCCGAGTGTGTGCCAGATGTGTTTTTGCTCACGTGTGCATTGGTTTCTTGTTGGTTTGTTTGTGCGCTGGATGAAGAGAGAGGCCATAGAATAGAGAACTTATGGTTTGTTTATTGGCTTTGTTGTGTGTATTTTATTCTTGGTCTTTCACATGAAGGGTTGTGGTTTTTGTGTCATCGTGATTGGGTGTGGAGAGAAGGGGAGATCGGCGAGAGGAAAGCAGAGGGAGTGTTGGTAGTGAGAGGAGGGGCTACCGAAAGCTGTGTGGGGAAGATGATGGAGGCGTCCATATAGAGGGTAGGCTGCTGAGTGATTAAGAAGTGAGGGGGCTGCCGTTTTAGGGTTTTCTGTTAGTGAGTTTTTCGAGTGAGAGAGAGTCAAAGGGAGAGGAGGCTGTGAGTGGAGTTGGGAGAGGGAGAGAGATCGGTTGGGCGTGAAGATTAGAAGAGAAGAGAGATATGTTTGTTTATGGTTTTCTTTTCTTTTGGCCGTACGTGTGTGTGAAAGGAGGCTGCCTCCTCGGGTTTGGTTTAGGTCATCTTTTATAGTGGTGAGCTAGGGTTAGAGTTTCTTGATTTTGTTTGGGTTTTAGATGGGTACATATGGGCTTTGGATGGGTGCGGGGGTTTTGGGCCAAGAATAACAGTTAAAACAGAGGTCAATTGAGCGAACATGAGGCTAACTAGCGAATTTAAATTTGAAGAAGCCATTAATTTTAGAATTTTCTCTTCCGACGTCTGTTTCCTGTGACTTCCGCAACTTATCGAGTAGTGCCTCCATACGAGGCTCATCATTGGGCATTATGCAAAAATGCAGTGTCTACAGTCACCCCCACTTTGATGGGACTTGTGCAGTGTGTGACAGTGACAATCCTATCAAAGTCGTGCAAGCATTTTTACTTTCCTGGCTCGCCAGCTGCTGTCTGACTTACCTGTTGCTTCGGACTGAGTTGATATGGTGGCGAGGTGCTTCGACCCCCGAGGTTCATCCCTGCAAGATGCTGCGATCTCTAGGAATCACTATCGGACTGGGCTGATATGGTGGCGAGGTCCTTCGACCCCAAAGGTTCATCCATGCAAGATGCTAGGATCTCTAGGAATCACTACCGGACTGAGCTGATAAGATGTGGTAAGGTGCTTCGACCCCGAGGTTCATCCCTGCAAGATGCTGCAATCTCTAGGAATCACTACCGTGTTGGGTTTCTAAGGTGTCCCAAGATCATTTAAGAAATGAAATATGTGAATCCTCAAAGAAGAATTTGCGGAATAATACTCACTTTGATCGGATATTGGATACGTCAAATACAAAACTTTGTTCCTTGAAGTTTCGGCCAAGCTCCTCCTTAGGGGATGAAATCTAAGCTCCAAGCTTTTGATGATGATTCCAAGCTCAAGGATTGGTTTCCCTAACACCTTATATGATTCCTTGATGTATGCTAGCACTTAGAAAATTTTTGCAACAAAACTTTCTTATTCTTCCTCCTTGTTTCGGCCAAGCCTAGTATGATGAAGTTGTGTTATTGACTTGTGTATCCCGATGGTTACAACCAATTAGAGTACCAGTTATGTATCCCTGCGTGACCATCATCTCCATATGACTAAAGTGATACTTCCATCTTGACATCACACCCAATATACTACGATTCTCAATAAACCCAGAAGAGGCGTACACAGAACCTGTTAAAGTCCTGGATGACCAAAACCAAAGCGTATTAATTGTCGCAAGTACTAGCGATGCAAGTCTCAGGTTAAGACCAAATACACATACCCTGATGCGGATTCCCATAGACACATAGTCATACTACCAATGGGATTCCGCGGGGTCTATCCAGAGCGAAGCTGTTTCCGTACCATCGGTAAACACAACCTCTTATCACACTTGCATAAGTATCCAATACTTAAATATATGAGAACTATGTTGTTATGCTTCCATAACACGCACAAGTGCAATACTAGTCTATTCTGTATTATCGATTTCCAGTCTCGATAATACTACGACTATGGATATTTAATGATTAAACCTTTATGGATTGATATTGTCTCATATCTAATAATCTGGAACTAATCATAATGACTTTTATCATTTATATATTTAAGTAATCAAATTACAAAATGATAAAATGCAATTTCCATTGCTACATAGTTAATTTGTACAAAAACCACAATGTCTTTTACAAATAGTGACGCTATGGGTCATAATTGTCTAACAATCTCCCACTTGGCCTATAGCCAGTCACTCAATATACATAAATGA
Source organism: Zanthoxylum bungeanum (assembly GCA_019454045.1). NCBI lineage: Eukaryota > Viridiplantae > Streptophyta > Magnoliopsida > Sapindales > Rutaceae > Zanthoxylum > Zanthoxylum bungeanum. The sequence goes on along the minus strand of SKCR01026267.1, from coordinate 29,917 downwards.
TAAAAGAGAAATTTCCTTTGTTACACAGTTAATTTGTACAACAACACGCTATGGGTCATAATTGTTGATGAGGGTCTTGTTCCCTGAATTGAGTTGAGATTGATGGCGAGGTGATGTGACCCCTGGGTCTTGTTCCCGAACCATCGAGTGGGTTTTGTTCCCGAAGCGAGCTGAGGGTCTTTTTCCCTAATTGAGTTGTGAGTCTTGTTCCCGATTGTGGGTCTTGTTCCCAAATTGAGTTGCGGGTCTTGTTCCCGATTATGGGTCTTGTTCCCAAATTGAATTGCGGGTCTTGTTCCCGATTGTGGGTCTTGTTCCCAAATTGAATTACGGGCCTTGTTCCCGGTTGTGGGTCTTGTTCCCAAATTGAATTGCGGGTCTTGTTCCCGATTGTAGGTCTTGTTCCTAAATTGAATTACGATTGATGGCGAGGTGTTGTGACCCTTAGGTCTTGTTCCCGAACCACCGAGTGGGTTTTGTTCCCGAAGTGAGCTTAAGGTCCTGTTCCCTAATTGAGTTGTGGATCTTGTTCCCGATTGTGGGTCTTGTTCCCAAACTGTGTAGAGAGTGGGCTTTGTTCCCTGGGCTTTATTCCCGAACTGTGTTGACTGTGGGCTTTGTTCCCGAGCTGTACTGAATGTGGGCTTTGTTCCTTGGGCTTTATTCCCGAACTTTGTTGACTGTGGGCTTTGTTCCCGAGCTGTACTGAATGTGGGCTTTGTTCCTTGGGCTTTATTCCCGAGCTGTGTAGAGAGTGGGCTTTGTTCCCGAATTGAGCTGACTGTGGGCTTCGGCCCTAGGATTCATTCCCCAAACTGCTGATGATGTGGGCCTCGGCCCTGGGATTCATTCCCCAAACTGCTGATTATAAGGGCCTCGACCCTGGGATTCATTCCCCAAACTGCTGATAGTGTGGGCCTCGGCCCTGGGATTCATTTCCCAAACTGCTGATGATGTGGTCCTCAGCCCTGGGATTCATCCCCAAACTGCTGATAGTGTGGACCTCAGCCCTGGGTTTTATTCCCGAAACTGCTGATAATGTGGGCCTTGACCCGGGGATTTATTCCCGAAACTGCTTATAATATGGGCCTCGACCCTAGGATTCATTCCCCAAACTGCTTGACTTTGCCGCTTTTTCCTTTTCTTCAAAACCTGTGAACAAAAACAAGACAAAATTGCGTGTATATGACGTGTATGCATGTATGCATGAATGTATTTCCTATTCCGATGGGTTAGGCCTTCATTGTGCTCCTTGGTGCCATTTGCCTACAAAAGTCTCTGATCTCCTCATGGGTCTGCTTTCTGCCGACTCTCTTCTGCTGGTTGTTCAGTTCTATTTAGTCTCATTGCTCAAGTTCTCGATATATCCCTTATTGCGCGGTGGTGGTAGACTGGTCACCCCCAAACTTGGCTTAGCTTTCTGCTCTCTATTGTTTGCACTAGGTCAAGGTGGACTACATGATATGGCGTTCTATATCATCATACTATATTACAAGCTATGAACTAGTCTCAATAGTTATACATATTATTGTCCTCAATGAATGCCCAGTAATGAAACCAGAGAACCTTTAAAACATTCATTGCAACTCAAATCCAAGTCTTTGAATAAATGATCTAAGCCAGACTCAAAGTGTGTCTGTTCAAAGTTTCCTTTGCATATTCATCCCCAGGTAAGCCAACTCAATGATTTCGTCAAAAAATTGGGATCGATGGATCAAACCAACCTAAATGTCTCAATTATGCCCTGTAGTTGCTTTTCTGTGCTCAATGTGGTATGGTTTTCTTTCTCTTTTGTCTCTCTTTTTTCTTTTCGTTTTGAACTTCTTCTTTTTTTTCTTTTCTTTTTCTTTTTTTCTTTTTTTTTTTCAACACATCTACCCTTTAAGGTAACATTTCTCCTCATGGTGGTCCTAATACTCGATCATGGGTAGCTTCACGCTTATCGGTTATAGGTGGTTTAATTCTTTTCTTTGGAGACTTTTCTTTTATTTTCAACCATACCACGCATCATAACACAAGCAAATCAGGATAAACATTTAGGTGAACGGTCATTCACTGACCTACAATTTCTTCAACTAGTCACTTTGCTAACTACTCAGGTTTTCACTGCTAAAAACCTATAATTAAGTGCTTACGAGTCTAACATAGATCAACTACTCAAAGTATCAGATAAAAGCACATCAAGAGTTTATCGTTTCTAAGATTTCACCCTAAAGCAATCAATTTCATCATCAGACTTATGTCTAACTATTAAGGACTAAAAACAAACAATTTTTTTCTCTTTTTTTTTTATTTTTTTTTTTATTTTTTTCTTTTCTTTTGTACTTTTTTCACAATGCTCTTTCTATCCTTGCCGTAAATTTTTCTGTTCCTCAGTTTCTTTTTCCCTGATATCCATGTTTGCTAAACTCTTCTTGACAAGTCTTCTTTTTTTCTAACCCAAAGGATATCTATGATGGCTTTTAAGACACGAGGTTAACATGATGCGTGTATGCATGAGATGCATGAGATGCAAGTGGTTATCAAAACAACATATATCCTTCCGACCTTATTCCTCTTACACTCGTGGTAAGTCCATTTATGTCCTAGGCATGGCTTATTTTATGCACCAATGTGGGTTACACAAAATCGTTCTCTCCTACGCTACAAAGGCGAACCTTGGCTACCTCAGTCCCTTTCCATCGGTAAAACTTGACCGGCGTAAACACACACGTATAACGCAAGCGCACGTATCGTTCAAGTAGTATAAAAATATCGATCCCATGAGGACTTAATATCCAATCTATTAATTTTATGAAGTCAAATGATTACTAGTATCTAACAGGTTGTTTGATTGATTTGAAATGGTGACGATTCTAAATTTAAAAACAAGTAAATAAAATTGTTCGAAACTAGGTTTTAAGAAAATTCAATATTAAAAACTATCTAGGGTTGTGATTTCTTCCAATATCATTTTAAAGATGAAGTGGTTATCTTAAATTTGGGTAATAAATCGGTTTACTAACCTGGAATACTAAATTATGCAAAAGCCTATGTCGATGGTCAGACGCAAATACCCAGTTTAACCCAATTGAACCATATGTCTATGTCAACCAAATTATCTGGATTCATTAAGTTTAAGTTGCAATTATGGCTACCCCCGCCCGACAGGTATATGTCTATCCTGTAAGGAAATCTATTAAAGGGTTATCTATCCTCAAGGAAGATGGTGGGCTATTAAGTCTAAGGCTGAAACCTAAAATTCCTTTGTCAAGTTTATTTTAGATTTACCAGATCAATCTTATTAATGGCCAATTAACAAGACGCATTAAGCTTAAGACTAAATAAGTAAACCTTTAAATTACCCAAACTATAAAATAACCCATTATAAACCGGTGATATTGGATTTCATCACAACCCCAGATAATTGGCTTAGTTACGACACATATTTACTGGTAGTAAAAACTTAAATAAAATAAAAGACATAAAGTAAAATGCTGAAAAGTAAATTGCAGAAAAGTAAATGACGGAAAGTAAATGCTGAAATTAAATACTGAAAATTAAATGCTGAAAAGTAAATGCTGAAAAGTAAATTGCTGAAAGTAATTACTGAAAAGTAAAAGCTGAAAGTAAATTGCTGAAAAGTAAATTACTGAAAAGTAAAAAACTAAAAATTAAAGAAAGAAAAGTATTGTGCGTAAAAGTAAATTGCGGAAAGTAAAAACTGAAAAGTAAAGAAAAGAAAGTGCGAAAGTGGAAATTAATTACTAAAAGTTATAAATAAACAAACAAGATACAATCTTCTTAGTATTCTTAAGGAATTCCTTAGAAGAAAGTATGAATTTTACAAATGAAATGGCTTGGTATTTATAGGCAAAATTTTAACTCCATCAAATCATCCACCAAATCAATTATTAATTGCTCCACTAATTGCTCCACTAATTGCTCCACCAAATCCATTATTAATTGCTCCACTAATCTCTTATCATGTTTGGTGATGATTTGATAATTTTTATTATTTATTTATTAATTTATTTATTTTTCTTTGAAAATGATTGAAAGTGACTTTAATAATTACACACAACACACTTCTGGATGGTTCATCAATTTTGGGCATGAAATCTTCCGAATTCGAAATTAATTTGTCTTTCAAAGCTGTAGATCTTTGAGTCTTCTTTAATCTGGAACTTGAATCAGCGCAATCCGATATCGCAGTATAATGTTATACCCAAATTACGAAAGATGCACAAAATTGGAATTTCCAAAACTGCACTTCGTCAAAAACGTCCTTTCAAGTTTCCAATCTCCAAAATTAAAATATCAAGTCCAATAATTGCCCTTATTTGACCCATATTTCATCCTAAATGATTTCATTGAGACCCGATATTATTTTATCTGTAAAATAAAATAAAACACATCAAAACGTTCATCAAACCCGAGAAACTAAACAAAATAATAAGTTAAAGGGGCGGTAAATATTGATATATTTTCCGCTCATCACACCCCCAAACCTAACATTTTGCTAGTCCTCGAGCAAAACAATAAAATAAAATACAAGAAACAATTAAAATTAAACTAAGCCACTTTCGTAGGGATCACGGTTGCATTTAGTATATGCAACAAGCCTTTAAACCCCTAGGTGTCCCTAGTGGACGAGTTGTAGTCTCGTGAGGGTTTACAGCAAAGATACCCACAAACATTTTACAAAAGTAAAATGTTAATAAAACTAATGCACACAAAATCAAAAAGACAAGAGAAAAGAGAATAAAGAAGTTAGTGACTAATCAGGTGAAACTTCTACTCCAAGTCAATAGTTGTTTTGTTTCATTCTAAATTACCGAATAAGTAAATTCTCCGATTATTTTTACCATTCTCCATATACACAGTCGACAAAATATTAATCAACTCATTTTTGCCCACAACAGTCACAAGTGTAGTTGATAAGAGAATAATATTTTTGTCCTAAAGTTTTATCAGAATTCACATCTTTTTGCAGCAATGGAATAATTTTTCTGATTTTCTGATTTTTTTTTTTTGATTTTTTTTATATACAATATCTTCGTCTATGTAGCGAGCTTTGGGTCGGTGACTCCCAAACCAGTTGGCTTTAAGGCACCAGATGTTAAGACACCTCTACGGACTTAATTACTCAGACTTCAGATATATATATTTTGCAGCATGTTTGATCCATGTAGCGAGCTTTGGGCCAGTGACTACCAAACCAGTTGGTTTTAGGGCACTAGGTGTTAAAACACCCTTACAGACTAATAACTCGGACCTCAGATTTTATTCTTTTTTTTTTACTCCATTGCTTTTTGAGATGCTTCCTCCAATTAAACTAGAGCACTGAATATTACAAACTTTTCAATTTTAGTTCATGTCCGTATGTTTCTATGTATGTTGATAATATCTGCTAACTGAACATATGAAGATCCATTTTAGTCCGTTTTATGGAGAATTTACAAATTAAATAATTTAAAATGAAATAAACAAAAATTAACTTATTTCGAAAATAGGCTTGAGATACGTATCAGGAGTGGAAACTCCTTACTCAGCTATATTTCACCAATTTCACCTTTTTAGTCAAAATAAAAACACAAAAACAAAATATTTTTGTAATTTTTGAAAAAATTTAAATTTTTTCAAAAAATTTTCGAAAAAATTTGGACTAAAAATAAAAAGAACACACAAACTAAAAACAAGGTACTGATCAACTAATTACCTCCCCCAAACCTAAATGAGACATTATCCCCAATGTCTTAAATAGTAAAAGGAGAGTTAAGAAGGTTGTACCTGGTTAGCTGAAAATCTACAGGAAATTAAAGGTTAAAATCCAGATTAACACGACGCCTCTTACCACGATCGTCCTCAAACCAATTTATCTTTGAAATGATAGGATCAACTCGTGGTTCATAGGCTAAGAGTTGGTCAATTAGATCCGGAGCAGTTCTGGCAGTAAACATGAGTTCTTTCAAAGGTTTTGACACGAACCCATTTCTCCGGGCATCATCAAGAAATACAAAAAGAAAATCATAAAATCCATCAACGTTAAACAGCTCAATTGGTTTCTGGTGTATGTTCGGGTTCGTCCAAGATAGCACAATAAAAATTTCCTCCAATATACCCAAGCCACCTGGCAAAGCAATAAAATCATCAGCACGGTTAATCATTTCTACCAATCGTTCAGACATATCTGGCACGATCAGTTCCTCTCCATTTGATGGTTCAATAAGATTTGCCTCTGCCAAGGGTTTTGGAATGATTCCCAAAACGTGACTGTGTAGGACACAGAACCTGACGACGCTGTTCTAGGCTCGCAGCCTAGTTGGTAGTACGAAATAACATGGAGTCGCCACCCAGTGTGAACCGGGACAAAGATTTAAGGCCGCACTCACCCCTTGCAAGGGAAGACCTCAAACCGTTGGGTTCGGAATGGTCCTTTACTTATGCCGATTGTAATGAAAGGATTTATGCAATAGTATAACCAAGTCTCATGCAACACATACAAGACAATTTAATCAACACACAAGTTTGCATACCCATAAACATTAATGGAAACAATGGAAGCATGTTACATTAAAGAGTACAAGATGCGGAAATGAAAATAATAAATAATCAAAAAGTAAAAATGTCAATGAATAGATAGCAAATAAAAGGAAGTTGATCAGGCTTATGTGAGTATTTCCTTAGTGGTACGTGGAGTTGTATCCCAAGTACAGACCGCATTACCGTCCATTCGGATTCGGCTACGGAATTTACATCTGGGTTTCCATCCTATATACCACAAGGGATGACACGCAAGCATCAACACAATGCAATCATTAACCCAATTTGACATACATGAAATATGATAATGCATATGACAATAAATAACCGAAGAGATAAATATGCAAAATAGCAAAGAAGATAAATAACACAAAACAAATACGGAACGATAAAACAATAATAAACGTAAATTAAATACGAAGTAACGAAAGACTAATATACGAAATAAAAGGCGAAACAACAAACATGTGACCAAAGTACTTGGTCATTTTCAATATAGGACTTCGCATACCCGGTTGGACATATTCCACGTCCAACCAAGCATGCCGTTTCCAGGACGATAAAATAAAATATAATGAAGGGTGCCCTCAGGTCTTACCTTTTACGTCGCTTTTCGGGAGTACGTTGGGACGTCGCTGGAAGGGTTAACGTTTCTACTATTTCCACTAGTTCGCTGTTTCCGCTAGCTATTTTCTCTATTTTCACTAACTGTTTCCAATCACCACCATAAGATCCACCAGTTCTACTGTCTATATTATGGGCATTCATCAACTCAACCTGTAGCTTTTCTACCCCTATTATAGAGATAGGGCATACAATATTCGCTCCATCAGGACTCGGGTGCACCCCAAGTGGAACAGACCCAGCTGGGCCAATTATAACCCACCTATAATCTGGCCTCTCATTGGCCCAAAAACTAAACAAAGCCTCTCGGAAATACACAGGAACCTCATACTCCTTACCCAAAGTTGGAACTTTCTCAATAATTTTCGGGTCAAACAAATACAGTGGTCTTTCTTCCCTCACTAAGTCCAAATATCTAAAATAATCCTCAAGCCTCATCTCTATTGGTCCAACCGCAAACTGAACATCACCACACGTATTCACTAAATAATCTCTATCCCATTTTTTGCAATGCAGCCTAATCATCCAAACAACCTTCCAGCAATACTGGCTTATTCAGTTCTTCAAAACTCGACACAAATTCCTCAACAGAAATACATTTCTTTTGAACAATATTATCCCTCTCAAGCCATTCAGGTTTCATTTCAAGATTAGCACACAACCAACTCTGGAATAAACAATCAGAATAAAATCTCTAACCCTAAAACAACCATCAACATTAACCCTTTCAACATTAAATGAAGGGGAACAAGCACTAACTTAAGCAGCTTTCCATGACACATTAAACAAAAACCCGACTTTTGAATGATCCAATACAAGATTCCTCCAAAGTGGTTCCGTGATTTAAAGCTTCTGGTAGCCCTAAATGAGGCAGCACTTTGAGGAGGGAAGTGGAAGAGGTTGAGGACTTGAGGACCATTGTTCCTTTGTCAATCGAACTGGATTCTTAGATTCTACTTGTTCGTCATATTCAAATGATGCGAGTGCATCTTGTTCTGCTTCAGCTGCATCAAGACTAGATGGGGCAGATAATGCCATTGTTCTACTGTTAGTGGTTTTGGTAGTATTATCAGGTTGAATAGGCTTCACTCTGGTCCTAAAGCTTGGAGGTGCAGACTGCAGTGATCGTGTTGGTATTTGGGGTTCAGGTAGTGTGGTGAGAGAGATCTAGGAAACTTGTTCTTTTGTTTTCTTCGTTGGCAGGCTGGCAGGGGGGTTATGGCGTTAAGGGCTGCTTATATGTGTTTTAGGGTTTCGTTTGTGGCAGTGAAGGGGTGGTTTGTTTGTGTTTGTTGCTGCCGAAAAGAGCTCTGAGTGTCGAAGGTTTTTTTGTGTGAGGTACAGTCTGTGGTCTTAGTAGGGTTTGCTACGTCAAGGGTTTATTGTTTGTTTCTTGTTTCGGCTGAGAGAGAGGGAGAAGCCAGGCTGCGTGAAGTGTAGAGGAAGGCCGAGTGTTTTGGCTGGTCTAGGGTTTATCTTTTTGTTTTCTTTTCCGTGTGAGGAGTGAGGAGGGAGCGAGAAGAGAGAGGCTTCAGGTTTTTTTGAGAGAGAAGAGGGAAAATTATGGGGAGTGGGAAGTCAGCTCCCATGGGCTGAAAGCCAGCGGCTAGGTTTAGTTTAGGGGTCCTTATATAGTGGTGTATTAGGGTTAAGGTTTTGGATGGGTGTATATGGGCTTTGGTGGGTGCATGGGTTTTGGGCCAAGATTAACGTTTGAAACAATAATCGAATAAGTGAACCCGCGGCTAACTAGCGAATTAAAATCCAACAAAATACCAATTTCCAACTTTACCCTTCCAACGTCCGTTTCCCGCGGTTTTCACAACTAAAGAGGTAGTGTCTCCATACGAGACTCATCATCGGGCTTATATGCAAAATGCAGTGCCTACAGTCACCCCCACTTTGATGGGACTTGTGTAATGTGTAACAGTGACAATCCTATCAAAGTACGTGCAATGCATTTTCACTTACCTGGCTCGCCAGCTGCCACCTGGCTTGCCTGCTGCTCCGCCGAGCTGATGATGCAGTGGACCTCGATCCTGGGACGCATCCCAATAACTGCAACCGACAACGGGGGCCACGACCCTGGGACGCATCCCAATACCGCTGACAAAATGGGCCTCGGCCCGGGGACGCATCCCCAAAATATGATGCAGTGGGTCCACGACCCTGGGACACATCCTGATAACTGCAACCGAAAACGGGGGCCTCGACCCTAGGACGCATCCCAATATCGCTGACAAAATGGACCTCGGCCCGGGGACGCATCCCTAAAATATGATACAGTGGACCTCGATCCTGGGACGCATCCCAACAGCTGCAATTGAAAACGGGGGCCTCGACCCTGGGACGCATCAAAATACCGCTGACAAAATATGGGCCTCGACCTTGGGACGCATCCCGAAAATGATGATGCAGTGGACCTCGATCCTGGGACGCATCCCAATAGCTGCAACCGACAACGGGGGCCTCGACCCTGGGACGCATCCCAATACCGCTGACAAAATGTGGGCCTCGACCCTGGGACGCATCCCGAAAATGATGATGCAGTGGACCTCGATCCTTGGACGCATCCCAATAGCTACAACCGACAACGGGGGCACCTCGACCCTGGGCACCTCGACCCAACACCGCTGACAATAGGGACCTCACCCTCAATATGATGATGTAGTGGGCACTTCGACCCTGGGACGCATCCCGGAACTACAACCGACAACGGGGGCACCTCGACCCTGGTACCTCGACCCAACACCGCTGACAATAGGGACCTCGCCCTCAATATGATGATAACGTGGCCCTCGCCCCCAAAACTGATACTGATGTGGGCCTCGCCCTTAACTGATACTGATCTGGGCCTCGCCCCAGACTGATACTGATATGGGCCTCGCCCTCAACTGATACTGACGTGGGCCTCGCCCCAGACAGATACTGATATGGGCCTCGCCCTCAAACTGATACTGATATGGGCCTCCCCCCTATATTGATACTGATATGGGCCTCGCCCCCATGCTGATACTGATGCTAATATGGGCCTCGCCCTCATAGTGCCATACCCGACAAGACTGATTCTGATGCTAATGTGGGCCTCGCCCCTCATAGTGCCATACCCGGCAAGACTGATTCTGATGTCTCCATACCCGGAGCGCCATACCCGGTAAAACTGATACTGATGATGACGTGGGCCTCGCCCCCAGAGTGCCATACCCGGCAAGACTGATACTGAACCAATGTGGGCCTCGCCCCCAGAATGTCATACCCGACATAACTAATACTGAACCAATGTGGGCCTCGCCTCCAGAATGCCATATCCGGCAAGCCTGCTATTGATGCTGATGATAATGTGGGCCTCGCCCTCAGAGGGCCATACCTGGCTAAACTGATGCTGATAATAATGTGGGCCTCGCCCCCAGAGTGCCATACCCAGAAAAACTGATGCTGATAATAATGTGGGCCTTGCCCTTAAAGTGTCATACCCTGCAAGACTGATACTGAACTAATGTGGGCCTCGCCCCCAGAGTGTCATACCTGGCAACACTGATACTGATAATGATGTGGGCCTCGGCCCCAGAGTGCCATACCCGACAAGACTGATTCTAATATCTCCATACCCGGAGTGCCGTACCTGGCCAAACTGATCTGATGTCTCCATACCCGGAGCGCCATACCCGGCAAAACTGATACTGATGATGACGTGGGCCTCGCCCCCAAAGTGCCATACCCGGCAGACCCGATGATGTATCTCCATACCCGGAGTGCCATACCCGGCAGAACCGATGCTGTATCTCCATACCCGGAGTGCCATACCCGGTAGAACTGATGTTGTATCTCCATTCCTGGAGTGCCATACTCGGCAGAACTGATGCTAGTAATGATGTGGGCCTCACCTCCAGAGTGCCATACCTGGCAAGACTAATACTGATTGTTAATGTGGGCTTCGCCCCCAGATTGCCATACCCGGCAAGACTGATACTGATGCTGATGTAATGGTTCATTCTCGAACTGTGCTGTATGAGATGGTCTGTTCCTGAACCTTTATTGTGAGGTGGTCCATTCTCGAAACGTGCTCCATCTTCGTAGTGTCATTCCTGACTTGCTCATTCCCGAACCTTGTTCCATTCTCGGAATTCCATCCTTGGCTCGTTCATTCTCGAACTCTACTCCATTCTCGGATTACCATTCATGGCTTGTTCATTCTCGAACTCTACTCCATTTCCGGATTACCGTTCTTGGCTTGTTCATTCTCGAACCTTGTTCCATTCTCGGATTCTGCTGATGTGGGCCTCGACCTTGGGATTCATTCCAAAAATCTGCTGACGTGGGCCTCGACCCTGGGATTCATTCCAAAAATCTGCTAACGTGGGCCTCGACCTTGGGATTCATTCCCTGATTCACTCCAAAATTCTGACGATATGGGCCTCGACCCTAGGACTCATCCCCAAACTGAAACTGATATGGGCCTCAACCCTGGGATTCATCCCCAAAACTGAAACTGTTATGGACTTCAACCCTGGACTCATCCCCAAACTGAAACTGATATGGGCCTCAACCTTGGGATTCATCCCTAAAACCGAAACTGATATGGGCTTCAACCCTGAGACTCATCCCCAAACTGAAACTGATATGGGCCTCAGCCCTGGGATTCATCCCCAAAACTGAAACTGATATGGGCTTCAACCCTGGGACTCATCCCCAAACTGAAACTGATATGGGCCTCAACCCTGGGATTCATCCCCAAAACTGAAACTGATATGGGCTTCAACCCTGGGACTCATCCCCAAAACTACTACTCATATGTTGCTGATTCTGGTTGGCTTATCTTTGCCGCTTTCTCTTTTTCTCCTTTGAAACCTGTGAGTACAAAACAAAACAAACACAAAAAAAGAATGCAAAATATGTTACGTGTATGCATGCATGCATGAATGAATTTCCTATTCCGCTGGGTTAGGTCTTCCGCCAGTTCTCCTAGTGATTGCTCAGTCTTCTCTCTGGTCTCATGGCTCAATTTCTTGTTATTCTTCTTATTCACGGGGTGGTAGACTGGTCGCTCATAGTCTTAATTTAGCTTTCTGATCTCCGCTGTTTGCACTTGGTCAAGATGAACCACATGGTGGGGCCTTCCATATCATCATACTATGTCACATGCTACGAAATAGTCCCAATAGTTATACATATTATCGTCCTCAAGGAATGCCCAGTAATGAAACCAGAGAACATTCAAAACACTCAATGCAACTCAAATCTGAGTTTTTGAATAAATTATCTATGCCAGTCTCAAAGTGTGTGTGTGGAAAGGTTCTTTCACAGCTTGATCCTTAAGCAAGCCAACTCAATGATTTTGTTTCAAAAATTGGGATCGGTGGGTCAAACCAACCTAGATGTCTCAATTATATATGCAGTTGCTTTTCCATGCTCAATGTAGTATGGTTTATCTTTCTTTTCCTTTGTCTCTCTTTTTTTCTTTTCATTTTGAACTTCATTTTTTCTTTTTTCTCTTTTTCTCTCTTTTCTTTTTTTTTCAACACACCTACCCTTTAAGGTAGCATTTCTCCTCATGGTGGTCCTAAAACTCGCCCATGGGTAGCTTCACGCGTATCGGTTATAGGTGGTTCAATTCTTTTCTTTAGAGACTTTTCTTTCATTTTCAACCATACCACACATCATAACATAAGCAAATCAAGATAGACATCTAAACAAACGGTCATTCACCGACCTACAATTTCTTCGACTAGTCACTTTGCTAACTACTCAGTTTTTCACTACTAAGAACCATAATCAAGAGCTTACGAGTCTAACATAGATCAATTACTCAAAGCATCAGATAAAAGCACGTCAAAAGTTTATCGTTTCTAAGGTTTCGCCCTAAAGCAATCAATTTCATCATCGGACTTATGTCTAACTATCAATGACTAAAAAAAAACAAACAATTTTTTTTCTCTTTTTTTTTCTTTCCTCTCTTTTTTCTTTTTTCTTTTTTTTTTCTCATTCATTTCACTTTTTTTCTTTTCATTTTTTTTCTTGAACGCCCCCCCAATGGTCTTTCTATCATTTCCGTAAACTTTTTTTGCTTCTCGATTTCCTTTCCCCGCTATCCATGTTTGCTAAACTCCTCCAAACAAACCCCCTTTTTTTTTCTCTAACCCAACAGATATCTATGATGGCTTTTAAGACACGAGGGTTAACATCATGCATGTATGCATGAGATGCATGTATGCATGAGATGCATGTGATGTATGAGACATAATATGCATGGGGTTATCAAAAGCATAAAGGAGTGGCTCCTATAGGTCATACAACTATGGTTCATATGTGGGTTTTCGGCAGTGCGGACAAAGGCTCTCGCTGACGAAGGCTCTCGCTGACAATGCCTTTAACTAAACCCCTTCAACCCACTATAGACACGGTTAACTAAAGCACAAATCATAAACATCACAAGACATGATTTCGGGGCCAATTCTCTATCCCCAGTGGAGTCGCCAGACTGTAGGACACAGAACCTGACGACGTTGTTCTAGGCTCGCAGCCTAGTTGGTAGTACGAAATAACATGGAGTCGCCACCCAGTGTGAACCGGGACAAAGATTTAAGGCCGCACTCACCCCTCGCAAGGGAAGACCTCAAACCGTTGGGTTCGGAATGGTCCCTTACTTATGCTGATTGTAATGAAAGGATTTATGCAATAGTATAACCAAGTCTCATGAAACACATACAAGACAATTTAATCAACACACAAGTTCGCATACCCATAAACATTAATGGAAACAATGGAAGCATGTTACATTAAAGAGTACAAGATGCGGAAATGAAAATAATAAATAATCAAAAGTAAAAATGTCAATGAATAGATAGCAAATAAAAGGAAGTTGATCAGGCTTATGTGAGTATTTCCTTAGTGGTACGTGGAGTTGTATCCCAAGTACAGACCGCATTACCGTCCATTCGGATTCGGCTACGGAATTTACATCTGGGTTTCCATCCTATATACCACAAGGGATGACACGCAAGCATCAACACAATGCAATCATTAACCCAATTTGACATACATGAAATATGATAATGCATATGACAATAAATAACCGAAGAGATAAATATGCAAAATAGCAAAGAAGATAAATAACACAAAACAAATACGGAACGATAAAACAATAATAAACGTAAATTAAATACGAAGTAACGAAAGACTAATATACGAAATAAAAGGCGAAACAACAAACATGTGACCAAAGTACTTGGTCATTTTCAATATAGGACTTCGCATACCCGGTTGGACATATTCCACGTCCAACCAAGCATGCCGTTTCCAGGACGATAAAATAAAATATAATGAAGGGTGCCCTCAGGTCTTACCTTTTACGTCGCTTTTCGGGAGTACGTTGGGACGTCGCTGGAAGGGTTAATGTCTACTATTTCCACTAGTTCGCTGTTTCCGCTAGCTATTTTCTCTATTTTCACTAACTGTTTCCAATCACCACCATAAGATCCACCATTCTACTGTCTATATTATGGGCATTCATCAACTCAGCCTGTAGCTTTTCCACCCCTATTATAGAGATAGGGCATACAATATTCGCTCCATCAGGACTCGGGTGCACCCCAAGTGGAACAGACCCAGCTGGGCCAATTATAACCCACCTATAATCTGGCCTCTCATTGGCCCAAAAACTAAACAAAGCCTCTCGGAAATACACAGGAACCTCATACTCCTTACCCAAAGTTGGAACTTTCTCAATAATTTTCGGGTCAAACAAATACAGTGGTCTTTCTTCCCTCACTAAGTCCGAATATCTAAGATAATCCTCAAGCCTCATCTCTATTGGTCAAACCGCAAACTGAACATCACCACACGTATACACTAAATAATCTCTATCCCATTTTTTGCAATGCAGCCTAATCATCCAAACAACCTTCCAGCAATACTGGCTTATTCAGTTCTTCAAAACTCGACACAAATTCCTCAACAGAAATACATTTCTTTTGAACAATATTGTCCCTCTCAAGCCATTCAGGTTTCATTTCAAGATTAGCACACAACCAACTCTGGAATAAACAATCAGAATAAAATCTCTAACCCTAAAACAACCATCAACATTAACCCTTTCAACATTAAATGAAGGGGAACAAGCACTAACTTAAGCAGCTTTCCATGACACATTAAACAAAAACCCGACTTTTGAATGATCCAATACAAGATTCCTCCAAAGTGGTTCCCTGATTTAAAGCTTCTGGTAGCCCTAAATGAGGCAGCACTTTGAGGAGATGGAAGTGGAAGAGGTTGAGGACTTGAGGACCATTGTTCCTTTGTCAATCGAACTGGATTCTTAGATTCTACTTGTTCGTCATATTCAACTGATGCGAGTGCATCTTGTTCTGCTTCAGCCGCATCAAGACTAGATGGGGCAGATAATGCCCTTGTTCTACTGTTAGTGGTTTTGGTAGTATTATCATGTTGAATAGGCTTCACTCTGGTCCTAAAGCTTGGAGGTGCAGACTGCAGTGATCGTGTTGGTATTTGGGGTTTAGGTAGTGTGGTGAGAGAGATCTAGGAAACTTGTTCTTTTGTTTTCTTCGTTGGCAGGCTGGCAGGGGGGTTATGGCGTTAAGGGCTGCTTATGTGTGTTTTAGGGTTTCGTTTGTGGCAGTGAAGGGGTGGTTTGTTTGTGCTTGTTGCTGCCGAAAAGAGCTCTGAGTGTCGAAGGTTTTTTTGTGTGAGGTGCAGTCTGTTGTCTTAGTAGGGTTTGCTACGTCAAGGGTTTATTGTTTGTTTCTTGTTTCGGCTGAGAGAGAGGGAGAAGCCAGGCTGCGTGAAGTGTAGAGGAAGGCCGAGTGTTTTGGCTGGTCTAGGGTTTATCTTTTTGTTTTCTTTTCCGTGTGAGGAGTGAGGAGGGAGCGAGAAGAGAGAGGCTTCGGGTTTTTTTGAGAGAGAAGAGGGAAAATTGTGGGGAGTGGGAAGTCAGCTCCCATGGGCTGAAATCCAGCGGCTAGGTTTAGTTTAGGGGTCCTTATATAGTGGTGTATTAGGGTTAAGGTTTTGGATGGGTGTATATGGGCTTTGGTGGGTGCATGGGTTTTGGGCCAAGATTAACGTTTGAAACAAGAATCGACTAAGTGAACCCGCGACTAACTAGCGAATTAAAATCCAACAAAATATCAATTTCCAACTTTACCCTTCCAACGTCCGTTTCCCGCGGCTTTCACAACTAAAGAGGTAGTGTCTCCATACGAGACTCATCATCGGGCTTATATGCAAAATGCAGTGCCTACAGACTGCCTCCTTCTTTTACGGCCTTTGAAACGATCCCCATAAGTCCAAGATTACCTCTTCCATATATTAAGTGCATATTTCTTACAGCTAAGACTCGACCCAATTCTTGTGCTGCTTCTACGTATTGTGGCTTAACACCAACACTACTACCGCAAAACACACAGATGTTTTCAACTCGTCTTCTTGAAGTGGCTTCCATTTTTTTTATGTATTTCTTTCTCAACTCTGGATGCCTTCAAAAGTGCAATGACGGGCTGAATTTATAGTACCTGAAAATGGTGAGTAAAAATAGCACAAGTATCTTCCAGAGGACGATTAGTAGCGAAATAATATCGTGATAGTAAAAAAGGTATGGATCCTGTCGGAGAAAATAAAAGAAAACAGCAAAATAAATTACAATTATTAAGAAAAGACAAAGAGATATAATATTTACAAGAAAAGTAACGGCTTGATTGACGTCTATGCGTCAGGGACAAGCTTCTCCAATTTTCTTATAAACTGGCAAACATGGTCTTTTTGAGTCAGATTCCCAAGACTTAATTGTTGTCTTTCTTTTTGGAATTGTGTATGTAATTTGCGAATAGCTATGTGAACATATCCACTGGGATGCGTCTCAAGAGTTGAAGATATATCATCTAAAGACTCCTTACTCAAGCCATCCCTAATGAATTTAATTTTGTCTTCGCGATTATCAGACACCATTCCTAAAGAACGACAACGAGTATTGCAATTCCAGCGTGCACATTTGTAACAAACACTCATTTTCTTAGCTCTACATTTCTTTGCATAGGTGCTTCTTCCAAAACCAGGCAGATGTGAAATAAAAGAGTCAGAAGACTCACTTGCCAATCGAACCCGTGCTTCAATTAACCAACGAATGTCAGTAGGAATACCTTTAATCATCAGTAATCTCATCCGTTCCAAGCGAGCTTTGTAAACTTTCATCAGAGATTTTTGAAGGAGAGAAGGAAATTGCTTGTGAAGATTTGTGAGAGCTTATTCCATCTTGAAATGTCTTAATCTGCAAAAACTAAACACACCAAATTAAATCACACCAAATCACAATATTTACACAAATTGCATGGGTTGCCTCCCTGCGAGTGCTAAGTTTAAAGTCGTCAGCTAGATGTGACTTCTCAAACGTTAGGCTAGATATGAAAGTGTGACACTTTCTTTTTGTCACTCAAATGATTCCCAACAGTGCTTAACACGCTTGTTTTTAACCTTGAAAGTTTTGTTGGAGTCAGGATCATGTATCTCAACGGCTCTGTCTGGTAAAACCTTGGTGATCACAAATGGATCTGACCACCGTGATTTTGGCTTCCATGGGAAGAATTTCCCCCTTGATTTGTTTAACAGTACCTTCTGCCCAGGTTCCAGTTGTATGTGCACTAACTTCTCATCATGTCTTTTCCTTGCCTTTTCCTTGTACAATTTGGCATCCTCAAAAGGCTGTATGTGAAATTCCTCCAATTCGTTGAGCTGGTGGAACTTTTTCTCTTCTGTTGCTTGTAGTACAAGAATAGGCTTCTTCAGTACGCAGTGCGTTTTATCTTCAGGCTCTACAGGTAATTGACATGCTTTCAGTTTGTCAGTAGAACTTTGTCTTTCATCAGAGTTCTGAACGGTACTATGTATCACATCAAGTCTGAAACATTCCTCCTTCTTTTCATCATCTGGGAAATTCATGGCTTTGAAAACATTGAATGTTACTTCTTGGTCTTGTACCCTCATGGTTAGTTTTCCTTTTTGTACATCAATAATGGTTCGACCTGTAGCCAAGAATGGTCTCCCGAGGATGATTGGCACGTCTGCGTCTTCCTCCATATCAAGGACAATAAAATCTGCTGGGAAAATGAATTTGTCAACCTTGACCAGCACATCCTCAACTAAGCCTCTTGGAAATACGAGAGTTCTATCAGCAAGTTGTAGTGAGACTGAAGTGGGCATTGTTTCTCCAATCTGCAGTTTCCTGAAAATAGAAAAAAGACATCAAGTTAACACTAGCACCTAAATCACACAGAGCCTTACCGAAGTCATGTTCTCCTATGGTGCAAGGAACAATGAAACTGCCAGGATCTTTGAACTTTGGAGGAAGTTTTCTCTGAATGATGGCGCTGCATTCTTCTGATAATGCTATTGTCTCATAATCTCCCAATCTCCGCTTTCGTGAAAGAATGTCTTTCATGAATTTGGCATATCTGGACATTTGTTCCAACGCTTCTGCAAATGGAATGTTGATATGCAGCTTTTTGAACACCTCCAAGAATCGAGCAAACTGCTTGTCCAATTTATTCTTCTGAAGACGCTGAGGAAAAGGTGGAGGTGGAGTGATTTGTTCTTTTTCCTTTGCTTCTTTTTCCTCCATCTGTTGCTTTATTTCTTTTGGAAAATCTTCAATTGTTGTTGCCTTGATTCCAACATCTTTGTTGATTTCAGTACCGCTTTTTAACATGATGGCATGACATTGCTCTTCCCCATGTTCCTTGGATTTGGCTCTGTGTTGCTAGGAAGGGTACCTGGCGGTCTGTAACTCTGAGCATTGGCCAGTTGTCCAATTTGATTCTCCAGTGCTTTAATAGAAGCTGATTGACTTTGAATTAATGCTGCTTGGGATTGAAACATAGCATCATATCTTGCTGCTTGAGATTAAAACATAGCATCATATCTTGCTGCTTGAGAGTCGTGTTTTGCTTCTATCTTTTTCAAGTGGGTCGACACTTCTGTTATTCCTGGTTCATTTGCCTGTTCCTGGCTTTTGTTCTGTTGTTAGAATCCGGGTGGTGGATTGTTCATTTGCCTTGAATTGTTGCTCCATGCGAAATTGGGATGATTCCTCCACCCTGGGTTGTAGGTGTTGGAATATGGATTGTTCCTCTGTCTGTTGAAATTATTGACATAATTCACTGTTTCTTTATGTTGGTTGAAAGATTCTGACTCAGGTGCTCCTCCAAATGGTGAACTTGTGGATCCACCATTAACTTTTATGTTAAGAGTTTCCAGATTTTTGCAAATCACATCCAGCTTGGAATTCAGTGCTGTGTTGGCTCCAACTTCATAAATTCCTGCAATTCTTTGGATCATGCTCCTTTCTGTTGGCCATAAAGAATTGTTGTTGGCCATTTCTTCGATTAGGTCCCAGACTTCATCTTCTCTTTTTGCCATTAAAGCTCCTCCAGCAGCAGCATCGATTGTGGTTCTCATTATTCCAGAAAGTCCATTATAGAATGTTTGGACTTGAAGCCATTTTGGAATCTCATGGTGAGGACATTTCCGGAGCAAATCTTTGTACCTTTCCCAAGCTTCGCAGAGGGATTCTGAATCTTGTTGTACAAATGATGTGATGTCATTCCTCAGCTTTCCGGTTCTGGCTGGTGGAAAGTACTTTGCAAGAAATTTGGTGGCTAAAGTGTTCCAAGTTGTGATGGAACCTGCTGGTAGTGAATGTAGCCAAGCTTTAGCTCTGTCCTTCAAGGAGTATGGGAATACACGCAATCTCATTGCTTCTTCAGCTTCTCGATTGTAATTGAAAGTGCCGCAAACTTCCAGGAAGTTGCTGATGTGGGCATTAGGATCTTCAGTTGCATTCCCCCCGAACTGAACTGACTGCTGAATCATCTGAATGCATGTTTTGATGTCACACGCATTTGCTGGTAAGGGAGGAAGTACAATACATGAAATGAGTCTGTCAACCACCGGAATGGTTCTGTCTCGAATGGGAATTGGTGGTGCAACCTCCAACGGTTCAGGTTCCATGTTGACTAAAGCTTTTTGGCCTTCTCGTCTTTCCCTTCTCAACTGTCTGATGGTTCTTTCAATTTTCGAGGCAAGCGGTCGGAGTTCAAAGCTTCTGGTTCGTCTCATGAAGTTTCTGAGAACCTGAAACACAAGAAAACAAAAACAATAAGTAAAAAAAAAATTAGATACAAGTAATGTATCTAACCCCTAAACTAATAGTAAAAGATAAATAAGTCCCGGGCAACGGCGCCAAAAACTTGACCGGCGTAAACACACACGTATAACTCAAGCACACGTATCGTTCAAGTAGTATAAAAATATCGATCCCACGAGGACTTAATATCTAATCTATTAATTTTATGAAGTCAAATGATTACTAGTATCTAACAAGTTGTTTGATTGATTTGAAATGGTGACGATTCTAAATTTAAAAACAAGTAAATAAAATTGTTCGAAACTAGGTTTTAAGAAAATTCAATATTAAAATCTATCTAGGGTTGTAATTTCTTCCAATATCATTTTAAAGATGAAGTGGTTATCTTAAATTTGGGTAATAAATCGGTTTACTAACCTGGAATACTAAATTATGCAAAAGCCTATGTCGATGGTCAGATGCAAATACCCAGTTTAACCCAATTGAACCATATGTCTATGTCAACCAAATTATCTGGATTCATTTAGTTTAAGTTCCAATTATGGCTACCCCCGCCCGACAGGTATATGTCTATCCTGTAAGGAAATCTATTAAAGGGTTATCTATCCTCAAGGAAGATGGTGGGCTATTAAGTCTAAGGCTGAAACCTAAAATTCCTTTGTCAAGTTTATTTTAGATTTACCAGATCAATCTTATTAATGGCCAATTAACAAGACGCATTAAGCTTAAGACTAAATAAGAAAACCTTTAAATTACCCAAACTATAAAATAACCCTTTATAAACCGGTGATATTGGATTTCATCACAACCCCAGATAACTGGCTTAGTTACGACACATATTTACGGGTAGTAAAAACTTAAATAAAATAAAAGACATAAAGTAAAATGTTGAAAAGTAAATGACGGAAAGTAAATGCTGAAATTAAATACTGAAAATTAAATGCTGAAAAGTAAATGCTGAAAAGTAAATTACTGAAAAGTAAAAGCTGAAAGTAAATTGCTGAAAGTAAATTACTGAAAAGTAAAAACTGAAAATTAAAGAAAGAAAAGTACTGTGCGTAAAAGTAAATTGCGGAAAGTAAAAACTGAAAAGTAAAGAAAAGAAAGTGCGAAAGTGGAAATTAATTACTAAAAGCTATAAATAAACAAATAAGATACAATCTTCTTAGTATTCTTAAGGAATTCCTTAGAAGAAAGTATGAATTTTACAAATGAAATGGCTTGGTATTTATAGGCAAAATTTTACCTCCATCAAATCATCCACCAAATCAATTATTAATTGCTCCACTAATTGCTCCACCAAATCCATTATTAATTGCTCCACTAATCTCTTATCATGTTTGGTGATGATTTGATAATTTTTATATTTATTTATTAATTTATTTTTTTTGCTTTGAAAATGATTGAAAGTGACTTTAATAATTACACACAACACACTTCTATATGGTTCATCAATTTCGAGCATGAAATCTTCTGAATTCGAAATTAATTTGTCTTTCAAAGCTGTAGATCTTTGAGTCTTCTTTAATCTGGAACTTGAATCAGCGCAATCCGATATCGCAGTAAAAAGTTATACCCAAATTACGAAAGATGCACAAAACTGGAATTTCCAAAACTGCACTTCGTCAAAAACGCCCTTTCAAGTTTCCAATCTCCAAAATTAAAATATCAAGTCCAATAATTGCCCTTATTTGACCCATATTTCATCCTAAATGATTTCATTGAGACCCGATATTATTTTATCTGTAAAATAAAATAAAACACATCAAAACGTTCATCAAACCTGAGAAACTAAACAAAATAATAAGTTAAAGGGGCGGTAAATATTGATATATTTTCCGCTCATCAAAAACACAAAAACCGCCTATTTACAATATGGACCAAGCCTATTATGGGGATCGTGCCATTATCTAGAAACGATGAATTGGGTATTCGGTGATCACGGTCATGGGGATGGACTTGGAAGCATCCAAAATTATACAAATATGTCATAACAAGGCGTATCCATTCTGGATGAAAGCTAGTGCGGATATCGGACTCATATTTCTGGTATAGTTGGATCATGTTCAAACTTCTAAGCCCATCAAGGTTTTCATACAAGTTGGCCCATTATCATTTTAAAGCATTCAATCACATCATTGCGAGGTGCAAACTTGTCCCAGTTGAAAAAGGCCCAACAGGTTTACACTTTTGCAATAACGTGGCTAAACAACTTCAAATGATAGGGGGCCCAAACACAAAGTGGCCCATCGGTATTTTAGAAGCTTTTGGCCCAATCGTCATAAGACACAAACTTGTCCCAGTTTAAATGGCCCAACAAGTTCACATCTCATGACAAGAAGCCCAAATGAATATAAATGATGATGGTCCCAAACACAAGCATAAAGGTGGCTTCTATAGGTCATATAACTATAGTTCTCATGCAGTTTTACAAGGGTATGGATAAAGGCTCCCACCGATGAAGGGTTGCTCACAACTAGGTCTCCCCACTCAAGGGTTCGAGCGACCAAATGAGCGCGCCTTTTTTATACCCTAAGGTACGTGCCAATGAGTGATGACGCCACATAACGATCCGCCGCCTTGAGTGAAAGCGACTTCACGACACATGACGCCATCAGGGTAAGAAGGGTATGCAAAATATATGATACTTGGGTAACCAAAGCCAAAGCGAAAGACACTACAAGGCATTGTTTTGGGGCCAATTCTCTATCCCACAGTGGAGTCACCATCTGTAGGAGCGAAGCGGGGTTTACCGCTATGCCTATAATGTTTGACGACCACGACACTGTTGGGCTAGCAGCCCGTAGAGAGTACGGAGTAGCCCATGGGGGACTAAATTGGAGAATAAATGAGTCGCCACCCAATTGAACTAGGAAAATATTTAAGGCCGCACTCACCCCTCGCAAGGGAATACCTCAAACCGTTGGGTTCGGAATGGTCTCATACTTATGCCAGTATAATGGACGAGTTCACACAATGGTATAGCCAAGTCTTATGCAGTTCATGCAAGATAATTCAAATAAATACACAAATTTGCACACCTATAACATTAATATAAATAAAAGCAAATTAAATTAAGAAATACATGGTACGATAACAAGAATCGTAATAATCAAAAGCGGAAAAATGTCAATAAATAAATAGTAAAGAAATTGGGGTTAATCACGGTTGTATGAATATTTCCCGAATGGTAAGTGGAGTTGTATCTCAAGTACAAACCGCACTACCGTCCCTTCGGATTCGGCTACAGAATTTATGTCTGGGTTTTCATCCGATTACCGCAAGGGATAATAACACCCATAGACATTAATGCGATGTAAATAACCAAATAATAAAATAAAGCATATGCGGATAATGAACGACATGAATAAATAAAATAAAGGTGAATATAAAAAAAAATATAAACTAATGCGAAATAGTAAAAACGATGAGTAAATAAATAACAAAAAAGATAATATGAAACGTCAAAGAAAGATGTGACCAGAAATTTATGTAAGTGTCCTAGACATGCCACGGGATCTCTAAGCGTGATTCGTGTGCGAATCAAAATCAAAAATAAGTTACGGAGGACTTACATTGATCGGTTGAGTTCAAAAACTTCCATGGATGTTGAAGCTTCCAAGCTCATGGGTGAGTATCTATATCACCTTCATTTGACTCCCTTATGTGCTAGCAAGAACAAATGCAACAAATTTTATCTCCCAAAAAGAAACAAATTTGCCCGAGAGAGAGGGAAGCAATCGGCAAACCAAGAAAAGAACAATGGTCACAGTTCCTTTTATTCTTCAAAAGAAAACAAGAAACCAGAGGCCAAAAAGAAAATTCAGAGGCAAAATAGCCTTTTGGGCTTATTCGGCCATCAACAACAAGAAACCATTTAATGGAACTTTTGCTTTCTTTTTTTTCAACCAAGAATCAGAGAATGTAAATGGCCATTTATCCAATTGAGAGAGAGAGAGCAATTCATTTTGCCTTTTTCATTTTCATTCGGCTAAATGCATTTAATGGCCACACTCTCTTTTGTCGGCCAATTTCTCTCTTTTTTTTTTTTTTTTTCGCCATTCGGCCAAATGCAATGGAGAGAGAGAAATTAATTTCCAAAATTAAATGTGTTGAGTGTTTTTCACATTTCCACCAAAACCCATCATCCAAATTTATCACCAAAAATGACTAATGATGTAAGTGAATTGGGCCCACTTTAAATTCAAAATTCAAGTGGGCTTGCTCAGCACACTTCCGGCTCGGATTCGTTTAATCCGATTAAACGAATTTTCTATCGCGGTACAATTAAATCCAATTTAATTAAATAATAATACCCAGTAAATTTATTACGAAAATCGCTCACGAATTAATTCCAAATTAATTCGTTCGCTAAAATTAAAATCCAATTTAATTTCCCGTTGAAATCCAATTTCAATTAATATATCTAATATATTATTTAGCCCAATTAAATAAATTAAATAGTAAAATCTAATTTAACTAATGAATTTATTTTACCGATTAATTCAGAGAGAGATCAATTCATTTTGCCTTTTTCATTTTCATTCGGCCAAATGCATTTAATGGCCACACTCTCTTTTATCGGCCAATTTCTCTTCTTTTATTTTTGTGGCCATTCGGCCAAATGCAATGGAGAGAGAGAAATTAATTTCCAAAATTAAATGTGTTGAGTGTTTTTCACGTTTCCACCAAAACCCATCATCCAAATTTATCACCAAAAATGACTAATGATGTAAGTGAATTGGGCCCCACTTTAAATTCAAAATTCAAGTGGGCTTGCTCAACACACTTCGGGCTCGGATTCGTTTAATCCGATTAAACGAATTTTCTATCGCGGTACAATTAAATCCAATTTAATTAAATAATAATGCCCAGTAAAATTATTACGAAAATCGCTCACGAATTAATTCCAAATTAATTAATTCGCTAAAATTAAAATCCAATTTAATTTCCCGTTGAAATCCAATTTCAATTAATATATCAAATATATTATTTAGCCCAATTAAATAAATTAAATAGTAAAATCTAATTTAACTAATAAATTTATTTTACCGATTAATTCAGAGAGAGATCAATTCATTTTGCCTTTTTCATTTTCATTCGGCCAAATGCATTTAATGGCCACACTCTCTTTTGTCGGCCAATTTCTCTTTTTTTTGTGGCCATTCGGCCAAATGCAATGGAGAGAGAAAAATTAATTTCCAAAATTAAATGTGTTGAGTGTTTTTCACGTTTCCACCAAAACCCATCATCCAAATTTATCACCAAAAATGACTAATGATGTAAGTGAATTGGGCCCCACTTTAAATTGAAAATTCAAGTGGGCTTGCTCAACACACTTCGGGCTCGGATTCGTTTAATCCGATTAAACGAATTTTCTATCGCGGTACAATTAAATCCAATTTAATTAAATAATAATACCCAGTAAAATTATTACGAAAATCGCTCACGAATTAATTCCAATTAATTCGTTCGCTAAAATTAAAATCCAATTTAATTTCCCGTTGAAATCCAATTTCAATTAATATATCTAATATATTATTTAGCCCAATTAAATAAATTAAATAGTAAAATCTAATTTAACTAATAAATTTATTTTACCGATTAATTCCAAATTATCGCATTCTCTCATCTCGACGAATTTAATTTAATCCCAGATAATTCTCGACGCAATCAATCTCATATTAATTCTTACCGTAATTAATCCCATATTAATTTTCTCTCTTAAATAATCCCAGATTAATATTCTCTCTCTTAATTATTCCCAGATTAATATTGTTCGTGTCAAACATCATCGGTGAATCTTTGGGATGCGACCCAAGAGATCCCTGGATATGTTGGCAGTAAATATGGTTATCGGACTATCCGAATACTTGTGTAACCAGTACCATGTCTTTACCGATTTATAAGACATAGTTGGCTTCTAGCAAAGCACCGTGCCTACCCAATTCTCTAGAAATATTCTTCTACGGAATACATGATCTTTGTCAGGTGTAGTATACATAGTATTGCGTATTACGATCCAGTATCAGATGTCACATAATTAATTCCAGATAAATTTTCTCTCTTATAATTAATCCCAGATTAATTATGTTCGAGTAAAATTTCATTAATGAATCTTTGGGAAGCGACCCAAGAGATCCCTGGATATGTTGGCAGTAAATACGATCGTCGGACCATCCGAACACGTGCGTACCCTGTATCACGTTCTTACCGATTTACAAGACTTGGTTGGCTTCTAGCAAAGCATCGTGCCTACCCAATTCTCCAGAAATATTATTTAAAGGAATATATAATCTTTATTAAGCGTAGTATACAGTGTATTGCGTATTACGATCCAGTATCAGATGTCACATGTTAGGCCTGGGGCTGGAATTGTGTCTGCCCCGTACGAAGCATATATCGGATCACTAGCAACTAGTCTCTTTATGATCGGAAAGTCATGACCTAGTCATACTTCTCCGATGGCTATAGAACTTAGAGTACCAGTTATGTATCACTGCGTGACCATCATCTCCATATGACTGAAGTGATACTTCCATCTTGACATCACACCCAATACACTACGATTCTCAATAAACCCAGAAGAGGCGTACACAGAACCTGTTAAAGTCCTGGATGACCAAAACCAAAGTGTATTGATTGTCGCAAGTATTAGCGATGCAAGTCTCAGGTTAAGACCAAATACACCTACCCTGATTCGGATTCCTATAGACACATAGTCATACTACCAATGGGATTCTGATGGGTCTATCCAGAGCGAAGCTATTTCCATACCATCGGTAAACATAACCTCCTATTACACTTGCATGAGTATCCAATACCCAAATATATGAGAACTATGTTATTACGCTTCCATAACACGCACAAGTATAATACTAGCCTATTCTGCATTATCGATGTCCAGTCTCGATAATACTATGACTAGAGATATTTAATGATTAAACCTTTATGGATTAATATTGTCTCATATCTTATTAATCTGGAACTAATCATAAGGATTTTTATCATTTATATATCCGAGTAATCCAATTACAAATGATAAAAGAGCAATTTCCTTTGTCACATAGTTAATTTGTACAACAACACCATGTTCTGTACAAATAGTGATGATATGGGTCATAATTATCCAACAATCTCCCACTTGGCCTATAGCCAATCACTTAAGCGTCCAACACCTGAACTATGCACGGGTCGCTCAAACTTCTGCTGAGAAACAACTTTCATCAGTGGATTTGCAAGATTATCATCTGATGCGATTTATTCGATCATCACATCCCCACGATGTGTGATCGAACGAATCAGATGAATTAGTTGAAGTACATACTTGGATCATTTATGAGACTGTGGTTCCTTAGCCTATGTTGTAGCCTAGCTCAGCTGCTAACAGAACTACTCCTAATCTAATTAGGAATCTTATAGATCCAAAATGCATCTTTTTCTGCCTCAGCTGCAGCAATGTTCCGCTTTTGTTATTTATTCGACAACAGTATCTTGCTTGAAAGATTTCCAGCTCACTGTTCTATTATTCAAACTATATACGTACCCTTATTGCGACTTACAGTCATTTTCATCGGTTTGGAACTTGCAGTGGTGAACCCAGTCACCTCAAGTTCTCATTTCCCATATACTCAGAAAGCATCATTGGTTCATCCAAGATACTCAAGGATGTTCTTAACATCAATCCAGTGACCATCACCTGGATTGGCCTGATTGTGTCTTCATATGCTCAAAGCATATGAGACATCAGGTCACGTACATATCAAAACGTACAAACACTGAGAGAATGTCAGCAGCTTTCTAGATCTATCCCAGAGAGAGAGCAATTCATTTTGCCTTTTTCATTTTCATTCGGCCAAATGCATTTAATGGCCACACTCTCTTTTGTCGGCCAATTCTCTCTTTTTTTTTTTTTTTTTGGCCATTCGGCCAAATGCAAATGGAGAGAGAAATAATTTCCAAAATTAAATGTGTTGAGTGTTTTTCAAGTTTCCACCAAAACTCATCATCCAAATTTATCACCAAAGGTGACTAATGATGTAAGTGAAGTGGGTCCCACTTTAAATTCAAAATTCAAGTGGGCTTACTCAACACACTTCGGGCTCGGATTCGTTAATCCGATTAAATGAATTTTCTGTCATGGTACAATTAAATCCAATTTAATTAAATAATAATAATACCCAGTAAAATTATTAACGAAAATCGCTCACGAATTAATTCCAATTAATTCGTTCTCTAAAATTAAAATCCAATTAATTTCCCGTTGAAATCCAATTTCATTAATATATATATACTACTATATTATTTAGAGCCAATTAAATAAATTAAATAGTAAAATCTAATTTAACTATTAAATTTATTTTACGCGATTAATTCCAAATTAATCGCGTTCTCTCCTCTCGACGAATTTAATCCCAGATAAATTCTCGACGCCATTAATCCCAGATTAATTCTTGCCATAATTAATCCCAGATTAATTTTCTCTCTTAAATAATCCCAGATTAATATTCTCTCTCTTATTAATCCCAGATTAATTAAGAGTCAAACATCATCGGTGAATCTTTGGGATGCGACCCAAGAGATCCCTGAATATGTTGGCAGTAAATATTGTTATCGGACTATCCGAATACATGCGTACCCAATACCACGTCTTTACCGATTTACAAGACATGGTTGGCTTCTAGCAAAACATTGTGCCTACCCAATTCTCCAGAAAAATTCTTCTACGGAATACACGATATTTTTCAGGCGTAGTATACGTAGTATTGCGTATTACGAGCTAGTATCGGATGTCACATGCTAGGCCTGGGGCTGGAATTGTGTCTACCCCGTACGAAGCATATATCGGATCACTAATAACTAGTCTCTTTATGATCGGAAAGTAATGACCTAATCATACTTCCCCGATGGCTATAACACTTAGAGTACCAATTCTGTATCCCTGCGTGATCATCATCTCCATATGACTGAAGTGATACTTTCATTTTGACGTCAAACCCAATACATTACGATTCTCAGTATACCCAAAAGAGACGTACACAGAACCTGTTAAAGCCCCGGAGACCAAAACCAAAGTATATTGATTGTCGCAAGTATTAGCGATGCAAGTCTCAAGTTAAGACCAAATACACCTACCCTGATTCGGATTCCCATAGACACATAGTCATACTACCAATGGGATTACGAGGGGTTAATCCAGAGCGAAGCTGTTTCCATACCATCGGTAAACAGAACCTCATATTACACTTCTATGAGTATCCAATACCCAAATATATGAGAAATATGCTGTTACGCTTCCATAACACGCACAAGTATAATACTAGCCTATTCTGCATTATCGATGTCCAGTCTCGATAATACTACGACTAGGTATATTTAATGATTAAACCTTTGTGGATTAATATTGTCTCATATCTTATTTATCCGGAACTAATCATAAGGACTTTTATCATTTATATATCCGAGTAATCCAATTACAAATGCTAAAAGAGCAATTTCCTAATTTGTACAACAACACCATGTTCTGTACAAATAGTGATGCTATGGGTTATAATTATCCAACAATTTGGTCGTCTTAATGTAGGACTTTACATACCCGGTAGAACGTATTTCATGTTC
>SKCR01026266.1:0-159852 GCA_019454045.1 Zanthoxylum bungeanum | reverse complement strand
GGATTCCATGTATATCAACTATGTTTGGACATTAGTTATTGTACCGCAAGACATTGTGCCTATTGGTACTATATAAGTCTTCAAGGAAGACATACGTGGATGGCAGCATACCAACGTACTAAGCTAGGCTTGTAGCGGAAATGTATCGTTATCAACATTATGTTAATTACAACGAAATCTTTTACCCATTGCCACGTTAAATCCATTTGGATAATGATTGCTGATGCTGCATATTTCATTTATGAAATATGGTAGCTGAACGGGAAAATCGCTTTCCTAAAAAGGAAACCTTTTAGAGGATGTTGAATATCCTGACGGTTTTATCGTACCAAAACTAGCAAACAAGGTTTGCGGGTTATTCGATCCATAGAGGGATTAAAGTAAGCATTAGGTTCTTGGAATTATCGTTTTGATGTAATCATAATGGTTTATGATTCAATTCAAAACGAGAAAAATAATTCTTGTGTATATAAGAGGATTAGTGGGAGATCACCGACACAGAATGTCCTAAATAATGATGATATGTCATTTCTTGGAAATGATATTCCCATATTACAATCGGTGAAAGCTTGGCTTTCATGAAATTTATCCATAGAATTCTTGGGAGAAACAACCTTTATTCTAGGAATAAATATCTACGAGGATAGATTTAAAGTTGTTAACACTCTTTGAGAACTCGTACATTGAAAAATGTACATGACCTGGTGTCTCATACGCTTTGAGCATATGGAGTCACAAACAGGTCAATCCAATGATAGTCACTGGATTATATTAAGAACATCCATTAGTATCTTAGAGAACTAAGGATACTGTCTTAAACTATGGAGAATGAGAACTTGAAGTGACTGGGATCACTGCTGCAAGTTTCCTAACCGCTGAAAACAATGGTACTATACAGTTTGAATAACGAAACAGTGAGCTGGGAATCTTTCAAGCAAGATACTGTTACCGAATAAACAACAAATGCGGGTTATTACTTCAGCTGAGGCAGCAATAGAAGCCATTTGGGTCGATAATAAATATAATTTGATTAGATATAGTTCTATTAGCAGCTGAGCTAGGCTTCAGCGCAGGCTAAAGAATTAATGGTCTCATCAACGATCCAGATATTTACTTCGACTTTTCATCCGATTCATTCGGATCATACATCATGGTGATGTGATGATCGTATAAATCGCATCAGATGATAATCATACAAATCCGCTGATGAAAGCCTTTCCTCAACAGTTGAGCAAACCATGCATAGTTTGGGTGTAAGACACTCGAGTGACTGGCTATAGGCCAAGTGGGAGATTGTTGGACAATTATGACCCATAGTGTCACTATTTGTACAGATCATGGTGTTGTTGTACAAATTAACTATGTGACAAGAAGATTGCACTCTTATCATTTGTGATTAGATCACCTAGATGTATAAATGATAGGAGGTCCTTATGATTAGTTCCTGGATTGAGATGATATGAGACAGTATCAGTCCTCGAATGATTAATCATTAAATATCCCTAGTCGTAGTATTATCGAGACTGGACATCGATAATGCGGAATAGACTAGTATTACACTTGTGCGTGTTATGGAAGCGTAACAGCATAGTTCTCATATATTTGGGTATTGGATACTCATGCAAGTGTAATAGGAGGTTGTGTTTACCGATGGTACGGAAACAGCTTCGCTCTGGATAGACCCCTCGGAATTCCATTGGTAGTATGAATACGTGTCTATGGAAGTCCGAAATCAGGGTAGGTGTATTTGGTCTTAACCTGAGACTTTCACCGCTAATACTGGCGACAATCAATATGCTTTGGTTTTGGTCGTCCAGGGCTTTAACCGGTTCTATATACGCCTCTACTGGGTATATTGAGAATCGTAGTGTATTGGGTGTGATGTCAAGACGGAAGTATCACTCCAGTCATAGTGGAGATGATGTCACGTAGGATACGGAACTAGTACTCTTAAGTACTGCAGTCATCGAGATGATATGACTAGGTCATGTTCATCCGATTATATAGACTAGTTACCAGACATCCGACATGTGCTTCGTACGGGGCAGACACAATTCCAGCCCCAAGCCTAGCACGTGACACCTGATACTAGATCTCTATACGCAATAATTGGTATGCTACGCCTGACATAGACTATATATTCCAGTAAGAATATTTCTGAAGAATTTGGTAAGCACGGTGCTTTGCTAGAAGCCAACCATGTCTTGTAAATCGGTAAACACATGGTACGAGGTACGCACGTATTTGGATAATCCGATGACCGTATTTATTGCCAACATATCCAGGGATCTCTTGGGTCGCTTCCCAAAGATTCACCGATGACAGTTGATTTAAATAAGAATTAATCTGGGATTAATTAAGATGGAGAAAATTAATCTGGGATTAATTGAGGTATTATTTAATCTGGGATTAAATGTCTTCGGAAGATAGAGAGCGCGATTAATTTGGGATTAATCGGTAAAATAAATTTAATAGTTAAATTTGATTTTTCTATTTAATTTATTCATATGGGCTAAAATTAATATATCGGATTTATTAATATGAATTGAATTTCTTTAAGAAATTAAAGTTGGAATTTAATACGAACGAACGAATTAATTTAGAATTAATTCGTAAACGACGTTCGTAATATATTTGCAAGGCATCATTATTTAATTAAATTAGATTTAATTATTTAGCGACGAAAGTTCATTTAATCGAATTAAACAGATTCGAGCCGCGGTAAATGTTCGTCGAGACATTTTGAATTTTGAATTTTGAATTCAAAATGGTGGGGCCCACTTCACACATGTCACACATGTGAAGTAGTGGTTGGAATGTGGTTGGCATTTATGCCAAAACCACTTACTTTCCAACCACTTGGTTTAGGTGAAACCAAGACTCCAACTACATGGTTTTGGGTAAAAGGGTAAAACCCTTTAACAAAACCAAAAAGCCTTCTCTCATTTATGTGTGAATACATAATTTGAAAAAACACAAACCCTGGAGAACACACCATGGGCGTGAACCTCTTCTCTTCCTCACTTTGATTTTGTGGCAAAATCAACAAAGCTAGCACTTCAAGAAATCAACTAAGGTGATAGGGAAACCAACTCAAAGCTTGGAATCAACAAAGGTAGGATCTTGGAGATCTTCTTCTCAAAATTTTAAAAGCTCAAATCCATTCAATGTAAGTCATTCTGTAACTTATAATGAATTTATGAACTTCTTTTCTTGCTTATTAGATCCTTGGCATGTTCTAGGAGCACTTACACAAGGGTCTTCAAATGATAAGTAAAAGCATTATTTTAGATATAACTAACGTAGTTTGTGGCTACATGTAAAATGAAACTCCCAAATACGACAATCTCACTCGACATTATCAAATCCAATCAAAAAAATAGATTTAGCCAACGTTGTTATTCTTTCAGTATAGCGAAAAAAGTCCACTGGACATCAATTACGAAGTAGACTAAGAATGAAGACTTGGACCTTCATCTGGTCAAGTTGACTGAAGACTCCCTCAGACCGTCAAAATCTCTGATAGACTGGAGATTATCTTGGACCTTCGTCTGGTTCATTTGATGAGAATATTCTCTGAGATCCATGTCGGGTCAAGTTAAAAACTCCCTCATATTTTCAACATGTATGATCGACTAGAGATTATCATGGGACCTTCATCTGGTTAAGTTGATTGAAGACTCCCACAGACCTTCAACTGGTTTGGTAGACTAGATATTATCATGGACCTGCATCTGGTTCAATCATCAGGAACATTCCCGAGACCCTTTTCGGATCAGGTTGCAGACTCTCCCGGACCATTGGCATGCCTTATCGACTAGAGATTATCCTGGACCTTCATCTGGTCCAAAAATGTTGAAAACTCCCCAAGACTTTCAATAGGTCTAATCGAATAGAGATTATCTTCGACCTTTATGCGGTCGAGTCGACGAGAACATTTCTCATGAATCATATCTAGTCAAGTTGAAGACTTGGACCTTCATCCAATCTAGACGACGTTGAAGACTCCCTCGGACCCTCAAAAAGGTTTGGTCAACTAGAGATTATCTTGTACAATCATTTGATCCAGTTGAATATGATATTCCCTATGACCTTCTTCAGGTTAGGTAGGTTCTTGGGCCTTTATTTGGTCCAATCGAATAAAGACTCACATGGATCTTCAGTAGGTCTGGTCGACTAAAGATTATCTTGGATTTTCATCTGATCTAGTCAACGAGAATATTCAAGAATATTCTATGAAACCCTTGTCGAATAAGACTAAATACTCCCCCAGACCTTCAGCAGGTCTGGTTGACTAAAGATTATCCTAGACTTTCATCTGGTCCAGTCGATGGGAATATTCCTCATGATATTCGACGATCGGGTCAGTTTCAAGGTCTTTATCTGGTCCAGCCAAACGAAGACTCTCATTGACCATCATCAGGTCTACTGAGGATTATCCCATATATTTATTAAGTTCAATCTAACATGATATGACCACCGTCTGGTCCAAGCGACATCAATATCCAAGTATGTTCACATGCTTTTAATTAAACCCTATATGACATATTCAACTCTCCAAGCCAAAGTCTCATTGACTTAAAGAGTATGTGACAAAATTTATAGGCCAAATTTGGGCTGGAGACCCAAATGTCATTATGTTTCAGGCCCACGTATTAGACTTGCACCAAAACATGACTTATAGTCTTCATTTGTCCTAAATTGGCGTTATGCGCTGTCACCGAGGCCCAAACCACACGATTCTAGTCACTAAAATAAGGGTATGTACATGACTCATATGTATAGCCCACGAGCCCGTATGCCCACAATGGTAAGAGGCTCATACGACTTGAAAGGCCTCTAATAACCACATACCATGTTATGCGGTGTCTCAGTAGACATTGCTAGAACTAATCATTTTCCAATAAGGAAACTAAGTACTTGGACCAATCCAAATACAAATGGGATTACAACTAATCTCATGACATCTAGGCACTCCTAATTCAATCTCAACCTCACTACCCTCTCCTAAAATGATTGGAATTTAACTATTCCAGAGAAATCTTAAGTCGACTAAGATGATATTTCACAGCCTATAAAAAGGATAGGGGATCCAAGGGATTGAAAACTTATCGATGACTAATGACTAATTCAGCACTCAACATTCATCATTCATCCTTAGGCCCACATACTCAAGTTGTCTTGTTTCTTCTCCTCCCTTTCTCATCATCATCACTAAATTAAGCGTCGGAGTGCCTAAGGTGTCCACCACACATGTGGGTAGCTATTCTATGCATTATTTACCTTTGTTTTACAGGATCATTGGAGCCCTCATCATATAAATTCTCTATTATAGGTCGAAGGTGAAATTATGCGTCTACAACAGTACAAAATAAATTTTTCAAAATTGTCTATAATACAAAATATAAATAAATTAATTAGTATAATATTTTCTTACTTGAAGTAGACATTCTAGTAAGACGATGTCTAAAATATTAACCCCGTCCACTTAACCGATACATGCTATAATATTAATTGAATGACATTCTCCATAGGCCGAATGTCTAGCTTGATGTGCCTCTACTGCAATGCGTGCAATCAACCATCATAAAACAATAAGTGTTTCCTCTCTGTGAGCCTCGGTCCCACCACCCTGTCCATGACAGCTCTCTGATCAAGTCATGTTTAATATTGCCATCCATCATAAGGGCCAAACTGCATATCATCACCAATTCGGCACCCCATGACCTCACTATCAGGTTGAAAGTAATATTTAACCTCCGCCCGAACAACTAAGTCAAAAACTGAAATGGAAGCCTCTGGATCAATTCGTGATTGATGTTACTGATGAACCTTTGACATAATCGACCATACGTTGAGGCATCTAAAGTAAAAAAAATATCTCATCTCATCTCACGCAATAGGTTGATATGCGTATATCCGATAATATCTTTTATATCTACTACATGTACTCCAATAATAGGTCGTGTTCTCCAAATATTCTGGTATCGAGTGAATGATGTTAGGGTTATACATGACGGAAGCGTGGTTCGGAAGAATCATAATTTTAAAATTTTTAAACTTATTTAATAAATTATTCAATATCTAATATGAATAATTCATTCATATTTCACCTAAATATTTTATTCGATATCAAATAATGACATAATTAATTTTAAAAACACCGTGAAACTTTTACGAAAATATTTCTCCGTAAAATAGCATAAAATACGTTTACCACCAAACCGACCAACCAATACTACAAGGGGCTGCCCACGTCAGCCCCAATAGTACTTGGACAGTTCATTGGCTGCCCGAACATTGGCCAATTCACTATTTGGGTAGTTGTTAATTGGTAAGTATGATACTCACCCGGAAACACTGTTTTTCACTGTTTTCGTGTATTTTCACTCCGAAATAATTTTAAGCAATTATTTTAATGCCCAATACACATCCAATATATTTAAACATCATATTTTTCATCATAAAATTTTCAGAATTTTCAGATCCGATCTGGATATAAAAATAATCATTTTGCATGCTTTAAATCCAATTTTCTCAACATTAATTTAATTAATATCTACACCAATAAAAGCCACTACAAATGAAGAACTCAAGAACAATTCTAAATATCACAATGGTAGCCATAACACTCTACAATGGTAATAAGTTATCTAATAACCATAAGTCTTAATTACACTAATTAAGCTTACTTTTAAATACTACACATGCATATATTAATTTTCCAAGCAACCAACTATCTCAACATATATTCAAGAGAGGAAAAATAAATCCACATCATATGTGAGTCCTAAAAATATAGAGACAATTTTCAATTCAAATAAACTAAGAAAATATCTTATTTTTCAAGCTTTATTCAAAGATTTGATCTAGGACTTTTATTTTCTCTCAAAGCTCTCGCTTTTTATGTTTTGATAACTTGAACTTCGTTTACAAATGAAACAAATTTCACTTAAATTTATAGGCCTAGATTTGCCGAAAATCAAAGGAGGCAAAATGGTCATTTGATTTTTCAAATTTAAATAAAATAAGTCAAAAATAATTTAATAACTATTACCTTTATTAAACTTGACATTTTGTAACCAATTAGACTTAGTCATTTCCCCTGACATTAGATATTTTATTTTTATTTATTAATTAATTAATTAATTAATTAATTAATTAATTACTACAAATATATATATATTTGTGTATTTTTATTTACACTAAATAACCAAATACATATATTAATGATAAGTGTCAAAATATCATATATGACAATAATTACGTGTATTTAATTAAATCATATATTAAATACAAATACACATTAATTAGTAAATGATCGAAATGCCCTTATGCATATGTAATTTCGTTTAACTATTAAATGATTCGAATTAGCTAATTTAATCCGATAAAATATTATGAATAATCTATATTATTCATAACGTGTTGCCCAAGTGCTCAACGAGTACACTGCAAAGTTCATATTGTGTGACTCTCTAAATTCATATTTATCTGTCATGAAATCCAATTTCGTGTCCATATTTCATGATACACTCATAAAGTGGTTCTTTACTCTCAAGTATAAGAGTGTCGAAGTAATAACATAATCCAGTAAGTTTGAGGTCGATCCACAGTGAATAGATTTAATATGATAAAATAATAATTCAATTAATAAAATAAAATACTAAGGCTAAGGGATCCACTCTTGATATTTCAAATATAAAATAATTTCTACTTATATAAATTATAGTTATTTCTCAATCAATTTATTTCATGATTATCATGTATTAATTATGTCAACACATATAATCCGTCTTGTCGATAATTAGTTCTGCCAATATACTAAATATGTCAATACATGTAGAACCATATTATCTATAACTAATCCAGATCTTTAATAGTCCAGTCTCTCACATTATTGGATTCAAGTATTATCTGCACCAATTGGGGACTGTCTACAATTAGTAAAAAATATTCAAAAAACTGGAAATAGTACGAATTTTATTTGAGAAATAATCACAATTTATAAAATAGAATATAAATAAAATCACCTATATTTTCATACCATTAGCTTCACCATTTACCTTAGTATGATACAAATTTGGAGAACAAGATATAAATAAAAATATTCATAATTTTATTATAAAAGAAAAAAAATAAATTACAAAAGAAAATAAATAAAACACATACGATGCTTATCCCAAGTCCCCCAAGAAGAGAGAATGAAACAACGTATCCGGACTGATGGGAATCTCTTTATTTTCTCCCCCTTCATCTTACTAAGGTGTTGAACACCTCTTTTTATAGAAGGTGTCTTGTCACCAAATATTTGCAAAATAAATACTCCCTCCGTCCCTTTTTGATAAGCCTCATTTCTATTTTTGGAAGTCCCAAATTATAGTCATATTTCCTTATTTGGAGAGAGTTAAAGGAAGAAGTTTACTTATATACCCTTATTATTATTATTGTGAGTATAAATAATTGAATTAAAGTGGGATTGTATGTTGCATTAATGAGAGGTATATTAGGAAAAGACTATGTTTTAATGATGTTCCCTTATTTTGTTGGAAAATAACCAGCGGCCTGTCAAAAGGGGACGGATGGAGTATATTATTGCATTTGCTTTGCAATTGCCATAATATATATATATATATATATATATATATATATATATATATATATATATATCAGTGTGACCTCTAAAATATATATTATAATAACGATAATATAATATATGTGTAGCTAAATACAACATAAGCTCATTTTGTTGTTAATCTAAACACAATGAATATTTTCCAAGTCCGAT
The DNA here is from genome assembly GCA_019454045.1 of Zanthoxylum bungeanum. NCBI lineage: Eukaryota > Viridiplantae > Streptophyta > Magnoliopsida > Sapindales > Rutaceae > Zanthoxylum > Zanthoxylum bungeanum. The sequence goes on along the minus strand of SKCR01026266.1, from coordinate 151,064 downwards.
TTGAATTTAGTCGTCACACTCTTTTTGTTTCATGGGTCCTGAAATTCAGATCTCATATCCATTTTTCCGTATTGAACTTCCAAAGTAGTATTTTCCTATATAATAAATAAAAAACGCAATAAAAATATACAAAACATAAATTTAATTGTTATTTCACAAATGTGCTAAATTAAGGAGATTAATGAAACTACAAGTATAAAATGATTAATTTTTCTTTTAATAAATGTGTATTTTTTAGTGTTCATCAATTCACTCACTCGAAAATTATGATGACCACGAACAATTTCACTAAACTATGCAAGTCGAGGTCATTGCATACATATAATCCCTCAGTTATAGGCTATCCATATTATACAATGGATATAGATGAGAACATCAAATCTCTGAGGTATAATACAATCGATTTACAAATTTTTGATCTCTATATAACACTCGAAACTCTCTTCGACAGTGTACCATAGTTTTAATAGATCACAAACACGTGTAGGATACCCATGCTCTGTACATATGATTGACGGATTCTATCTGATACTACAGGATATCATTGGTATAAGTCCACACCCAACGAAGAGGCGGAAGTTTGATCTAAATAGATTGGTGACGTGACTGTTATCAAAGTGTAGAGGATAACTTATATATTCATGATGGTATCTCAAGTCGAAGGACCACTACGCTTCTCAAGTGTAGATGATAACTTATATATCCATAATGGTATCTCAAGTAGAAGGTCCATTATGCTACTTGACTCGAGAATATTTCTATTGACATTGGTGTACCATCTATTAGGAAATCTTCGGTGAGCCGTTCAGTGTTTATCAAATAAACAGCTACACGTCTATACGAGTCTCCTGAGACTCATGGTTCATTGGGATAAACCATTGAACCAAGTCCCGATATACGACATGCACTGGTCTCAACGAATTTTACTAACTGACCCATGTTAGTAAATCTTGACCACGAACTTCATTTAAAAATATAAAACTTATAGTGTCACTTCCCAATGTCAATTACAAATTACGTTTTAACTGCGCACTACGTTATAAATCATCAGGTCTTTGTCTAATGTACACATATCACCAAACAAGATTTAGTTTCAATCTAATCGATATTAGATCGAATACGTATATAAAAGATAAGAGACGTTACCATCAATAAGTAATATTCATGAATCAGACATAAATACGATCCAGATTGATGCTTCGAGCACCAACCTTAAGAAATGTCTCCTCGCCGGGGAAGTAATAAGGAACAAAACGAGCCATTAACTTCGGATAAGAGTTCGGAGAATAGTCCGGAGATCCTAAGTCAAGTTCGAAAATCCTAAGTACTTCGAGACAACTTCGAAGATCCTAAGAACTAACGGATAATTCAGAGATTTTTTTGTCATATTCTATTCACTTCGAAGACCTTGGCTATTTATATTTTTAAAAACTTCGGAGTCGAATTTTTATATCAAATGAATAAAAAATATTAAAACTTCGAAGATCCGAAGTCAATTCTTCAGATCTCTTAAATTTAAATAAAAAAAAAATAAAATAAAACTTCAGAATTTCAGAGTAGACTATAGAGAAATTGGACATTTTGACAAAACGTAAATGTTGTGACTTATTTCGACAAATAATAAAATTTTTTGACAAGTTTTGTTAATTTGCCCCAAAATTACTGCAGTACTCTTTTCCAATAGGGAAAATGCTGGTAAGTGGCTTGGATGCAAAGATATTAACGAGAGTAATAAATTATTCGTAATTAAAAAAAAAAATGATAAAATTTGAATTAAATAAAATTTCATAAAATACTACAAATCTTGCCACGATGCAGGAGGCATGCAAGACAAAAATGTGAATGATTAATAAATAATTCAATAATTCAATAGGAGAATTTTTTTTATGACATTTTAGTTATATTCTTATTTCAAATAGTTATATATTAAATTTTTTTTTTAAAATATATAATTATTTAAAGCAAGAATGTCACTAAAAATGTCCTCATAAAAATTTTATAATTAATTTTATTTTATTAATTATGAAAAAAGTTGTAGTTTAGTCAAGAAAATTCTCTAGTTATATTCATGTTTCAAATAATTATATATTTTAATTTTTTTCTCAAATATTTAATTATTTAAAGTAAGAAAGTATTCCTAAAAATATCTTAATTAATTTTATAAATTCAAATTACTTTATTTTATTTATTAATTTTGAAAAAAGATGTAGTACTAGTCAAGAAAATTCAAACATTTGCTTCGCCACGTTTTGGAACCTGCCACCTCGGAAACACTAAACTCAAATTAAACAACTCGAAACTCGTTTGAATTTAAGTTCAAAAATCTTTCTTCTTCATATTTCTTCCCTGCAACTCCTCGTTGCAAATACGTACAACGATCACCATCTATGAACTGAATCCCAAGTGCCCTTATCAATTTCCACTCATTGAAACACAGCAAAAATGCTTCTTCCACTCTCATTTCTCTTCATACTCTTGTTCGCATCTCCTCCTTGTTTCTCTCTTAACCAAGATGGCCTTGCGCTGCTCGCACTCAAAGCAGCCGTTATAATAGACCCAACAAGAGCTCTCGACTCATGGTCCGAGTCAGACTCAACCCCGTGTCACTGGTTCGGCATTCACTGTATTAGAAACAGAGTCACCTCGCTGTATCTCCCCAACAAGAGCCTCACTGGCTACATGCCTTCAGAACTCGGCTTGTTAAACTCACTCACTCGACTTAGTCTCCCCGACAACAACTTCTCAAAACCAATACCCGCCAATCTCTTCAACGCCACTAAGCTCGTTTACCTCGACCTATCACACAACTCTTTCTCTGGCCCAATACCTAATCAAATCAAAGAGCTCAAAAATTTGACCCACTTGGATTTATCTTCAAATCTCCTCAACGGGTCCTTGCCCGAGTTTCTTCTTGACCTAAGAGCCCTCACTGGCACTCTAAACTTGTCGTTTAATCATTTCTCAGGTCAGATTCCGGAAATGTACGGTCATTTTCCGGTGATGGTGAGCTTGGATCTAAGGAATAATAATCTCAGTGGAGAGATACCTCAGGTAGGGTCATTGTTGAACCAGGGACCCACAGCATTTTCAGGAAACCCTAGCCTTTGTGGGTTTCCTTTGCAGAGTTCATGTCCTGAACCTGAAAACCCTAAAGTTCTTGCAAACCCTGAAGAAGAAGACGACCCACAAAACCCTAAAAATTCTAACTCTGGCTATGGTGGTGAAGAGAAAGAGAAGGCGAGAAACGGGTCAATGGCAGTTTCTGTAATTTCCGGCGTTTCAGTGGTGATCGGAGTTGTTTCGGTGTCAGTGTGGCTGTTTCGGAGAAAACGAAGAGCCCGGGAGGGCAAAATGGGAAAGGAGGAAAAGACAAATGATGTTGTGGCGCTGGTGGCCGATGAAGAGGAGGGGCAAAAGGGTAAATTTGTTATAATAGATGAAGGGTTTAATTTGGAATTGGAAGATTTGTTGAGGGCGTCGGCTTACGTGGTGGGGAAGAGTAGGAGGGGAATTGTTTATAGGGTGGTTGCGGGGAGAGGATCAGGTGTGGTCGCGCCTACCGTGGTTGCCGTTAGGAGGTTGAGTGAGGGTGATACCACGTGGCGGTTCAAGGACTTTGAGAGTGAGGTGGAGGCCATCGCCAGGTCCAGCACCCCAATATCGTGCGGTTGAAAGCTTATTACTATGCCCATGATGAGAAGCTGGTGGTTTCTGATTTCGTCCGCAATGGAGCTTGTACGCTGCGTTGCATGGTAACATTCCTCTTTCTTTGTTGTTAGTAATTGCTGTTATTATTAGCCGTTGAAATTAGACTGAACAAACAATAAAAATTAACCAAAAATTTGATGATTAATGCAACACATATCATATATATGGCTTTTAATCATGTTCAATGGTTTCCATGGGTCCCATATTGGTGATCACGGGCGTTGATTTCACTTGTGATGGAGAAATTACTCTGTTAGTACATTTTAGGTGTAAGTTAATTTTTACTGTAATGCTGCAGCTTAGTAAATTTTAGAATGCTATTGCACATTTGAAGCCTATATTTACAACTTAAGAGTGAATACTGGGTTTTGCTGCCTTTATTGTTAATGCCAATTGCTGATGTTGGGATAAAATCTCGTTTAAGAAACTCCATGTAGTTATTGCTTGTTCATGTTTGATGACTATATTATGTTCAAAGAGTGTTGCGGAGACATGAGTGGTTGCTGAAGAATATCTTGATATCAGAGGATTGAGTTTAAAACTTTGAGATCCCTGCGGACTTCAAGTTGAGACCGTCTCGTGTCTCTAATATCTTAGTTATACTTGAATCCGAATATCTGAAAAGTGAAAACTAATACATGAAATTGATGGGTTTGGAATACGCTTCTTTATTTTTCACCACACGTGACATTTTTGAACTCCTACATTGATTTTTTGTATTTCCCTTTCAGAAAAAGGTCATCAATCATCATAAATATGCATCGTTGGATTTAATTGCTTTTGAATCTGAGAACTTAAAAAGAGTGTTTGTCCTCATTGATACGGTATATCTATGATTCAATTCTGATGCATCTTTGATGGTTTTCTCCCTGTTTTTTGCCCTTCACTAAGATTTATGACATGTGTCATTAGATGCATTGTAAGGACAAGTTTGGATCTTAGTTACGGAGCTTCTATACAAGAATTAATTTGTGGCCCCATTACTCTGCCACTGTTTGCTTCTATAAATAAATACAAAGATGGGAATTTATTGATGGATCCCATTAGAGTGACAGGCTGTGCATGATTTTATATACAGTTGATACTTAAAAGTGACATATAACAAGAGGTTGACTACTACCATAGTACTGATCCTGTTACATTATTTATATGGATTTATAGATTTTCTAGTTCTTTGGCCTAAGTTTTGAATATTTATTTCATGGATCAGTGATGTATTTTTTTAATTTGACAACAGCGTTACTTGTTAAAATGGTGGAAAAATTTAGGTTTTTTTTGGGACATAATCTTTATTATTAGTTCCCTCCCAGAAATATTGCTATATAGGCGATAATATCAATTGGTTCTTACAATGGTGTTCAACACTTCTAACTGTTTTTGCAGCAGGACCTTCTGATTCTTTGGCGTCACTTCCATGGGAAGAGAGGTTAAAAATTGCTCAAGGAACTGCTAGAGGTCTAATGTACATACACGAGTGCAGCCCTCGAAAATATGTTCATGGCAATATAAAGTCTACAAAAATACTTCTTGATGATGAACTCCAGCCTCACATCTCAGGTTTTGGACTCAACCGTCTTCTCCCTGGTACATCTAAAGTAACCAAAAACCAAACCATGATAACCTCTGCAATGGGTTCAAGAATTTCTGCTATCTCTAATGTTTACTTGGCACCCGAGGCTCGTATAGATGGCTGCAAATTCACTCAAAAATGTGATGTCTACTCATTTGGGATTGTGCTCTTGGAGATGTTAACCGGGAGGGTGCCTGATGCTGGACCGGAAAATGATGGGAAGGGATTAGAAAGTCTTGTGAGGAAAGCTTTCCGTGAAGAACGCCCCTTGTCTGAGATTATAGACCCGGCACTTCTCAAAGAAGTTCATGCAAAGAAGCAAGTTCTTGCTACATTCCACATTGCACTCAACTGCACAGAGCTGGATCCAGAGTTGCGTCCAAGGATGAGAATGGTGTCTGAGAGTCTTGATCGCATCAAACTGCAATGAAATTTGACAGGAAGTAGCTAAGTTCCTGGTTTTGATGCTGTTTTTATCAGGGTTATGTGTGGATTGTAAGATGCTTCGGATATCTTAGATGCGTGTCTGCTTTACTTATTTCATAACAACTGCATTCTCCTTCAATGTGTTGATTTATATATCTGTCCATTTTGAAGTCTTGATATGTTAGAATTCTATGCCAATTATGTCATCAACATTCTGGATATAAATTGTTCACATTCGAGTTTAATAGAAAGCATACGTCTTCAGAAATTTGTGGAAGGAAAATAATTAAAATGGTAACTTGTATCAGTGTATGTGCAAAACAATAACCTTGTGATTCCCGCCAGCTTTCTGTTTGTAATTTAGATGCTTAGTCTGTTCGGAAAAAAAAAAGGTTCCAACCATTGATAACATTTTTTTTGGAAATGTTGTAAATCTTATCATCAAATTATCCGATTTGAGTTTAAGCGGAGTACTCAAGACCTATAAATCAAATCCTAAGTAACATAACGTGTAGTATTACATTTTTACTCGTATGGTTTAGAAATTGCTGAAAAAAACACAAAAATGTCACCAACTCATGCCTCTCCCTTTATCATTTTTGTTTAAGAATACTGGAAGCCTGAAACAAAACTATAATTTAAGCATAGAACTCTTGACATTTCATGAAATTTACTAATAAAACTCGTTAGGAAATATATAAAATTGATCTATTAATTTTTCTCATTCTCAACATTAACCCAATTTTAAAATATATTTTTATTGACCAAAGATAAAAGTTTCGGATCAAATTACCATCATAAGTTGAATTAGAGAACTTAAACTTTCAACACAAATTGAAGACCAAATCACCAATATAAATTCATCAAAAACACAATTATAAAAGATATAATTTTACTTGGGAAACACTTAATAGGATGAAATATGTCAAAAATTAAAGTTAATTTGTGAAAAAAAATTGATTTTCTGAAATTATTGCAAATGAGAGTCGGAAAGGCGTCTGGGCCATAACGGGCACCCATGGCTTTAGCGGGCACCCGCTCATGTGAAGGCCTTAGCGGGCTCCCAGAGCCTAGGGCCCTAGCGGACGTCCACGCAGGCTCCTAGAGCCTCGATGACCGTCCAAGACCTCAATTGGCACCCCCGCGAAAGCCCAGGGCCCTAGCGAATTTCAATTTTTGTTTTTTTTTTAAATTATATTAAAAGTTTCCTAACTTAATACATCATATAAAACTATCATAATAACAAAACACAACTAATAAAATCAAATCATGTAAGAGGGCTTATCCTCGCCCCCCCGACATTTTTTTTTTAATTTTGTCTCTCATGGAATTCTCAAAATACCCCCTTTCTTTCTCAAAAATCCAATTTCCCAATTAGTCAAATATATCTCAATTTTTTTATATATTGATATATATATAAATACAAAAATAAAAAATAACATATATATATTTTATTTTATTATTAAATTTTTATTTTATAATTTTTTTACTCTTTATTATATATATATATATATATATATATATATATATATATATATATTATATATATATTATTTGTTTAATAAATATTAAAAATTTCAGATTTATTATTATTTATTTTGTGTTTATTTATTCATTCTCAATTATTATAACTAGTATATAATTATTTTCATGTATATTAGAAAAATCAAAAAAATTATTTTATGAATTAATCTAATCTATGTTTATTTTATGAATTAATTTTATTAACAAAAATCAAAAAATTATAAAATATTTCTCATATATATATATAATATATATATATATATGATTAATTTTTTAAAAAAAAAAATAAAAAATAAAATCAGAATCAGAATCAGAATCAACACAACTTTTAATAAAATATGTAAAAATAAATATGGATATTGATTTCGAAATTAAATAAGACAAATAATTTTTAATAAATAAAATATAAAATTGGAATCAGATTCAAATCAACACAACTTTTAATAAAAAAATATACATTTAAAAAAAAAATTATGAAGCCTTTTTTTCGAAATTAAAAAATAATAAAAATAATAAAAATAAAAAAATATTAAAAAAATAATAATACTATTCTACCTTGGACGGCTTCATCGTCCAAGGGAAGGGAGTCAAAATTTCAAATGAGAGGGATAATTTAGTAAATTTACAGTGAAATAAAGGGGAGGGGGATGTGTCAGTTGTGTCGGGGGTGGGATGATCAATTTTCTCATGTAATTGTTAGTTTGATTTTTCTCTTGGAAGAAAAAAAAAGTGGAAATGGTTGATTGTTATTTAACTGTGAGTAATTTGGGAAGAAATTGATCTATTTGATCATAAAACATATTTATCAAAATGTGGGTTAATTTGAAAATGAAAAAAGGTAAATTTTATAAAATTTCCAAACTCCTTTCCGATATTTACGATTCTAGAAAGTTACACAGTGCAACAAGATTTCTAATTTTTTGTTTCTTTGCAGGGAAAAAATTAAAATGAACCATTACGACAGGGAACCATACCGAGATTCAATTTGATTACATGATTCTGGCAAAATATCGGGCCGCCCCCAAGTCCCTCACGATGATACTGGAAATTCTTTCCCATATTCCAAAGGGAAATTCTATCCCCATTTTTCTCGAATTTATTCTATTCTTTTTTTCTTATTTGCTTTTTCCATTTATGCAAATTCCGACGAAAAATTCTCGTTTTTCTTTATTCATTTTCTGCATCAATTTCAGTTTCAAAACTCCAATTTTTGATTGAATTAAGTTAATGTTTTGTAAATTGGCATGCTTTCTGATGACCTGAGAACAACCATATACGGCAGTATTTTAAAATCCGAACCGCTCCATCGATCGATCTAGGATGACGAGATGGTCAAGGGTCAGAAATCAAATCGAATTCAACAGGGGTCAAGCGGGATTCAACAAGGGGTTGACCGGGGTCACTAATTAATTATATATTTTATTATTATTTTTTTTTTACAAAAAATATAAAAAAGTAATATTAATATTTTAAAAAAATGGCCTAAAAACATGTTGAACCCGGACTGGATTATCAGTTCAATGGGTTGACCGACTGATTCAACGGATTATTATCTGATTCTAATACTAATAAATTTTTTGAGATCATCCGAGCCGGACCTTATACCGAATCACGGTTCAACCGGTCTGGCGTTGACGAACCACAAAAAAACCTCACGAAACCACCGGCAATACCACTGCAACATCCGCATCACCAACACTAAGAAAACCCCAACAACAATACCGCTAACATCACTACAATACCACCAGTACCACCAACAAACGACAATCACCACACACCACCTCCAATAACAACACAACAGAACATAACTCAGCACAACTAAAACAACATAACATAGATAAAAGAAGTATAAGTGATGTGATCCTAACGACACCTGAATCGATCTAGATGATAATATATCCAATCTATGTACATGTTGAACTAATTACAAGATACAGAGCTCAGAAGATCAAAGACTCTATGGCAGACCTAGCCCAACATCATGTAACTGAATTGAACAAGCACGTTCGAGACCAATTGGACTTCAAAGAAGATGATTCAAGAGTTATACATTTGACCCAAGTCATCGAGGAACAGCGTGGATCGTTTTCATTTATTCAGACTTATTTTCATCATATTATTATTTGTTTGTATGGATGGAATCAACGTGGATGACCGTTTATTCTTATTTGGGTTAGTTTATTTTATTTATTTGTGGTCAAAATGGGCTAGAAATTAGGAGTTATGAGCTTTTAGTTGGTAATGGATAGTTTAAGGCTATTTTAGACTTTTTGGCTTTATTAGGGTTTGAGCATGTCACTATTTAAACTCAAAAACAACTCTTAATGAAGGATCCAATATTTTGAGCGTAAATAGTAATTTTCTTTGTGATTAAGAAATTTTTATCAAAGTTCAGTGATTGAACAAAGAATTATCAAAGGGTTGGCATCCTTTGTGGCGTCCATTTTGCTGGTAAAAATCATCTGAAGCTATCTCCAAGGGTTTTCAATGACAGATTCTTTGGGGGTCTACGGGATCTTGGATCAGATTTTTGCCCTCTTCATATTCGGTTTTGTATCAATGGTTATCAGAACCAGATTTCATGTCTGACTTTTTTCTTTCCGTTTCTTCTCTTTTTCTTTCAGTCTCTCACTTTCGTCTCCTTTTGTTTACTGTGTGTCGTTGATAAAAAAAAAAAATCAAATCTGAAATTACGTGTGTCAGACAGTCAAAAAGAAAAAAAAGGAATCAAAAGTCTGATTTACGTTTTGATAGTCAACTCTTGCTTACGGTCAGTTTCGGACAAGTTGCCTTGAAAGTCAATTTTCAATTTGATTTTTTTTTCCTTTTGCATGCTTATTACGTTTCATTTTTTCAGTTGCGTAATTCTTCCCTTGCATGCAATGGTTCGTTCGGTTTGCTTTGATTAATTTTGTTATTTGAACGAGGGCTACTACTCTCACCTCCCCAAAATTCCCACATTCTCTCTCTCCTACTTAAAATGTCAAAATTACCCATCTCTTTTATAAAAATTCATTCTCCCAATATATATACACTTATTTAACACTATATATATATATATATATTATATATATTATATATATATATATATATATATATTATATATATATTAATTTAACAGAACTTACATTTTTTTATTTATTAATTAAATTTATTAATTTTGTTTATTTTTTAAAATTTATATTTTTTTGTTCTTTATATATCTAATCTTTTTTATTTATTAATAAATATTACAAATTTCATATTTATTATTAATTATTTTGTGTTCATTTATTCATTTAATTTTTGTGATTTTTTTTTTAATTTATTCAACACTACTTATGTATTATAAAAATATTCTCATGTATATCAGAGAAATATATATTTAAAAAAGTGTACAAATAACAACATAAAAAAATACACTTAAGAATATAAAAACACAAATAATTTTTAATAAAGTAAAAGTAGATATGGATACTGATTCACGAATTAAATAAGACAAATAATTTTTAATAAAGTAAAAATAAAATCAGAATCAGAATCAAATAGATTATGCCAAAATTTATAACATAGTTTTGCTAGGGCGCAAACTATGTCAGTGGGAAGTTTTGCTAGTTTTACTAGGGGCGCAAAACTATGACATAGTTTTGCTAGGGCGTAAAACTATGACATAGTTTTGCTAGGGCGCAAAACTACATCAGTGGGAAGGAAATTTTTCACTCCCACAGGGGCAAATTTGAAATTTCCGGGGAGACAAAAGGAGGGGCGCATGTCGGGGGGGGCGGGAGTAGTAATTTTCAAAAAAAAAAAGGTTCACGCATGTGATAAAAAAAAAAAAAAAAACTCCTTCATATTTTTGTTTTTGGGGTATGCCGGTGACCAACAAATAAACAAAATAAAGAAACAGGCATCAGTCCAGTGATTCATAAAACAAAGGCACCACGTGTGCCCACACCTGACAATTGCATTGTTTAGTTTGGCTCTTTAAGCTTCAATTTAATATTTGGCTCATGTGAAATAAAATAAATAAATAAATTGATTTTGTTTACTTTATTCATTCCTTTTTCACTCTAGTTTTAGGATTTATTGATCGAGTATCGTCGTTGCTTCTCGAGTCACATCTTATTCTTTTCTTGATACCATTTTTTGTCCTTTGATTCCTTGTGGATTTTGCTAACTTTCGGACTATACATGGATGGTACAATCCATTGGTGGTTAGTGTTCGACATTGAACGGAGGTAATCATTCGAGGGGAGTTTTTGAGAGAGAGTGAAACACGAAAGCTTGTGAGGTTTCCATTATTTAGTTAATTTATTTATTTCTTGTTATTACTAATTTGTTTGTAAAGTAAGATGGCAGAGAAAGATATGGACGTTGATGTGGGGTTTAATACCATGAAGAATAATATGGATGAGTTCCGAAAGATGTTTGGAACTATGAACGCGGCAATAAAGAGGTTGTCGATAGAGGTTACTAGTCTCCAATTCTCTAGTGTTCAGAAGGGGGCCACAATAATCCAGGCAAGAACAGATAGAGCAACAACCATCTAGGGTACCTATACATGAGGTTGATGCAGAGAATAATCTGGATGATATGGATGAGTTGGATGAGTTCGAAGATGAGGAGGATAGGTATAGACCGCATGATAAGCCGTATGAGAGGAGATATGGCCTGTGGGATATGAGGTTTGATGAGCGAAGAGGATTTCAGAGAGGAGATAAAAGGCATAAGAGGGAGAAAATAAAAGATTTAGTGATAGATTTAGTGGTAGATTTGGAGATAGATATGGGAGAGATATATATGATGAGCATAATTATGACTACTGTGTTGGATAATTATGATCCATAGCATCATTATTTGTAAAAGACATGGTATTTTTGTACAAATTAACTATGTGACAAAGGAAATTTCTCTTTTATCATTTTGTAATTGGATTACTTGGATATATAAATGATAAAAGTCCATATGATTAGTACTGGATTAATAATATATGAGACAATATTAATCCACGAAAGGTTTAATCATTAAATATTCCTAGTCGTAGTATTATCGAGACTGGACATCGATAATACGGAATAGGCTAGTATTACACTTGTGCGCGTTATGGAAGCTTAACGGCATAGTTCCTATATATAAGTATTGGATACTTATGCAAGTGTGATATGAGGTTCTGTTAGCCGTTGGACCGGGAACAGTTTTGCTCTGGATATACCCCTCGAAGTCCCATTGGTATTATGACTGTGTGTCTATGGGAATCCGAATCAGGGTAGGTGTATGTGATTTTAACCTGAGACTTGCATCGCTAATATTTGCGACAATCAGTACACTTTGGTTTTGATCGTCCGGAGCTTTAATAGGTTATGTGTACGCCTTTTCTGGGTATACTAAGAATTGTAATGTATTGGGTGTGATGTCAAGATAGAAGCATCACTTCAGTCATATGGAGATGATGATCACGCAGGATATAGAACTAATACTCTTAAATATTATAGCTATCATGATAGTATGACTAGGTCATGATTATCCGATTACAGAGACTAGTTGCTGATGATCCGAGATATGCTTCGTATGGGGCAGACACAATTCCAACCCAAGGCCTAGCATGTGACTTCCGTATCTAGATCATATTACGCAATACATTGTATACTACACCTGATACAGATTACATATTCCTCATTGAATATTTCTGGAGAATTGGGTAGGCATGGTGCTTTGCTAGAAGCCAATCATGTCTTGTAAATCAGTGAGAACGTGGTAGGAGGTACGCACATGTCGGATAGTCCGACAACCGTATTTACTCCCAACATATCCAAGGATCTTTTGGGTCGCTTCCCAAAGATTCACCAATGATATTTGACTCGAACAAAATTAATATGGGATTAATTATGAGAGAGAAAATTAATCTGGGATTAATTGTGGTAAGAATTTATCTGGGATTAAATTCGTCTATAAGAGAAAAGCGATTAATTTGGAATTAATCGGAAAAGTAAATTTAATAGTTAAATTGGATTTTACTATTTAATTTATTTAATTGGGCTAAAATAATATATCAGATATATTAATTGAAATTTGATTTCAATACAAAATTAAAATTGGATTTTAATTCAAACGATCGAATTAATTTGGAATTAATTCGTAAGCTGTAAAAATTTTACGAGGCATAATTATTTACTTAAATTGGATTTAATTATCTAGCGACAGAAAATTCGTTTAGTCAAATTAAACAAACCGGGCCTAAAGTGTGTTGTGTTAGCCAACTTGAATTTGGAATTTAATTGGGTGGGACCCACAACTTACATAAATTGTTTGACAAGTTGATGTGAGTAGTTGGCATCATTAAAAGGCATTTTTTGTCAACTCACAACATAACTTTTGAAACATGTTTTGGAAACAACAATCTCTATTCACTCTTCTCTCTTTGGCCGAACATACTCCCTCTTGTTCTTGAATTTTGTTGCAAAAATTCATCCAAACTAGCACTTTGTGAGTCATTTTAAGGTGATAGGAAAACTCACCCAAGAGTTTGGAACTCAAACACTAAGCTTGGAGCTTCTACATTCAAGGATATTTTGAAATCTCCGAACAGATCAATGTAAGTATTCCGTAACTTCTTTGATTTATTCACACACAAATCTTATTTAGAGACCTTGGGCATGTGTAGGACACTAACAATCGTATCAGAGCCAATCTAAGCATGATTTGAATTCTAGAGTTCGTGACTTCAATTTGGGTATTTTTGCTTGGAGCATGATTTTTCCAAATTGATTATTTGGTTGTGTTTAGATTATGATAACTTAGAGTTATGCATGATTGGATTTGAGAAAATTGATTAGATTATTTTTTTTCCCCAAAACCCAAGCATGGCCGAATGTATGAACCCTTGGAACACTCATGGTAATTTTTGATTTTGACAATTGGATGTGTTAAAAGCATGAAATGAGTATTGATTGTTGATTTAATCGAATTGAAATCAAAATTGGGTGTTATTTCATGTAAATGCCGTGAGTTGAAGCATGTTGAGATGAGCTGATTTTACCTCAATTTTGTGTTGGACATGAATTGAAAAATTGAGCATGATTAATTGGATTAATTAGTGTTCTGGAAACATTAGATTAATTGATTAGTGGTGTAATTACACTTTAATTGGATTAATATGTATTTTAGAATAATATTTTAATTTAATTTGTTGAATTTGGGCTAATGGGCTTGGTTGGGTCAAGTATGATTTTGGACAATTGGGTTGGATCCAATTGGGCCTAAAACCATTCCCATAAAGTCCAAATATGACCATGGGCCTTTAATAATTTAATTGGGCTTAATAGGCCTAAATTGATTTTGTGGCATAGGGTGAATCCTAAATTGGGCCTTGGCATCTTGGGTTGGATCCATAATGGCCAAAGCGCATGCCTAAATAATCAATTGAAAGCCTATTGGATTTTAAGTGAATTGGCATTGGATGCTATTGGGCCTTTGAGACCCATTTAGATTGGATTTGTAATCCAAGTCTAAAAGGCAGTATTAAAAATGTAATTGTTTAATTTTGAATTAAACAAGAATTAATATTGGATACAATTTAAATTGGATTTGAAATTGTAGTTCGATATAATTCAAGAATACGTACTTTGAGTATTTATTCTTAAACGAGTTGGACTCGCGCAAATCAAATCATTGTATGAATATTGGATGGTCATTAATCAAAGATTAATTAATTGGATTAGATTAATTGACAACATGCTTTGTGTGAATACTTGGATGTATTTGTATGAATAATGTATATCGAATGGACATTAGTAGAGTGGGGTTAATTTTGGAAATTGTTATAAATTTGGAATTTATTTAAATTGGACCTGCGTGTCCAGCCTTTGACCTCCTTATCTCTTTGTATTTCTCTTCTCACTAATTCACCTCAATGTAAATGAGGTTTCTTTATGTATTATGTAATTGGGTAGAAGAATGTAAAGTGCAAGTGGGAGAGAGGAAATAGAGAGATTTGTTCTATGAACAAATTATATTATATATCCATCCGCATATCAATATTAATTTTTATCGAGCCTTATTATGCTTTTAGAATGCACGTTTAAGGTATGATGAAACCTAATAAAAGATAATAAATTGAATGTCAATTTACGCGAAAAACCCTCACTTTAATATTAAGTGTTTTCCTTCCATTGAGAGGTTCTTTCTCAAGATCCAAGATTGATTTTGATTTGTTGGCCAAAGTCAAGATCATTGTCCGTCGCGGATGTGTTTGAACTATGAAGGCTTTGTTATATATCGCATGCCTTGGGTAGTTGTGACTTGTTGGCTAAAATCAAGGTCACTTGTTGAGCCAAAACCAAGGCTTAGTTGATTCAAAGGAAAAGGTTAGGATGATATATTAGATATATTTTTTGGACTTGGAGGTCCACCTACCGGATATATGAATTGAATGAGATCCAATTGATCTTAGAGATCTACCTAGTTAAGTTTCATACAGTTTGTTGGCCAAAGTCAAGGTTGTGTGTTATTTAACGGGATCCTAGCCCACTAGGAAACTGGGTTTCCTGAGTACTCAACAGAGGGTTGGAGGCTCGCCGAAAAATAGTGGGAGGTCAGTTTTAAATTTACAATTTCGTTTACTTGCTAATATGAGCTCTTTTAATTTTATATCACGTTATATATATATATTAGTTGGACTAATATCTTTTATTGCTTTCTTTGAACAATTAGAATGTACAAGACATTACTCCACTTGTAGTTGGTTATATAGTTGGACAATAGTAACCATTACATTTTGAGTGTACCTGATATCATTGATTGAATAGTTAGATTATTGCAATCGAGATAGCTGGAACGATTAACATTAGGGACATCATCATGGGTGATAATGTCTTTAACGACTCCAATTTTCCAAATGGGAGATGAATCTCAGGATAGTCTTGGGAGCCGAGAAGTTACTCAATGTCATGGAGAAACCTCTCGGCCTGAGCTCAGAGTTGAGCAAATAGTAGAGCATGAGCTTTGGAATTGTGATGATAACTTTAGTGCTCAATCCGTCATGCTTGCCGTAATGACTCCTCAATTTCATCATCAGAACAAAGGATTGGATCTTTATAATATGATTTGAAATTAAAATACCTTCACAGATCTAATCTTAGATTTCAGAAGTATGACTTGCAAAAGAAACTCTTCCGCTCGCGTATGTCAGAGGGTACATCTGTCGAGCACTATATGTCGCAAATGATTGCTGACATCAAACAGCTAGGTTAGCTGGGCATAACCTTCGAGGCCGAGACTTCTATAGATTTGATCTTACAGTCTCTGCCCGACTTCTGGGGTGGGTTCATCATGAACTATAATATGATGAACCAAGAAAAGACACTTGGAGAGTTAATGGTGATGCTGAAAGAGGCGGAGCCAGAGCTTCTGAATGGCAAGAAGCTCGAGGCACATCTTACTTCAATATCTCAGAAGGCCAAAGCTTGGCCAAAGGCTTCTGGAGGTGTGAAGAAAAAGAAGAAAAAGGGCAAGGCAAAATCATCAAAGTCTTCAAAAATAACTCTTAAGAAATTTTTATCAAAGTTCAGTGATTGAACAAAGACTTATCAAAGGGTTGGCATCCTTTGTGGCATCCATTTTGCTGGTAAAATTCATCTGAGGCTATCTCCAAGGATTTTCAAAGATAGATTCTTTGGAGGTCTACGGAATCTTGGGTCAGGTTTCGCCATTTTCGTATCAATAAGGAAAATAAATTAATTATAGAAAAACAATTTTTTCCTTGGCCGTAGAGGAAATTCCTTCTCCAACCGAGAACTCTAAGACAACTGCTTGTAAGGGAAGGCTGTCCGATAAAGAAGAAGAGACTGCTCCCGATGTATTAAATAAATAAATAAATAAATAAATTTTTTAATATAAATTGATTATAATATAATGATGTTAATGGAAACAGGCGAAACGATTTCAAAAGACTAAATTCACACTCGATCTTATTTCGGTCATCCTCTTGGAGCCAAGCCACTTTAGACCTCATCATCATGAAGCTTCAGAGAGCAAATAGGTTCAAAGAGGCACCCACTTTGAGCCAAGCCACCCTAGACCTCATCATATTTTTCCACAATAAAGCTTTAAAGAGGAAAAGTTCAATGAAATTCAGGGTATTCTTAATGATCAAGGTGAATGGATGATGAATGAAAACGAGGTTGAGAATGTGATCTGTGACTACTTCTCTGAGATTTTTACGTCTACTTGTTGGGGAATTAAGTGCTATTAAATGAAATCAATATGCTTCAAAATAAAAATGAAATCAAATCATGCCAATATAACACCATAAATCCTAAACTTTAGTGAATAAGAAAAAACCTGGAAAATGACGAAAATTTGTAATCCAAGTCGAGTTGCCTCTGTTCTTAAGAACTTATTAGCCCCGCCTCGGTGCTCTACAGATTTTATGGCTAACATCCTCCAGGATTACTTGGATTCCTCTTATTCAAGGGGCACTCCTTAACAAGATCTTGAACTATGATAAAGGTGGGAACTCTCTATTGATTCTAAAACAAATATGTGACTTTTCTACTGGATCTTTAAAATGAACATGAAGGCTCCTATATAAAGGCATGGAAGGGTGCCTTAAGGTCACCATTTGGTTTTAGGGTGCAACCCTTCTAAGGGTTATACCCATTCCATGCACCATTTGAAGCCTAGAAGTGTGTTCTTCAAAATTGGAGGACATGTCCCTACATATTTGTACCCTTCCCATATGTCACCACCCAAGGGACATGACCCTCCTTCATCCAAACTTAATATTTAGAGAATTTACAACAATCCCCCATAATTCTCCAAATATTCATGCAAACACTTAAGAGAGTTTCCGCGAACTAAAGCTGCATCGAAATAGGTAGCTTTCACCTTGAACATTTCCTAATGAATGACAATCGGATTTACTTGGCGAACCGTGACCCATAGTCTTGAACTGTTCCACCGTTGGTGTAAACCAAGATAATTGCCAACACACATCTTTACTTCGACCATTTCCTACTCTACGACAGTGTTCTTTTCGCCTCACTTCTTACTTGAAATAGGTGATCTACTATGAAGAGGTAATCTGTCTTTACCCCTCATTAGGACTCTTCTCATAATATAGTGATCATTAAAAGCCTTAGCTTATCCTAGCCTTGATAGACAACACTCTACATCGTTATCGGAATGAGAAAGAGTACAAAACTCTACAATGCTTGTTTTGAATTGCACAAAGTTTCAGTCGTCCCTTTTAAACCTAGATCTTGGGATCTCTATTCAGCTAGGTTGGGTTTCCACAGTGACAATTCTTAATTATAGGCTTTAAGCTCATTCCCCTTGATGACTTCTTAATTTGCTCTCTAGATAAACCTTTAGCAAGTAGATCCGCTAGGTTTTCCTTTGATTTCACATAATCGATCGATATTATGCCACTTGAGAGTGTTAGTGTCCTAGACATGCCATAAGATCACCAAGATGATTTGTGTATGAATATTAAAGAAGTTTGAGGAAAAAACATATAATGATCGAATGCAGGATTTCAAAAATTCCTTGTGTTTTTGGAATCTCCAAGCTTTCTTTGAGTGAATCCAACCCAATGGTGAGTTTCCCTATCACCTCACAAGACTCATTAAGTGCTAGCTTGTTTGATTTTTGAAGCAAAATCAAAGGAAAAAGAGAAGCATGTATTCGGCCATGGCAAGGAGAGAAGAGAAAGTTTGTGTTTTGTGTTTTGTTTTCTAAAAACAAATTACCAAATTATGTCTTGCAAAAAAATGGTATATCTTTTCCAAAAAGAAAAAGCAAAGTCAAAGTGTGTTGGAGGGAAAATGGCAATTAATGCTCTCAACCACTTCCATCACTAAAAAGTGACTAGTGATGAATATTGGTGGGCCCCACCTCTTAAATTCAAAATTCAAGTGGCTTGCTCAACACACTTCTGGCTCAGGTTCGTTTAATCCGATTAAATGAATTTTCAATCGCGACGTAATTAAATCCAATTTAATTAAATAATAATGTCTATCAAAATTATTACGAAAGTCCCTTCTGAATTAATTCATCCGCCTGAATTAAAATCCAATATTAATTCCGCTTTGAAATCTGATTTCAATTAATATATCTAATATATTATTTAATCGATTAATTCCAAATTAATCGCGTTCTATCTTATATTAGAATTTTATCTCATATAAATTCTTTCCGTGATTAATCCCAGATTAATTTTCTCTTTTATAATTAATCCTAGATTAATTTTGTTCGAGTCAAGTGTCATCGGTGAATCTTTTGGGAAGCGACCCAAGAGATCCTTGGATATGTTGGAAGTAAATGCGGTCGTCGGACTATCCGAACACGTGCGTACCTCGTACCTCATTCTTACCGATTTATAAGACATAGTTGGCTTCTAACAAAGCACTGTGCCTACCCAATTCTCCATAAATATTCAACAAAGAATATATAATCTATATCAAACATAGTATATTATGTATTGCGTATTGCGATCCAGTAACTGATGTCACATGTTAGGCTTGGGGCTGGAATTGTGTCTGCCTCATACGAAGCATATATCAGATCACTAGCACCTAGTCTCTATTGGTTATTATCTAGGTCCCAAGATCAAACAAGACATGAAAAGAATGTGTGAACACACCAACGGAGATAGTGGAATACTCACATCGATCGGTTGAGTCGATTTGGAGACGAATCAAGGCAAAAATGCTCACTGTTTTAGGCGTGAACTGCAGCAGTCCACTGTCCACTGTCTTATGTTTTTGATCTGCGAAACAGAGCTCCAAGCCTCGTCTAACGGATCCCGGCTCATGGGCGAACCTCCCTACCACCTTCGCAAGTCTCATAGTGTGCTAGCACTTGCGGTTTTTGCCACAAAAACCCAACTCTTGGCTTCCCTTTGCTCACATTTTTGGCTTCAAAAACCAGTGAAGAATGCCCTTTGGGCGTGAGCTTGAAGGAGAGAATGAGAAAGAAAATGTTGTTAAGTTATTACAAAAGTGGTATAACATTTGTTTATATATTTTTCAAAAAAATAATAAATGTTTTTACCATTTAATTTGTTTTCAAAAAACAAATTAAATCAATTGTAATGACTTTGAGTGTTCCACACTCCAAAGTCAAAAGTCCATCACAAGTCCATCAAGTCACATCTACTTTAATAAAGTGACATGTTGTCAAGTCACATCACTCAAAGTGACAAGTGATTTGACGCTTGATGCGACTAATGATTTGACGCTTGATGCGACTTGCGACGCCGCCGCACTCGAATTCGAAATACGAATGCGCTCGCAATCACACTCGGGCTCGGGTTTGCTAATTCCAAATTAACGATTTTTTCCGTCGCGTCGTAATTAAATGATTACGCCTAGCGAATTCACTATTCACGTCGCTAACGAATTAATTCTAAATTAATTCGTTCGCCCAAATTAAAATCTAATTTTAATTCCGCGTCGAAATCTAATTTTGTTTAATATATCGAATATATTAATTTACCGATTAATTCCAAATTAATCGTTATCTCTCTCTAGACGATATTTTATCCTAGATAAAATATCTCTGTAATTACTCCTAGATTAATTTTCTCTCTCTCTATATAATCCCAGATTATTCAGAGTGCGAGTTATGCGTCATCGGTGGATTATCGGGGGAAGCGACCCATGAGATCCCCGGATAAGTTGGCAGTAAATACGGTCGTCGGAGTATCCGAATCACATACGTACCAAGTACTACGTTCTACCGATTTACGAGACAAGGTCGACTCCTAGCAAAGCACCAAGTCTACCCAATTCTCCGGACATATCCATTTGAGAATATTAAGATCTGTATCAAGCGTAGTATACCATTGTATTGTGTGTATCGGCCCAGTATCAGATAGTCACGTGCTAGGGCTGGGGCTGGATAAGTGTCTACCCCGTCCGAAGCACATATCGGATGTCTGGTAACATAATCTCTATAATCGGATATTCATGACCTGGTCACAATATCCCGATTGGTTGCGCAACACTCAAGAGCACTAGTACCGTATCATGTGTGACACCATCTCCACTATGACTGAAGTGATACTTCCGTCTTGACATCACACCCAATACACTACGACTCTCTGATAAACCCAGAAGTGGTGTACGCAGAACCGGTTAAAGCCCTGTACCACCAAGACCAAAGTCTATCGATTATCGTAAGTATTAGCGATGTAAGTCTCAGGTTAAGACTATACACACCTACCTTGATTTCGGCCTCCCATAGACACATAGTCATAATACCAATGGGATTCCGAGGGGTCTATCCAGAGCGAAGCTGTTTCCCGTACCATCGGTGAAACACGACCTCCTATCGCACTTGCATAAGTATCCGATACTTATAATATGAGAACTATGCCGTTTTGCCCTCACAACGCACACAAGTGCAATACTAGCCTATTCCGCATTATCGATGTCCAGTCTCGATAATACTCCGGCTAGGGATTTTTAATGATTAATCCTTCGGGGACTGATACTGTCTCATATCATTCTCAGTCCAGGAACTAATCACAGAGACCTCTCTTCATTTATATATCTATGGTGATCTAATCACACATGATGAGAGTGCAATTCCTTGTCACATAGTTAATTTGCTACAAACACACACAATATTCTGTGCAAATAGTGATGCTATGGTTCATTTTGTCCAACAATCTCCCACTTGGCACATAGCTAGTCACTCAAGTGTCCTACACCCGAACTATGTACGGTTCACTCAAATTGCTGAGGAAAGGTTTTCGTCAGCGGATTTGTTTGATTATCGTTTGACGCGATTTATACGATCATCACATCGCCACGATGTATGATCCGAACGAATCAGATGATATAGAAGTATATATCTGGATCGTCGATGAGACCTTTAATTCCTTAGCCTGTGCTGACACCTAGCTCAGCTGCTAACAGAACTATATCTAATCTAATTAGATTTATTTTCGATCCAAATGGCTTCTATTGCTGCTCATGCTGCAGCAATAATCCGCATTTGTTGTTTATTCGGCAACAGTTATCTTGCTTGGAAGATTTCCAGCTCACTGTCCCGTTATTCAAACTTTATAGTACCGTAGTATTTAATTGTTTGGAAACTTGCAGCGGTGATCCCAGTCACTTCAAGTTCTCCTTCTCCATAGTTTAAGACAACATCTTTAGTTCTCTCAGATACTAACAGATGTTCTTAATCTTTAATCCAGTGACTATCACTTGGATTGACCTGATCGTGACTCCATATGCTCGAAGCGTATGAGACACCCTATCAAGTACATTTTAAATGTACAATTTCCCAGAGAGTGTTAACAACTCCAAATCTATCCCAGTAGATCTTTATTCCTTGAATAAAGGTTGTTACTCCCCAGAATTCTACGGAGAATTTCTATTGAAAGCCAAGCTTTCAACAATAGCTTTATGGGAATTTCACTGTCAGTGCGCTCTCCCACTAACCTCCTTATATACACAAGAATTATTTTGTTTTGAGTCAAATCATAAACCATTATGATTATTTCAAAACGACAGTTCTAAGAACCTTATGCTTGCATTAATCCAAACATGGATCGAATAACCCGCAAACCTTGTTTGTCGGTTATACAAAATCGTCAGAATGTTATAAACATTCTCCAAAAGGTTTCCTTTTCAGGAAAGCGATTTTGATTTGTAACTGAAACATTTCATAAATGAAATATACAGTTATCTTCAAGCATCTTCAAAATGGATTTGCCATGGCAACATGTAAAAGGTTGAACCGTTATTAACACAATGTTGATAACGATACCTTTCCCTCAAAAGCCCAGCTTTGTACGTTGGTATGTTGCCTTCCATGTATGTCTTCCTTGAAGACGTTTAATGCACCAATAGGCACAATGCCTTGTGGTACAACAACTAGTATCCAAAATAGTTGTTATACATGGAATCCATTTCGGACTCATGGCACTTTGCCATAACAGGGAGTCGATACCTCGTATTACTTCCTCAAAACGTAGTCGGATGGTACACCTCCATAAGATTGACATCTTTATGGGGTGAGATCAGAAACCCATAACCTAGGTTGTTTTCTGACTCTATCTGATCTACTAGTTTCTTGTGTATTTGAAGATTAATGGTATAGATTCATCATAGATGAACTATTTGTGTTCCATTAAGGACTTCGTGCCTTGAACAGTATTACTCCGATTTTCATCGAGTATCACTATCCTCCCACTGACCACTGCATATCGGTATTCCTCTCAGGAAAAACAGCATGGTGAGCAACAATCACATTGTTCTCATGTGAGATTTACAAGTACTATACTTAAGGTTTCCCTTAGGATAACCTATATTGGCACTTATCCATTTGGGTCTTTAGTTTGGTATCATCCAAACGTTATGCCTGGTATACCCAAATTATCAGAAATGAGAAACCCCGTTTCTTTCCTGTTCATATTCTATATGATATCTGTCAAACAGATTTATATGGAACCTTATTCTAAATAAGTTTTGCACTGTTAATACATATCCTATTAAAGGAAACAGTAGCTCAGAGCAACTCGTGATAAACCTTATCATGTCCAACAAAATTCGGTTTTAGTTCGGACATACCGTCTAGCTGACGTGTCTCGGAGGAGTCCTCATATGAAAGAATATCGTATTCTTTCATTTACGTATGAAACTTACTGCTTAAGTATTTTCCATTACGGTCTTATCGTGGCAAAATAATACTATAGCCGATCTGTTTATTTACTTCGTGTCGAAACTTCAAAAGTTTCTGATCTGTGTTATTCAAAAGAAACACATAACCACAACGTGATGCCACATCCGTTAAGGTCACGAAATATTCATGTTCACATCTAGCCTAGCTCGATATGGGCCCACTTACTTCACCATGAATATGGCTAACAGATCAGTGGCCCTTTTACTATTACCAAGTAAATAGTATTTTAGGTATTTTACCTAATAAACTAGATTCGCAGACCTTATTTGAATAGTCAAATCAGTCCTAGTACCCACTCTTCAAAAGTCTGGATATACGAGTCTTGTTTAATTGTGTCCTAGACAACAATGCCACAAATAAGTCTCTATTGATCAATCAATTTGAGTTATTTATTTGTCATTTTATATGATTGAGATTTATATTCAAAATATAAATTCTGTTATTTACATCTAATGTATTTATCTCAGTATCATCTTTATATAATGAAACACTTAGTGTTCTAGAATATAAAGTTTTATACCGCATCGGATTAAACACTGATATAGAGATAATGTCTCTAGTCAAACTAGTTACAACATAACATTTCCTATTTAAGTACATACCCAAAGGGTAGTTCCTAAACTTAGGTATCTACGGTCGAAACAGCGACTTTCGTCCCGTTTCCGATTCGTAGAGAAATCTCGGCTTGAAGTCAGTATCCAGCTCATAGCGGATTCTGAACATCAATACATATATTTTATGTACCACACTAAGTATTTAAAATCCAATTTCAATACTAGTAGTGAACATAACTTTGACAAATATTTTTAAAGTTAGAGCGTCGCCTTTTCTTTAATTCCTTCGTGTCTTCCATATCCAAATGGTAGTCACTTTGGGATATTGATAAGTGTGGTTTATACCCACTTATTCTTATACTCTTAGATTATTATTTTGTTAGTTTCCATATTATTTAATGTCATTTATAGTTTATTTTATATTTTATTTGTAGGAGCATTAATACATGGATCTGGAAACGATTAACGTGTTGTGGGAACTTCTGGAAACACCGACGAGCACGGGATCAAGACTGGTGCCACGGCGCCACATTCCCATATAAATTCAGAGGAATGGGCGCCATGGTGCCCATTATTGCCAAAGGAGGCGCCTTGGCGCCATTAATCAACTCACATTGGCGCCAAGGCGCCAAGTGAAGTTGGTGGCGCCATGGCGCCACCAATACATTATGTATAGGGCGCCATGGCGCCATTGTAATAAAAGGGAAAGCGCCATGGCGCCCCCACAAGCCACCAACTCCATACATTTTCCCGAAGATTCAGCGCCCCGACGCCCATTTACAAGCTGCGATACACGCGCATTCCAGGATTAATTTTAGGGGTTTTAATCATCCTAATGCTACCCAAAGACTCCCAGCCTCCAGTATAAATATAACGGTTCATCCAATACTCAAAGGAGGCTAATACACTGCGCAAAACACGAAATACATATTTTTAGAGATCCAAGGAGAGGATTGAAGAGCGACAAGAGGAGACAAAGGCTGTAATAACCGGAGAGGAAGAGATTCAATTCGGGTTTTATCTTCTTATTTCTTTCTTAAAACTCTAATGATTTCCATTAGATTCGTGGCTTGATTATCTATTGTTTTATCTTTTGTCATGAATTTACTCCTTAATTTTGGAGAACGATTGTAATCTATGCTCAAACCTTGTATTTTATTTATCAATTTTGTTATGAAGTTTTATTGATTTATTTATTTCTTTTGAGTTTAATGCTTCTTGATTGTTGGCCACAATTTGAGATGATGAATGTTTAGAATCTATCACTCGAGAGAGGGGATTTTGAATAGATCTAGAGAATATGACCTAGGATTTTATAGAGTTCGAGAGAATCTGTAGTCCTTTGAAGTCGTTAAAAGAGAATCACAAATCGTAATGAGTTGTTAACTATTGGATTTTTATAGAGATATCGAAGTCTGTAGTTAATGATATTTTCACTCGGCACTCGAGAGAGGGAGTGGATAATTTCGGAGTCTTGACTTATAAATAATATAACCGAACAATGAATTAATTGGCATGACAAATACATAGGTGACAGCTAGGTGAAATCAGGATCCAGAATCTCTATCGTATTAGTTCCTCCTATCATTATTATTTTTATATTTTATTATTTATTAAAATCTTTTTTTATTTATCGTCTAAATAAGTTAGGATTATCAATTGTAGTACTTAGTGCGAGTTAACGCAATCCCTGTGGGTTCGACACTCTAAACTCATTTATACTAAAACTTGACACCGTACACTTGCGGTACGATATAAAAATATCACACAAGTTTTTGGCGCCGTTGCCGGGGATTGTTTGTTTAATTCACATTATACTACTACCAAGTAATCTTAGCTTTAATTTAGATTTTTATTTATTTTTTTGTTTATTATTTTCTTTATTTTTGTCTTCAAATTTTATGTTATTTTTGTTTTGTATTTTTATTTTTAGTTGTTTTGTTTTGTTTGATTTTTTTTTTTTCCTTTTGGTGCTTCAGTGAATGCGAAAAGCCACAAGTCTCAACTCGCTCCTGTTTGATCCTGAAATAGAAAGAACTGCGAGGAGACTGAGAAAAGAAAGAAGAATTGAAAAAGAAGCAATGGCAGCTGAAAACATAGAGAACAACCCACGCCAGGTGGCAATCAAGGATCACTTCAAACCGGTCATTAATGATATCTATTCTGGGATTGCCCATCAGCAATCAACGCCAACAATTTTGAGTTAAAACCTGCATTGATCAGCATGGTACAAAAGAATCAGTTTGTGGGTTCAGCTGTAGAAGATCCCAACTTGCACTTAAGGATGTTCCTGGAGATCGCAGATACTATAAAAATAAATGGCGTGAATAAAGAGGCCATCCAGCTACGTTTATTCTCATTCTCTTTAAGGGATAAAGCGTGGGATTGGCTGCAATCAATACAGACAGGCAGTATCATGACATGGCCGGATATGGCCACAAAATTTCTTGAAAGGTTATTTCCGCCAGCTAAATCAGCTCAACTGAGGGCAGAAATCAGCATATTTAAGCAGCTGGAAACTGAAACTTTGTATGAAGCATGGGAGCGCTTTAAGGATCTACTAAGAAGATGCCCACAACATGATTATGCAGATTGGGTCCAGATTCAGTTGTTCTATAATGGGCTGAATGGTTCGAATAGAACTGTAGTTGATGCAGCAGCTGGGGGAGCTCTATTTATAAATCAAAATCAGCTGAGGAAGCGCACAATTATTAGAAGAAATGGCCATTAACCATTATCAATGGCCAAGTGAACGCGCTACGGTGACCAAAGTGGCTGGAATTTATGAAGTTGACCCCCTTGTGGCACTTACAGCTCAGATTTCCACCTTGGCCACTCAAGTAGCAGCCTTGACAAAATCACAAGTAGCATCTATTGAGTCAGCTGCAGCTACAAACATGCAGTTATCAAAGGAAACCCGAACTTTGAGCAAGTCTAATATGTGAACAATCGGAACTTCAACAGCTATAGAGGAAATCTTGTGCCTAACCGTTATCATCCAAACCTGTCATATGCTAACACAGAGAATACCTTGCAGCCTTCTTCTGGTTTTGACTATCAAAGAGCTGAGCAGAAATCTTCCTTAGAAGACTTCATGAGCACGTTCGTTACTAGTACTTCAGCGAGATTCGAGAAGATGAGTCAAGGCTAAATAATATTGAGATACACATGGAAAATATGGAGGCCACAATGAAGTCCTTAGAAACACAGGTTGGGCAATTGCATCCTCCATAACTAAGCAGCAGTAGGGGTATTTGGACAAAACTGCCACAGCTGCCAAGCTATCTTGTTCATGTCAAAGCAGCCAGTGGATACAAAAGAAGAAGCTACCATGACCACCATTTGGGTGGTTGCGTCTGGCTGAAGACGTTAAACTTAGCGCTAGCGGGGAGGCAACCCTTGCATTTCTTTTATTATTATTTTCTTTACTTTTAATTTTTATTTTATTTTATTGTGTGCTATTTATTATTTGCATGTTATTTATGCAGGTAGCACGAGACACACAACGCCCGTGCAACCAAATTCTAACCAGCAAGAGTCTGATCAACTCCATGCACGGTAGTGTTGTTCCTCACTTTTGCTCTTGATATTTATCTTACATTGAGGACAATGCAAATTTTAAGTTTGGGGGTGTGGCATGTGTTTACTTGCTATGTATTTGTTTGATACTTGCTATTTATTTTGATTTATTTAAAAAAAAAAAATAAAATTTTTTAGTCTTTGATAGTAAAGCATAAATCATGTGATAATATTGTTTGTTTATGGGTGAAATTTTAGAAACGATAAGTGCCCGATTTACTTTTATCTGATGCCTTGAATAACTGATCTATGTTAGACTCGTAAGCACTTAAAAATAGGTTTTTAGCAGTAAAAACTTAAGTGTTGACAATGTGACTAGTTGAAAAAATTACATGTCGATGAATGACCGTTTGCTTAGATATCTATCTTGATTTGCTAGTGTTATGAAGTATGGTATAGCTAAAAAGAAAAATATCTCTAAAGAAAAAGAAAATAAACCACCTATAACCGATAAGCGTGAAGCTACCCATGGGCGAGTATTAGGACCACCATGAGGAGAAATGCTACCTTAAAGGGTAGGTGAGTTGAAAAAATGTGCAAAAAGAGAAGAAAAAGAGACAAGAAAAGAAAAGGAAAATCATACCATACTGAGCACAAAATAAAGCAATTACAGAGCTTAATTGAGATATCTAGGTTGGTTTGACTCGTCGATTCTAATTTTTAAACGAAATCATTGAGTTAGCTTACTTAGGAATCAAGCTGTGAATGAACCTTTACACACACACACTGTGAGTCTGGCTTAGATAATTTATTCAAGAATTTGGATTCGAGTTGCAATTGCGTACTTTGAAGGTTCTCTAGTTTCATTTATAAGCTTTTTTGAGGATAAATTGTATGCGTAACTATCAAGACTATCTTTTGTTATTGTTTATATTTTTGCATGATTGTGTGTAAATGACGTTTGTGGGTGTCGTCACTGTAAGCCCTCACGAGACTATAACTCGTCCACTAGGGCCGCCTAAGGGTTTAAAGGCTTGTTGCATATGCTAAATGCAATCGTGATCCCTACGAAAGTGGCTTAGTTAAATTAGTTATTTTTTAATTATTTATTTGAATTTAGTTTTTATTTTATCTTTTGCTCGGGACTAGCAAAACCTTAAGTTTGGGGGTGTTTGATAAGTGGGTTTATACCCACTTATTCTTATATCTCTTAGCTTATTATTTTGTTATTTCGAGATATTTAATGTCTTTATAGTTTATTTTAATTTTATTTGTAGGAGCATTATACATGGATCTGGGAACAATTAACGTGTTTTGGGAACTTCTGGAAACACCGGACGAGCACGGGATCAAGACTGGCGCCACGGCGCCACATTCCCATATAAATCCAGAGGAATGGGCGCCATGGCGCCCATTATTGCCAAAAGAAGGCGCCTTGGCGCCTATTAATCAACTCACCTTGGCGCCAAGGTGCCAAGTGAAGTTGGTGGCGCCTTGGCGCCCCCAATAATATGTATAGGGCGCCATGGCGCCAATTGTAATAAAAGGGAAGGCGCCATGGCGCCCCCACAAGCCACCAACTCCATACATTTTCCCGAGGATTCAGCGCCCCGGCGCCCATTTACAAGCTGCGATACACGCGCATTCCAGGATTAATTTTTAGGGTTTTAATATCCTAATGCTACCCAAGACTCCCAGCCTCAGTATAAATATAACATTCATCCATACGCAAGGGAGGCTAATACACTGCGCAAAACACGAAATACATATTTTTAGAGATCCAAGGAGAGGATTGAAGAGCGACAAGAGGAGACAAAGGCTGTAATATCCGGAGAGGAAGAGATTCAATTCGGGTTTTATCTTCTTATTTCTTTCTTAAAACTCTAATGATTTCCATTAGATTCGTGGCTTGATTATTTATTGTTTTATCTTTTGTCATGAATTTACTCCTTAATTTTGGAGAACGATTGTAATCTATGCTCAAACCTTGTATTTTATTTATCAATTTTGTTATGAAGTTTTATTGATTTATATATTCTTTTGAGTTTAATGCTTCTTGATTGTTGGCCACAATTTAAGATGATGAATGTTTAGAATCTATCACTCGAGAGAGGGGATTTTGAATAGATCTAGAGAATATGACCTAGGATTTTATAGAGTTCGAGAGAATCTGTAGTCCTTTGAAGTCGTTAAAAGAGAATCACAAATCGTAATGAGTTATTAACTATTGGATTTTTATAGAGATATCGAAGTCTGTAGTTAATGATATTTTCACTCGGCACTCGAGAGAGGGAGTGGATAATTTCGAGAGTCTTGACTTATAAATAATATAACCGAACAATGAATTAATTGGCATGACAAATACATAGGTGACAGCTAGGTGAAATCAGGATCCAGAGTCTCTATCGTATTAGTTCCTCCTATCTATTTTTTATTTTATATTTTATTTATTATTAAAATCTTTATTATTTATCGTCTAAATAAAGTTAGGATTATCAATTGTAGTACTTAGTGCGAGTTAACGCAATCCCTGTGGGTTCGACACTCTAAACTCATTTATACTAAAACTTGACACCGTACACTTGCGGTACGATATAAAAATATCACAACAAGTTTTTGGCGCCGTTGCCGGGGATTGTTTGTTTAATTCACATTATTAATACAACCAAGTAATCTTAGCTTTAATTTAGATTTTTATTTTTATTTTTTGTTTTACTTTATTTTCTTTATTTTTGTCTTCAAATTTTTGTTATTTTTGTTTTGTATTTATATTTTAGTTGTTTTGTTTTGTTTATTGATTTTTTTTTTCCTTTTGGTGCTTCAGTGAATGCGAAAAGCCACAAGTCTCAACTCGCTCCTGTTTGATCCTGAAATAGAAAGAACTGCGAGGAGACTGAGAAAAGAAAGAAGAATTGAAAAAGAAGCAATGGCAGCTGAAAACATAGAGAGAACAACCCACGCCAGGTGGCAATCAAGGATCACTTCAAACCGGTCATTAATGATAACTATTCTGGGATTGCCCATCAGCCAATCAGCGCCAACAATTTTGAGTTAAAACCTGCATTGATCAGCATGGTACAAAAGAATCAGTTTGGGGGTTCAGCTGTAGAAGATCCCAACTTGCACTTAAGGATGTTCCTAGAGATCGTAGATACTATAAAGATAAATGGCGTGAATAAAGAGGCCATCCAGCTACGCTTATTCTCATTCTCTTTAAGGGATAAAGCGTGGGATTGGCTGCAATCAATACAGACAGGCAGTATCAAGACATGGCAGGATATGGCCATGAAATTTCTGGAGAGGTTCTTTCCGCCAGCTAAATCAGCTTAACTGAGGGCATAAATCAGCATATTTAAGCAGCTGGAAACTGAAACTTTGTATGAAGCATGGGAGCGCTTTAAGGATCTACTAAGAAGATGCCCACAACATGACTATGCAGATTGGGTCCAGATTCAGTTGTTCTATAATGGGCTGAATGGTTCGAATAGAACTGTAGTTGATGCAGCAGCTGGGGGAGCTCTATTTAATAAATCAGCTGAGGAAGCGCACAATTTATTAGAAGAAATGGCCATTAACCATTATCAATGGCCAAGTGAACGCGCTACGGTGACCAAAGTGGCTGGAATTTATGAAGTTGACCCCCTTGTGGCACTTACAGCTCAGATTTCCACCTTGGCCACTCAAGTAGCAGCCTTGACAAAATCACAAGTAGCATCTATTGAGTCAGCTGCAGCTACAAACATGCAGTTATCAGAAGGAAACCCGAACTTTGAGCAAGTCCAATATGTGAACAATCGGAACCGTTATCATCCAAACCTGTCATATGCTAACACAGAGAATACCTTGCAGCCTTCTTCTGGTTTTGACTATCAAAGAGCTGAGCATAAATCTTCCTTAGAAGACTTCATGAGCACGTTCGTTACTAGTACTTCAGCGAGATTCGAGAAGAATGAGTCAAGGCTAAATAATATTGAGATACACATGGAAAATATGGAGGCCACAATGAAGTCCTTAGAAACACAGGTTGGGCAAATTGCATCCTCCATAACTAAGCAGCAGTAGCAGTAGGGGTATTTGGACAAAACTGCCACAGCTGCCAAGCTATCTTGTTCATGTCAAAGCAGCCAGTGGATACAAAAGAAGAAGCTACCATGACCACCATTTGGGTGGTTGCGTCTGGCTGAAGACGTTAAACTTAGCGCTAGCGGGGAGGCAACCCTTGCATTTTTTTATTATTATTTTCTTTACTTTTAATTTTTATTTTATTTTATTGTGTGCTATTTATTATTTGCATGTTATTTATGCAGGTAGCACGAGACACACAACGCCTGTGAAACCAAATTCTAACCAGCAAGAGTCTGATCAACTCCATGCACGGTAGTGTTGTTCCTCACTTTTGCTCTTGATATTTATCTTACATTGAGGACAATGCAAATTTTAAGTTTGAGGGTGTGTGCATGTAGTTTACTTGCTATTTATTTGTTTGATTACTTGCTATTTATTTATTGATTTATTTAAAAAAAAAATAAAATAAAATTTTTTAGTCTTTGAGAGTAAAGCATAAATCATGTGATAATATTGTTTGTTTATGGGTGAAATTTTAGAAACGATAAGTACCCGATTTACTTTTATCTGATGCCTTGAATAACTGATCTATGTTAGACTCGTAAGCACTTAAAAATAGGTTTTTAGCAGTAAAAACTTAAGTGGTTGACAATGTGACTAGTTAAAAAAATTTACATGTCGATGAATGACCGTTTGCTTAGATATCTATCTTGATTTGCTAGTGTTATGAAGTATGGTATAGCTAAAAAGAAAAATATCTCTAAAGAAAGAAAATAAACCACCTATAACCGATAAGCGTGAAGCTACCCATGGGCGAGTATTAGGACCACCATGAGGAGAACTGCTACCTTAAAGGGTAGGTGAGTTGAAAAAATGTGCAAAAAGAGAAGAAGAAAGAGACAAGAAAAGAAAAGGAAAATCATACCATACTGAGCACAAAATAAAGCAATTACAGAGCTTAATTGAGATATCTGGGTTGGTTTGACTCGTCGATTCTAATTTTTAAACGAAATCATTGAGTTAGCTTACTTAGGAATCAATCTGTGAATGAACCTTTACACACACGCACTGTGAGTCTGGCTTAGATAATTTATTCAAGAATTTGGATTCGAGTTGCAATTGCGTACTTTGAAGGTTCTCTAGTTTCATTTATAAGCTTTCTTTGAGGATAAATTGTATGCGTAACTATCAAGACTATCTTTTGTTATTTGTTTATTTTTTGCATGATTGTGTGTAAATGACGTTTGTGGGTGTCGTCACTGTAAGCCCTCACGAGATTATAACTCGTCCACTAGGGCCGCCTAAAGGTTTAAAGGCTTGTTGCATATGCTAAATGCAATCGTGATCCCTACGAAAGTGGCTTAGTTAAATTAGTTATTTTTTAATTATTTATTTGAATTTAGTTTTTATTTTATCTTTTGCTCGGGACCAGCAAAATCTTAAGTTTGGGGGTGTTTGATAAGTGTGGTTTATACCCACTTATTCTTATACTCTTAGATTATTATTTTGTTAGTTTCCATATTATTTAATGTCATTTATAGTTTATTTTATATTTTATTTGTAGGAGCATTAATACATGGATCTGGGAACGATTACACGTGTTGTGGGAACTTCTGGAAACACCGGACGAGCACGGGATCAAGACTGGCGCCACGGCGCCACATTCCCATATAAATTCCAGAGGAATGGGCGCCATGGCGCCCATTATTGCCAAAGGAGGCGCCTTGGCGCCTATTAATCAACTCACCTTGGCGCCAAGGCGCCAAGTGAAGTTGGTGGCGCCATGGCGCCACCAATACATTATGTATAGGGCGCCATGGCGCCAATTGTAATAAAAGGGAAAGCGCCATGGCGCCCCCACAAGCCACCAACTCCATACATTTTCCCGAGGATTCAGCGCCCCGGCGCCCATTTACAAGCTGCGATACACGCGCATTCCAGGAATTAATTTTTAGGGTTTTAATCATCCTAATGCTACCCAAAGACTCCCAGCCTCCAGTATAAATATAACGGTTCATCCAATACGCAAAGGGAGGCTAATACACTGCGCAAAACACGAAATACATATTTTTAGAGATCCAAGGAGAGGATTGAAGAGCGACAAGAGGAGACAAAGGCTGTAATATCCGGAGAGGAAGAGATTCAATTCGGGTTTTATCTTCTTATTTCTTTCTTAAAACTCTAATGATTTCCATTAGATTCGTGGCTTGATTATTTATTGTTTTATCTTTTGTCATGAATTTACTCCTTAATTTTGGAGAACGATTGTAATCTATGCTCAAACCTTGTATTTTATTTATCAATTTTGTTATGAAGTTTTATTGATTTATTTATATTCTTTTGAGTTTAATGCTTCTTGATTGTTGGCCACAATTTGAGATGATGAATGTTTAGGATCTATCACTCGAGATAGGGGATTTTGAATAGATCTAGAGAATATGACCTAGGATTTTATAGAGTTCGAGAGAATCTGTAGTCCTTTGAAGTCGTTAAAAGAGAATCACAAATCGTAATGAGTTGTTAACTATTGGATTTTTATAAAGATATCGAAGTCTGTAGTTAATGATATTTTCACTCGGCACTCGAGAGAGGGAGTGGATAATTTCGGAGTCTTGACTTATAAATAATATAACCGAACAATGAATTAATTGGCATGACAAATACATAGGTGACAGCTAGGTGAAATCAGGATCCAGAGTCTCTATCGTATTAGTTCCTCCTATCCTATTTTATTATTTTATATTTTATTTATTAATTAAAATCTTCATTATTATCGTCTAAATAAAGTTAGGATTATCAATTGTAGTACTTAGTGCGAGTTAACGCAATCCCTGTGGGTTCGACACTCTAAACTCATTTATACTAAAACTTGACACCGTACACTTGCGGTACGATATAAAAATATCACACCAGATATGTCAATTATCCTTTCAATATTTCACAAATCTTTGACCAAGCCTGGGTTTTAGAATATTGAAATGATGTGCACCTTGTGCAACTTGCCCAATTGCAAACTTTGACTTTAAAATAGATTTATTGTCAAGTTTATTAATTAAGCACTAAAGTCATCATCACATAAATCTTCAAAGATTTATGCTCTACTTATTTGCTTAATTTTGGGCTTAGGTATAATAAGTTACTTTATCAAATAAAGTAACCTATTATTTATTCCCAATATGAAAAATTAAATCATTTAAAACATTTAATCCAAGGATTATATATTTTAAATATTCAACTTTTCAATTCCTTTCTTGATTTTAATAGTCTAACTATTTAATCAATTTTAATAAAGTACTATTTATTATAATGATTACAATAATCCAATTATTTAATCAACTATAATTTTAATTCAATTATATTGATTACTATAATCCAATTATAAAATCAACTATATATCGAATGAGTTTGTATATAGTCCAACTATATATAATTTTAAACAACATAAAATATTAGTCAACAAATATTAGTTATACTTTAATATGACGAGTAAAATATAGATGAGCGCGTTTAGCGAGTATTCGAACGAATGTTGCAAATTCAATACTTGCCTCCCACTATTTTTCGTCGAGCCTCTAACCCTCTGTCGAGTACTCGGGAAACCGTGTTTCCTAGTGGGCTAGGATCCCGTTAAAAGTCACACAATCTTGACTTTGGCCAACAAATTGTATGATAATTAACTAGGTAGATCTCGAAGATCAATTGGATCTCATACAACTCCTAGATCCAGTAGGTGGACATCCAAGTCCCAAACATATATCTAATATATGCCTATATATCGAATATATACCCTAACCTTTTTCCTCTGAATCAACTAGGCCTTGGCTTTGGCACAACAAACCTAGTTATCCCAGTCAAGCGCGGACCCATTGACATGGAAGCTTCGTAATCAATGTCGATGGACAAGAAGTGGTCTTGACTTTGGCCAACAAACCACAACTTGGACACGACACCGATATGGAACAAAGCCTCGTGATTAAAACACATCTTCGACGGACAAGGGCTTGACTTTGGCCAACAACCCCTGCCAATCTCGGATCTTGAGCAAGAATCACTCAATGGAAGGAAAAGACGCATGATATTTAATGAGGGATTTTCGCGTGAAAATTGGCTACCAATTTAATTATCTTTGTTAAGGTCTCATCATCATACACCCTTAAACATGCATTCTAAATACATAATAAAGCGAGTATGAAAATAAATAATAATGATATGCGGATGGATACTTTACACATTGATCCTAGATCAAATCTCTCCCTTTCTCACTCAAGCTAGCACTTGTATTACTTCTACCCGTTACACTACACTTCTAAAGAAACCTCATTTACATGGAGGGGAATAGGTGAGAAGAGAATACAAAGAGAATGAAGGTGATAAGGCTGGACACGCAGGTCCAATTTAATAAATAGAATTTATTACAACAATTTCTAAAATTGCCCACCCATCTAATATCCATCCGATATACATTATACATTCAACACAACCACGTATTCACACACATAAGCATGATATCAATCAATCTAATCAAATTAATTAATCTGATAATTAAGTGATCATCCAATGTTCAAACAATGATTTGATTTTGTTCGAGTCAAACTCGTTTTTGTGAATAAGTACTCAAAGTACGAATTCTTGAATTAAATTAAACTACATCATTAAATCCAATATAATATGTATTTAATACTAATTCACTATTCAATTCCAAATTAAATATTACACTTTTATTTAATAAACCTTTTACGATTTAAATTCCAAATTTAATCGTAACGCGTCTCAAAGACCGATTAACGTCCAACGTCAATTCAATTAAAGTCCAATGGGCTTTTAATTGATTTCTTAAGGAGTGGACTTTTGGTCAACTCGGGTCAAACCGATAACCAAAGTCCAATACGGGATTTACCCCATAAGCCCATAAATCAATCTTGGCCCATTAGGCCCAATTAAACTTTAAAGGTTCATTAAGTCGCATTTGGGCTTTATGGTTGTGGTTTTGGGCCCAATTGGATCCAATCCACTTGGCCTAAACCCAACTTGATAAAATCAAGCCCAATAAGCCCAATTACAACATTAAAGTCCAATTTCCAAAATTAGGCCCAATTAATTAAATATACAAAATCCAATTTCATATTCAATTAAACTAAAGTGTATTACATGATTAATCAACTAAATCAACATTTCCAAAATACTAAATTAGTCCAATTAATCATACTCAATTCATTATTATATGTCCAACACACAAATTGAAAAATCAAACCCATTACATGCTTTTAATGCTCTCGGCCAAAGGAGGGATTTTGTGTCCGATTCGGTTTCGATCCAATCGAACCCACAATCGACATCAAATCACCATCCAATTTGATTTCATACACATCCAATGTCACAAAATCAAATTACCAAGACATTAGGGCAATGATACCTATTCGGCCAAGGTGATCAATTTGGGGATTTTATGTTCAATTCAAAATCCAATCCAATTAGTTCCAAATTAACATTATCCTTAATGATTCCAACTCATCAAATGAATCAAAAACAAAAATTCTAAGAATCTAAAAATCATCCACACATTCGGCCAAGGTCATCAATTGGGGAAAATAATTCCAAATCATTATTCAACAAATTGGTCAAACCAAAATGAAATTAAACATCTTATAAGCATACTTAAACAATCAATTTATTCAAATCATGCTCAACAAACATTTACCCAAATTTTAAGCCCTACAATTTCATGCTTGAACCTATAGCTCTTGATGCCATTGTTGGTTATTATCTAGGTCCCAATATCAAACAAGACATGAAAAGAATGTGTGAATACACCAACGGAGATAGCGGAATACTCACATCGATCGGTTGAGTCGATTTGGAGACGAATCAAGGCAAAAATGCTCACTGTTTAAGGCGTGAACTGCAGCAGTCCACTGTCCACTGTCTTCTATTTTTGAGCTGTGAAACGGAGCTCCAAGCCTCATCTAACGGATCCCGGCTCATGGACGAACCTCCATACCACCTTCGCAAGTCTCGTAGTGTGCTAGCACTTGCGGTTTTTGCCACAAAACCCAACTCTTGGCTTCCCTTTGCTCACGTTTTTGGCTTCAAAAACCAGTGAAGAATGCCCTTTGGGCGTGAGCTTGAAGGAGAGAATGAGAGAGAAAATGTTGTTAAGTTATTACAAAAGTGGTATAACATTTATTTATATATTTTTCAAAAAAATAATAAATATTTTTACCATTTAATTTGTTTTCAAAAAACAAATTAAATCAATTGTAATGACTTTGAGTGTTCCACACTCCAAAGTCAAAAGTCCATCACAAGTCCATCAAGTCACATCTACTTTAATAAAGTGACATGTTGTCAAGTCACATTACTCAAAGTGACAAGTGATTTGACGCTTGATGCGACTAATGATTTGACGCTTGAGGCGACTTGCGATGCCGCACTCGAATTCAAAATACAATGCGCTCGCAATCACACTCGGGCTCGGGTTCACTAATTCCAAATTAACGATTTTTCCGTCGCGTCGTAATTAAATGATTACGCCTAGCGAATTCATTATTCACGTCGCTAATGAATTAATTCTAAATTAATTCGTTCGCCCGAATTAAAATCCTATTTTAATTCCGCGTCGAAATCTAATTTTGTTTAATATATCGAATATATTAATTTACCGATTAATTCCAAATTAATCGTTATCTCTCTCTAGACGATATTTTATCCTAGATAAAATATCTCCGTAATTAATCCTAGATTAATTTTCTCTCTCTTCTATATAATCCCTAATTATTCAAGAGTGCGAGTTATGCGTCATCGGTGGATTATCGGGAAGCGACCCATGAGATCCCCGGATAAGTTGACAGTAAATACGGTCGTCGGAGTATCTGAATCACGTACGTACCAAGTACTACGTTCTACCGATTTACAAGACAAGGTCGACTCCTAGCAAAGCACCAAGTCTACCCAATTCTCCGGACATATCCATTTGAGAATATTAAGATCTGTATCAAGCGTAGTAAACCATTGTATTGTGTGTATCGGCTCAGTATCAGATAGTCACGTGCTAGGGCTGGGGCTGGATAAGTGTCTACCCCGTCCGAAGCACATATCGGATGTCTGGTAACATAGTCTCTATAATCGGATATTCATGACCTGGTCACAATATCCCGATTGGTTGCGCAACACTCAAGAGCACTAGTACCGTATCCTGCGTGACATCATCTCCACTATGACTGAAGTGATACTTCCGTCTTGACATCACACCCAATACACTACGACTCTCTGATAAACCCAGAAGTGGTGTACGCAGAACCGGTTAAAGCCATGTACCACCAAGACCAAAGTCTATCGATTATCGTAAGTATTAGCGATGTCAGTCTCAGGTTAAGACTATACACACCTACCTTGATTTCGGCCTCCATAGACACATAGTCATAATACCAATGGGATTCCGAGGGGTCTATCCAGAGCGAAGCTGTTTCCCGTACCATCGGTGAAACACGACCTCCTATCGCACTTGCATAAGTATCCGATACTTATATATATGAGAACTATACCGTTGTGCCCTCACAACGCACACAAGTGTAATACTAGCCTATTCCGTATTATCGATGTCCAGTCTCGATAATACTCCGGCTAGGGATATTTAATGATTAATCCTTCGGGGACTGATACTGTCTCATATCATTCTCAGTCCAGGAACTAATCACAGGGACCTCTCTTCATTTATATATCTATGGTGATCTAATCACAAATGATGAGAGTGCAATTTCCTTGTCACATAGTTAATTTGCTACAACAACACAATGTTCTGTGCAAATAGTGACGCTATGTGTCATTTTGTCCAACAGTCTCTTTAATCGAATAATCATGACCTAGCCATACTATCCTGATAGATGCAGCATATGAGAGTACTAGTTCTGTATCTCTGCGTGATCATCTTCTCCATATAACTAAAGTGATACTTCCATCTTGAAATCACATCCAATACACTACGATTCTCAGTAAACCCAGAAGAGGCATACACTGAACCTGTTAAAGCCCTGGATGACCAAAACCAGCGCGTACTGATTGTCATAAGTATTAGCGATGCAAGTCTCAGGTGTAGGAAATGTTTTCCTCGCGCAGCGGTAGCGATTAGGCACATGGATCGAACTTGAAAATTTTTTCTGCTTTGCCCTTCCTTTGACCGAATTTAACCAGTGGGTATACTGAAATTTTTGCATCTATTTCAGACAAGATTTCAGCCCCGGAATGCCCTTGAAACAGTCCCCGAATAGCCCTGAACTACAGTGAATTAATAGACTGTTTTGCACCCGTTACACAACCGAAATGCACACAAATCAGTCCATTATTTGCGTGAACTACTGTGATGATATAGGTATGATTTTATCACTCAAAAATAGTCCCAACTCAGCCCCAAAACGTCCCCAAGGTATTTCCCAAAATGCCGAATTAAAATGAAATAAAACGAGCCCCAAATCAAGAGGTAAATGTGCGGTAATGAGGTGAAATAAAGCCTCACTGCCGTGACCTTGATGAATAGAGGAAGAGAATGATTTTTTCATCACCAAAAAGTCTTTCGTGCTATGTCTCGTTACCAACGGAGGGTAGTGTGGGCTGCACTCACAAAATAAATCCCTAAACGATTTAAAGATTCAATCACACACTTGATTTTATTTTTCTTCTTCTTGTTCTTCAATGGTGTTTCTCAACTTTTGAGAGAATAGAGAAGAGGAAGAAGATGCCTAGGGTTGCTAGAATGAGAGAGAGAGTAAAAAGAAAATCAAATATTCTTTTTATACTTAGGTCAAATTATTTCCAAAATAAATTAACTAATCCCCTCCCTATTAGTTAATAATCGGCCAGGTTAGGAATTTTCTTAATTAATTTTGTAACATGTAATATTATTACCTTTCAAAAAGGTGTAACTACTAAAACCAAAGCCAAGGATTATTGTTTCCAAAACAAACAAAATCTTCCCCTTATGCACTAAGGAAATCGGCCATGGCATATATTCTTTCATTAATTTTATAACAATAATATTTACTTTTCATAAAGCCAATATATGTTACAAATTAAATGTATGATTAATATTTTGAAAGTCATTACTTCCAAAATTAAATCAAGGGTTTCCAAAACCCATAATATAGAAATTACAATCTTAGCCTTATTAAATTATATCATATATATAATTCAATATTTATATTTAATAATTATTATATAATTATTAATACCATACATTAACCTTTAATATATAGTTTCGAGTGTGGCAACTAATATTACTAATCATATTAATAATACTTATATATATATGTGAGCATATAATTGGACTATCCAATTACATTAAATCCGCTATAGTAAATCGAGCTAGCACGGGGAACAAATGGACCTACGGTTCCAAGCTCCAATAATCTTGAAATATTAATTAAGCTCTTAATTAAATATTCTGAATTATTAACTCTGGGTTATTCCACTAAAAACCCGAAGTTACACTCTCGTTACCGTAGATGAAATATTAAGCTGAACCAAGTCGGTGTCCACCGATATAGTCATTACATATGAATTGACCATTCACGAGTATCTCGTAATTAGAGCCGGGTCATAATGTTCGTTATACCCCTCTATTTATTTTTACCTTAAGTTCCATCGATTTTCTAATGAACGATTTATTCATAACTATTATGAATATTAATCTTTCTATTCGTAATAGAAAGACTTGAGCGCTCAAATCATTCAAGTACCGAATCAACCATTAAGAAAGATACTCATCTACTTCTCGCAAGAAGGAGTGAACTCCATGTCTATGTAAAACGTTCCCAGCTACAAAGCAAACTGTGCCCCCAAAGTACGTAGCTATTGGTCGGGACTGCTACACCAACCTCACCTTTGTAAATCAAAGGACACAGCCTGCTATACAGGAGTTCACAGTATACTCTGGATTATGATCAATCCATATATGACCATCAAGTAGATTGAAATGACTTTTTTTTCTTAACGGATATTATAAGAATGTCATTTCTATCTAGGTCCAGTCCTATATGATTGCATCATACAAGGTGCTTCCATTCTCATGTCTCTATATGAACGATCCGGATCAAGATTGCCATACAAATATAGAAAGGAGCGCAGCTATAGATAAACCGCAAATAAAGTACCCGATTTGTTTACTCTCTATAGACTATTTAAGATTACTAACATCAGACTTAAATCCTCTTGTATATGACACTCATACACTAAGTCTGAAGGTACATAAGTAATCTAGGGTATTTAAGAAGATATATAATATGCGAAAATTTAACAAACAATTTTGATAAATGAATAATGCATCGTTTTATTTCAAAAAACATGAAACCGTTTACATCATATATAGCTCTAGGGCATACATCCCAACAATCTCCCATTTGCACTAGAGCAAATGGGACATGTCACGTAATCCTAGACCATCTAGGTGACCTTCAAAAACTTTAGCCAGCAAGGTATTTGTAAACGGATCAGCAAGGTTCTCTGCGGATGTAATCTTTGTGACGGTAACGTCTCATCTCTGCACTATCTCCCTGATGAGATGATATTTCCACTCTATATGCTTTCCCATCTTGTGTCTTCTTGGTTCTTTGGAGTTTACCACCGCACCACTATTATCGCAATAGAGTGTGAGTGGTCTATCCATATCTGGAACAACTTCCAGATCTCCCAAGAATTTACGGAGCCAGACTGCTTCCTTAGCCGCTTCACAAGCCGCTATATATTCAGCCTCCATGGTGGAGTCAGCAATACAAGATTGCTTTATGCTCCGCCATACAATAGCCCCACTACCTATGGTGAACACTGATCCAGATGTAGATTTTCTGGAATCAACATCTGTCTGAAAATCAGAGTTTGTATATCCCTTTAGGATCATATCCTCATCGGAATATACAAGCATATAATCTCTCATTCTCTTAAGATGCTCGAGAATGTATTTCACAGCCACCTGTGATCCAATCTTGGGTTTGACTGAAACCTACTGACTACTCCCACTGTAAAACAAATGTCTGGTCTTGTGCATAACATGGCATACATGAGACTGCCAACTACTGAGGCGTATGGGATATGTTGTTGGGTTTCTAGATTTAGTCCCAAGATCAAATCATGCATAAAATGTGAATGAATAACAAAGAAGAGTGGCAGAAATACACTTACATTGATCGGTTTATGGATGCGTCAAACAATAAAATTTGCTCCAAGAATTCGGCCAAGATGTGAAGTAGAAGCTCCAAGCTTTTTCTTTGATTCCAAGCTCTTAGAGTAGGTTTCCCTATCACCTCTTGATGATTCCTTGAAGGTTCTAACCTTTGTGAATTTTGCGACAAAAATCACTAATCTTTCTCCTTGTCAATTCGGCCAAGAGAAGAAAAATTTGGGAGAGTGTTTTTCTTACACCAATTCGGCAATGAGAGAGAATGATGAAATCTTGTGTGTTTGTTTCAAAAATAATAATAATAATCATATACCAAAAGTGAATTTGGTATTAGTCATTCAAAGCTTTGACTTGGAGTGTATACAAAGTTTCCACCAACTCATCAACCAAAAGCAACTAAAGGTGATATGTGATGTGATGGTTGATGTGATATGTGGGCCCTACT
This sequence comes from Zanthoxylum bungeanum, assembly GCA_019454045.1. Taxonomy (NCBI): domain Eukaryota; kingdom Viridiplantae; phylum Streptophyta; class Magnoliopsida; order Sapindales; family Rutaceae; genus Zanthoxylum; species Zanthoxylum bungeanum. The sequence continues at coordinate 107,415 of SKCR01026266.1, read as the reverse complement.
CGATTCCGAATGCGATTGGGCCCGCAAACACTCACGGGCTTGGGTTCGCTAATTCCGAATTAACGAACTTCAATCGCGACGTAATTAAATCGAATTTAATTAAATAATTATGCCTAGCAAAATTACTATTCACGTCGCTAACGAATTAATTCTAAATTAACTCGTTTGCCCGAATTAAAATCTAATTTTAATTCCACATCGAAATCTAATTTCATTTAATATATCGAATATATTATTTTATCGATTAATTCTAAATTAATCTTTCTCTCTCTTCAAATAGTTCTTTATCCAAGATAAAGTCTCTCCGCAATTAATCCCAGATTAATTAAGCTCGAATCATACGTCATCGGTGAATCTTCGGGAAGCGACCCAAGAGATCCCCGGAAATATTGGCAGTAAATCCGGTCGTCGGACTATCCGAACACGTACGTACCTCATACTACGTTTTTACCGATTTACTAGACAAGGTTGGCTTCTAGCAAAGCGTCATGCCTACCCAATTCTCCAGAAATATTCTTAATGGAATATACGATCTATATCAGGTGTAGTATATAGTAGCATTGCGTATCGCGATCCAGTATCGGATGTTCAGGTGTAAGGCCTGGGGCTGGAATAGTGTCTACCCCGTACGAAGCACATACCGGATATCAAGCAACTAGTCTCTTTGAATCGGATTATCCTGACCTTGTCATATTATCCCGATGGTTGCAACACAATAGAGAACCAGTTCTGAATATGTGCGTGATCTTCATCTCCATATGTCTGAAGTGATACTTCCGTCTTGACATCACATCCAATACACTACGATTCTCAATGAACCCAGAAGAGGCGTACACAGAACCTGTTAAAGTCCTGGACAAACAAAACCAAAGCTTATCGATTGTCGCAAGTACTAGCGATGCAAGTCTCAGGTTAAGACCAAATACACCTACCCTGAAGCGGACACCCATAGAAACATATACATACTACCAATGGGATTCCGTAGGGTCTATCCAGAGCAAAGCTATTTTCCGTACCATCAGTAAAACACGACCTCCTATCACACTTGCATAAGTATCCAATACTTAAATATATAAGAACTATGCTGTTATGCCCTCACAACACGTACAAGTGCAATACTAGTTTATTCCGTATTATCGATGTCCAGTCTCGATAATACTACGACTATGGATGTTTAATGATTAAACCTTTATGGATTGATACTGTCTCATATCATCTCAATCCGGAACTAATCATGAGGACTTCTACCATTTATTTATCAAAGAAAATAAATTACAAAACGGTAAAAGGTAATTTCATTACTACATAGTTAATTCTGTACAAAAACACAATGTCTTTTACAAACAGTGACGCTATGGGTCATAACTGTCCAACAATCTCCCACTTGGCCTATAGCCAGTCACTCAAGCATCTAATACCTGAACTATGTACATGTCGCTCAAACTTTTACTGAGGAATAACTTTCGTCAGCGGATCTGCAATGTTGTCATCTGATGCGACCTTCTCGACCTTCACATCGCCATGATGTATGATCTCACGAATCAGATGGAAACGTCAAAGAACATGCTTGGATCGTTGATGAGACCGCGGTTCCTTAGTCTGTGCTATAGCCCCGTTATTGTTACAATACAATGGAACGAGCTCAGCTGCTAACGGAACTACTCCTAATCTAATTAGGAATTTTTGGATCCAAACTACCTCTTTTACTGCTTCAGCTGCAGCAATATACTCCGCTTCTGTTGTTGAATCGGCAACAGTCTCTTGCTTGGAAGATTTCCAGCTTACTGCTCCGTTATTCAAACAAAATATTTACCCGGATTGCGACTTACAGTCGTCTTTGTCGGTTTGGAAACTTGCATCGGTATACCCAGTTACCTTAAGTTCTCCATCTCCATATATTAAGAAAGCATCTTTAGTTCGTATAAGATACTTAAGGATATTCTTAATCGCCATCTAGTGGCCTTCACCTGGATTGGCCTGATAGCGACTACACATGCTCAAAGCATAGGAGACATCAGGTCGCGTACATATCATGGCATACATGATCGATCCGACTGTCGAGGCAAACGGTATCCAACTCATGTTGTCTCTCTCATCTTGAGTTTTAGGACACATGTCCTTAGATAGATAGACGCCATGTGACACTGGAAACAGTCCCCTCTTGGACTGATCTACGTTGAATCTCTTCAATACTTTGTCAATGTATGTACTCTATGAGAGTCCAAATAGCTTTCTAGATCTATCCCGGTAGATCTTTATTCCCAGAATAAAGGTTGCTTCTCCCAGATCTTTCATGGAGAATTTCAATGAAAACCAAGCTTTCACCGATGTTAACATGGGAATGTCATTGCCAATAAGCAATACATCGTCAACATAAAGGACAATAAAAGTCAGTGCTCTTCCACTAACCTTCTTATATACACAAGGATCATCCTCATTTTGAATGAAATCATATTCTTTTATGATCTCATCAAAACATTGTTTTCATGACAGCGATGCTTGTTTCAGTCCATAAATGGACCGATTTAACTTACAAACCTTTTTTTGCAAGTCTATGCATGATAAAAACGTCAGGCTGTTGCATGTAAACATCCTCCAAAAGGTTTCCGTTAAGGAAAGCGGTTTTAACGCCCATCTGCCATATCTCGTAATCGAAATATGCAGCAATAGCAAGTATTATCCGAATGGATTTAATCATGGCAACAGGTGAGAAAGTTTCGACGTAATCAACACCATGTCGTTGACGATATCCCTTCGCTACAAGCCTAGCTTTGAACATTTGTACATTGCCATCCATGTTGGTCTTCTTCTTGAAGATCCATTTGCAACCAATAGGCTTTACTCCTTCTGGTGCATCAACCAGTGTCCAAACTTGGTTGGTGTACATGGAATCCATTTCGAACTTCATGGCTTCTTGCCATAAAGCGGAATCGATATCGTGTATCTCTTCCTCATACTAGCCGGTTCGTTATCCTCAATGAGATTAATATCTACATGAGGTGAGATCAGAAATACCTCTCAGATTGTTTCCTGACTCTCTCCGATATACGCGGTCCTTGTGTCATAGAAGATTGTGGTACAGTCTCATCCCGGATGGACTGTTCTTGTTCCGTTGATGATTCTATGCCAGGAACGATATCACTATGACTTTCATTTAGTTCTACTTTCCTCCCACTAACCACTGCATTTAGGAATTCCTTCTCAAGGAAAATCGCATGTAGAGCAACAAATACTTTGTTCTCTCGTGGGTGATAGAAATAATATCCTTTGGTTTCCCTAGGATATCCTACGAATAGGCATTTATCCGATTTGGGTTCGAGTTTGGTACCTTCCAAATGTTTGACGTATACGCAGCAACCCCAAATCTTTAGGAATGAGAAACCCGGTTTCTTTCCTGTCCATATCTCATACGGAGTCTGTTGAACAGACTTTGACGGAACCTTATTCAAAATAAGAATTGCACTCTTTAATGCATATCCCCAGAAGGAAATAGGTAGCTCAGTGCGACTCGTCATAGACCTTACCATGTCCAACAAAGTTCGGTTTCTCCGTTCGGACACACCGTTTAATTGCGGTGTTCCAGGAGGTGTCCACTGTGAAAGAATACCATTTTCTTTCAAGTAATCTAGAAACTCATTGCTCAAGTATTCGCCACCACGGTCCGACCGTAATATCTTTATACTCTTACCGGTCTGTTTTTCTACTTCGTGTCGAAACTCTTTGAATTTCTCAAAAGCTTCCGACTTGTGTCTCATAAGATACACATAACCATAACACAATGCATCATCCGTAAAGGTTATAAAATATTCGTATCCACCTCTAGCCTGGCTAGACATGGGCCCACATACGTCACAATGAACGAGGGCTAACAGTTCGGTGGCGCGTTCCCCTTTACCGCTAAAAAGTGATTTAGGCATTTTTCCTAATAAGCAAGATTCACATACGTCATATGAATTTGGATCAAATCCGTCCAAGTACCCACTCTTCGAAAGTGTGGATATGCGAGTCTTATTTATGTGTCCCAGACGATAATGTCACATATAAGTTTCATCTTTGTTACTCATTTTAAGCCTTTTGTTTGTTATATTATATGTTGAGATTGATTTATATTCAAAATATAAAGACCATTATTTACGATAGCATTGCAAATTTCTACATCATTTTTATATATAAAACACCCGGTGTTCGAAATACAAAAGTATACCCATATTGGGTTAACATAGATACAGAAATAATATTCCTAGTCAAACTAGGTACATAATAATAGTCTGTTAGTTCAAGTACATGCCCCGAGGGCAGTTCTAAAACAAAAGTGCCAACGGCCAAAATGGCAACTGGTGCCCCATTTCCGACACGTAGATCAATCTCCCCTGAGGCCAGTCTCCTGCTAATCCGCAGATCCTGCACATCAGTACATATGTGAGTACCATAACAAGAATCAAAAATCCAGTTTTTAAAACTAGAAGTAGTCATGTTTATTTTAATAACAAACATACCTGAAGCCGATGCCTTGCCCGCTTTAATCTCATTCTGGAGCGCCTTGTACTCGTGGCAGTCACGCTTCCAGTGACCTCGCTTGCCGTACTGGAGGCATACATCCTGAGATTTGTCCTTAGGCTTTCCAGAAGCATTTGACGATTTGGCCTTGCCCTTTCTCTAATGCTTCTTCTTCTTCACACCTCTAGTCACCTCGGTGTCTGAGATGTCAAAGCAAAATACACCTCCTGTTTTTTTTCCCTTGAGAAGCTCCTTCTCAGCTTCCTTGAGAATTGACAACAACTCTCCAAGAGTATTATCTTGGTTCATCAGGTTATAGTTTATTATGAACCTTATCTAAGTGTCGGGGAGAGACTGCAAGATCAAATCTATGGTAGTCTCAGCCTCTAAGACTATCCCCATTTGAGACAGCTCATCTATGTCAGCAATCATCTGTGCCACATGGGACTCAACAACATGTCTTCTAACATACGTGAACATAAGAGCTTCTTTTGTAACTCATATCTCTGCGACCTTTGGTTAGATCAGTGAAGATCGTGCAACCTCGCCAACATGTTATAGGGATCCAAGTCCCTGTTCTGTCGACGAAAATACTGAGTCATAGCAGCAAGCATAATAGACTGAGCAGTAGAGTTATCATCGCTGTGGGTCTTCCAAAGCTCCAGATCAAGTAATTGATCAGGTCTTGGTTTAGGCCCAAAAGGTGTCTCTATAGTATATAACAGCCTCTCGGATCCAATGACTATCCTCAGATTCATTTCTCAATCCGAAGAGTTCGTGCCCTTAAAGACATTTTCGCCATTGATAATGTCTCGGACACTGCCTTTTCCCGTCATCTTGATTACGATAGTCCAACTATCTAATCAATGATATATGGGTACAGTCTAACTGTTACAAGAAAAATAACATTATATTAGTCTAAATAATAAAATAGTTTTGACGAAATAATTTGAAAGCGCATAAAGCTAAGTATCTGAATGAAATTGCAAATTCAATACTAGCCTCCCACTATTTTTCGGTGAGCCTCTAACCCTCTGTCGAGTACTCGGGAAACCCAGTTTCCTAGTGGGTTAGGATCCCGTTAAATAACACACAACCTTGACTTTGTCCAACAAGCTGTATGATATTTAACTAGGTAGATCTCGAAGATCAGTTGGATCTTATCCAATTCCTGGATCCGGTAGGTGGACAACTGGACATCCAAGTCCAAATCATATATACAATACATATGCCAATATATTTGCCTAACCTTTTCTTCTGAATCAACTAAGTCTTGGCTTTGGCACAACAAGGTTAATGATTCCAGTTAAGCGGGCCATTGACATGGAAAGCTTCGTAATCAATGTCGATGGACAAGAAGTGATCTTGACTTTGGCCAAAAAATCACAACTTGGACAAGACACCGATGTGGAACAAAGCCATGATTCAAACACATCCGCAATTGATAAAGGTCTTGACTTTGGCCAACAAACCAATGCCAACTTTGGATCTTGAGTAAGAATCACTCAACGGAAAGAAAAACGCTTAATATATTTTGAGGGTTTTTGCGTAATTGGCAACCAATTAATTATCTTTGTTAGGTCTCATCATACACCATTAAGCATGCATTCTAAAAGTACGCGGAAAGTAAATTAATAACGATATGAGGATGGATATTTAACAGATTATTCCTATAACAAATCACTCCATATCCTCTCCCCGGCTAGCACTATTCTACTTCTACCCAATTACATAATACAATAATAGAAACCTCATTACATTGAGGGGAATTAGGTGAGAAGAGAATACAAAGAAATAATGAGTGATAAGGATGGACACGCAGGTCCAATTTAATAAATTCCAAATTTACAACAATTTCTAAAATTGCCATTTCCCTTCTAATATCCATATGATATACGCTATTCATTCAACACATCCATGTATTCATTCATAGCATGCAATTCAATCAATCTAATCCAATTAATTAATCTTTGAATTATGTGATCATCCAATGTTCAAACAACGATTTGATTTTGCGCGAGTCTAACTCGTTTGAGAATAAGTAATCAAAGTACGAATTCTTGAATTATATCGAACTACTCGTTAAATCTTATTTAATTCATATTCAATACTAATTCATTTATTTAATTCCAAATTAAATGACTACACTTTTTAATGCGCTTTAACGACTTAGATTCCAAATCTAATCTAATCGGGTCTCAAAGCCCAACTAACATCCAATGTTAGTTTAATTAAAGTCTGATGGGCTTTCAATTGATTTTATAATGCATGAGCTTTGGTCAATATGGGTCAAACCCAATTACCAAACCCAATTACCAAGCCCAATTAAGGAATCACCCTCATATGCCAAAAAACCAATTTCGGCCCATAAGGCCCAATTAAACTTTTAAAGCCCATTTGTCATATTTGGACTTAATGGAATGATTTAGGCCCAATTTGGATCCAATCCAATTGGCCTAAACCAACTTGGCCCAACCAAGCCCATTATACCCTAATACAACAATTTTAAGCCCAATTCAAAGTTAAACCCAATTAACCAAATTTTAAAATTCCAAATTTTATAATCCAATTAATTAGAGTGTAATACATCAATTAATTACCCAAATTAATATTTCCAAAATAAAATTTAACTAATTAATTATGTATTCATTTGTTCAACTTATGCCCAACATTTTTGAATCAAAAAATCAAGTCATTATATGCTCTCTTGCTCACGGCATTAGTGGGGAATTTTGTCCGATTTCGTTTTTCAATCCGATTGAATTTTAAACCAACATTTCCCAATCGTTTCAAGTCATCCAATGATCATCGAAAAAAATACCATGAACCTAGGGTAACATACATATTCGGCCAAGCGAAGTCATAGGGTAAAAATTGATCCAATCAATATTTCATGAAATTGATCCAATACAACCATAATATATCATCATTCAAGCATACTCAATCAATAAATTTTATCAATCATGCTCAAATTGATTTTACCCTAATACCCTAATTCATTTCATGCTCAAATTGGCTCATAGATACCATTGTAAGGTTTCTAGATTTAGTCCCAAGATCAAATCAAGCATAAAATGTGAATGAATAACAAAGAAGAGTGACGGAAACACACTTATATTGATCGGTTTATGGATGCGTCAAACAATAAAATTTACTCCAAGAACCTCCATGAATTCGGCCAAGATGTGAAGTAGAAGCTCCAAGCTTTTTCTTTGATTCCAAGCTCTTAGAGTAGGTTTCCCTATCACCTCTTGATGATTCCTTGAAAGTGTTAGCCTTTGTGAATTTTACAACAAAAATCACTAATCTTTCTCCTCGTGAATTCGGCTAAGAGAAGAAAACTTTGGGAGAGTGTTTTTCTTACACTAATTCGGCAATGAGAGATAATGATGAAAGCTTGTGTGTTTTTTTCAAAAACAATAATAATAATCATATACCAAAAGTGAATTTGGTATTAGTCATTCAAAGCTTGGACTTGGAGTGTATACAAAGTTTCCACCAACTCCACTTAAACACATCAACCAAAAGTAACTAAAGGTGACATGTGATGTGATGGTTGATGTGACATATGGGCCCCACTCGATTTCGAATATGAGTGGGCCCGTAAACACTCACGTACTCGGGTTCACTAATTCCGAATTAACGAACTTCTATCGCGACGTAATTAAATCGAATTTAATTAAATAATTATACCTAGCAAAATTACTATTCACGTCGCTAACGAATTAATTCTAAATTAACCCGTTTGCCCGAATTAAAATCTAATTTTAATTCCACGTCGAAATCTAATTTCGTTTAATATATCGAATATATTATTTTATCGATTAATTCCAAATTAATTTTTCTCTCTCTTCAAATAGTACTTTTTCTAAGGTAAAGTCTCTCCGTAATTAATCCCAGATTATTTAAGCTCGAATCATACGTCATCGGTGAATCTTCAGGAAGCGACCCAAGAGATCCCAGGATATGTTGGCAGTAAATCCGGTCGTCGGACTATCCGAACACGTACGTACCTCGTACTACGTTTTTACCGATTTACGAGACAAGGTTGGCTTCTAGCAAAGCGCCATGCCTACCCAATTCTCCAGAAATATTCTTAATGGAGTATACGATCTATATCAGGCTTAGTATACAGTAGTATTGGGTATTGCGATCCAGTATCGAATGTTCACTTGCAAGTCCTGGGGCTGGATTCGTGTCTACCCTGTACGAAGCACATATCGGATATCAAGCAACTAGTCTCTTTGAATCGGATAATCCTAAACTTGCCATATCATCCTGATGGTTGCAACACAATAGAGAACCAGTTCTGAATCTCTGTGTGATCATCATCTCCATATGTCTGATTGACATCACATCCAATACACTACGATTCTCAATGAACCCAGAAGAGGCGTACACAGAACCTGTTAAAGTCCTGGACGACCAAAACCAAAGCTTATAGATTGTCGTAAGTACTAGCGATGCAAGTCTCAGGTTAAGACCAAATACACCTACCCTGAAGCGGACTCTCATAGACACATATACATACTACTAATGGGATTCTGCGGGGTCTATCCAGAGCGAAGCTGTTTTCCATACCATCGGTAAAACACGACCTCCTATCTCACTTGCATAAGTATCCAATACTTAAATATATGATAACTATGCTGTTATGCCCTCAGAACGCGCAAAAGTGCAATACTAGTCTATTCTGCATTATCGATGTCCAGTCTCGATAATACTACGACTAAGGATGTTTAATGATTATACATTTATTGATTGATATTGTCTCATATCATCTCAATCCGGAACTAATCATAAGGACTTCTACCATTTATTTATCAAAGTAAATAAATTACAAAATGGTAAAAGGCAATTTCATTACTACATAGTTAATTCTGTACAAAAACATAATATCTTTTATAACTGTCCAACATTTGTCTCATTTCCTAGGAGACTGTTCCTTCGACAAATGAATTCCTTGCCGATAAGGCAGATTGCCTTTCTTGGAATTCTGTATCCCAAATCACACAAGGATCTTATCGATATAGGATGACTGAGACATAGCTAACAGTCGTTTCTTGCGATCCGAAGTATCCGGATCCCAAGAACATAACTGGCATCTCCCAAATCTTTCATTTGGAATTGGTCAGCGAGTCAAGTTTTCACGTCTGATAATATCCTTACATCATTCCCAATGAGTAAAATATCATCAACGTATAAAACAAGAAAAACCATCTTCCCGTCAATGACGCGCTGATATACACAAGGCTCATCAACATTCTGCTCAAAAACATAAGACTTGATTGTTGTATCAAATATTATATTCCAAGATCGAGATGCCTGCTTCAGTCCATAAATGGACCTTTGCAGTTTGCAAATCTTTTGCTCTTGACCTTGGGCGATGAACCCTTCTGGATGTATCATATAGATACTTTCATCAAGATTGCCATTCAAGAATGCAGTTTTGACATCCATTTGCCAAATCTCATAGTCATAATATGCGGCAATGGATAGAAGAGTGCAGATGGATTTAAGCATAGCTACTGGCGAGAAAGTTTCCTCATAGTCAACTCCCTCTTTCTGGGTATAACCCTTGGCCACTAGTCTATCCTTGAAGGTCTATACCTTCCCATCTGATCCCCACTTCCTCTTGTAGATCTACTTGCAACCTATGGGTTTCACCCCATTAGGTTGGTCTACAAGTTCCCAGACCGAGTTGGAGTACATGGACTCCATCTCTAGGTTCATGACTTTGAGCCATTCCTCTTTGTCAGAATTATCCATTGCACTACTGTAGGTCAATGGATCATCTATGTCATCGCTGGAGGTGACAACTTATGCCTCTCCAACCCCTATGTAACTATCAGGTTGTCGTACAACCCTCCCACTGCGTCTAGGTGGTAGATCATTCTGACTAGGTAACATCAAACTATCAAATGTTGAAGGTGCTATGTATTTGTCAACTTTTGTTGACGATGGTATGTTGGTCGAACCAGTAAGTAACTCATCGAGTAATATCTTACTACGAGGCTTGAACTCCCTCACATAGTTATTCTCTAGAAACGTAGCATTTGTCGATACAAACACTTAGTTATCATCAGGACTGTAGAAGAATCCACCCCCAGTCTCCTTAGGATAGCCTACAAATAGGCACACCTGAGAACGTGGTTCCAACTTTGTAGTCTTATTTTTTAGCACTTGTACTGGACACCCCCATATGTGGAAATGTCGTAAACTAGTTTTACGACCATTCCACAACTCTAAGGGAGTATTAGGAACAGACTTAGATGGAACTACATTAAGGATATGTATTGCAGTTTGCAGTGCATATCCCCAGAATAAACTAGGTAATGAGCTATAACTAAACATATATCTCATCATGTCTAGTAGGGTTCGATTTCTACTTTCTGCAACACCATTTTGCTGTGGTGTTCCAGGTGCTGTAAGTTGGGATACTATCCCATGCTCAACTAAGAATTCCTCGAAGTCTCTGTCGAGGTATTCCCCTCCACGATCTGATCGCAGAGTTTTGATTGTCTTACCTAATTGGTTCTCAACCTCAGCACGATACTCCTTGAACTTTTCAAAGATATCTGATTTGTGATGTATTAGGTAGACATACCCATATCTTGAATAATCATCAATGAATGTGACGAAGTATTCAAAACCACCTCGGGCTCTTACATTCATCGGTCCGCAAACGTCCGAATGAATTAGCTCAAATGGTTGACTGGCTCTTATATCTTTTCCAGTAAAAGGTCTCTTGGTCATTTTTCTTTCTAAACATGATTCAAAAACTGGTAGAGTCCCGAGCTTTAACATATTTAAAGCTCCGTTCTTTATCAATCTATTTATCTGGTCAAGGTTGATGTGACCAAGTCTAAGATGTCATAGATATGTGTCATCGTGAGAAATCTTTGGCTGTTTAGTTTTAGGTTTCTCAACCTTAAACATTTCAACATTGAACAGTGACCTATATGTTAACGGTCTTAACATATACAAGTTATTTTCTGAGTTTCCTGTGTATATAGTCAATCCATTTCTACCAATAATAACCAAATACTATTAAAAGAAACTGAATAACCATCATCCAAAAGTTTGGAAACAGAAATCAAATTCCTGCGAAAACCAGGAATGAATAACACATTATTCAAATTTAAATAACTATTATTAATAAAATTTAAACTGGAAACTCCCACTGCTCTTACTGAAATAACATCCTATGTCCCGACCCTCATGGTGTAGTCACCTTCAGCAAGGTCCCTCCATGAATCAAGTAGCTGCAAAGAAGAACAAACATGGTTAGTGGCTCCAGAATCAACAAACCAAGTGGATTTATCATCCTCCACTAATAGAGATTCAATAACGAGAGTAATTATATTTACATGTTTCCTTTTTCTCCTTCAATTCAGCAAGGTATTTAGGACAGTTCCTTTTCCAATGCCCATTCTTGTCGCAGTGGAAACATTTTCCTTTGGGCTTGGTATCTTTGGAGCCTTTCTTGTTCTTCTTCTTCCTGGGCTTTCCCTTAGTCTTCCCAGCACTTTTCTTCTTCTTCTTTGCAGATTTAGAAGACTCGGCAATATTTGCCTCTCCACTGGACTTACGAGGACCCACAAGCATGGACTCGTAATGGGTGAGCTCATTAAGCAGTTGGGTCAAAGTAAAAGACAACTTGTTCATAACATAGTTACTTTTAAACTGCAGGAAACTATTCAGAAGATTTCCATAATCATGGTCACCTAACTACGCTCGTCAATACGAGCTCCATAGGTTTCAACAGTGTTGAGATAAGTCATCATCTTTAAGAGGTGCTCTCAGACTGATGTCTCATCCTTCATCCTAGCAGTCATCAATGAGACCATGGCCTCATGATGTTGACGCTCCGAAGGCTTCCCAAACATGCCCTGCAATGACTCCATCATCTGAGATGCTAGGGCCATAGGTTCAGATTTTGCAGTAAGAACCTCAGACATCCCTATTAGCAAGTAGCAGCGGGCTTTCTCATTTACTGCGACCTATTTCTGGTAGGTATCGCGCGCACGGCTTGGCCAGCATTTCTGGCCGGCTCGGGGGGACGTTCCTCCGTCAGGATAAACTTTAGGTCTTCACAGACCAGGATAGCGTTCATGTTACTTTTCCACTTAATATAGTTTTCTCCCGTTAATTTATCGTTTGAGAGTATGGAAATAATTGGAGAAACCATGGATGAAAAATAAAATAAACATGCATTTAACATTCATTCATCGCATATTAAAATCATCAAAGAATTTTGGCATAAAATTAAACATGATGCATGAACCATGAATAATGAATTAGAAACCTATGAGAATTATTATGCCACGGAAACCTGTCATCCCACAAGTAAGTGCCGTCGTAGAGTAGGTCAAGTACTCGCATGATAGATCGAGACAATCTCAGTCAATTTAATATATGAAGGAATAACTCTTATTCTTATATTAAACAACTACCGTTTTATATGATCAAGGAATTTTATTAACAGTTAATTATTCCATTGTGAGTGTAATCCACCGTTTCGGGATTCTTAGACTTAACGAGTGAAGTGCCGCCGTAGGGTAGGTCAGTTCACAAGATACATCTAGAATCCCTATCCTCTCGGAACCTAAACCTGATATTGACCCAAAATAGACACCATTCGTATGGGGACGAAAATAAAGCAGTCTCGAGGCGCCTTTTGAATCTCACGTTTTTGGACTAAGAACGGAGATCGCGGGATATACTAAATATTTTAAATATAAAGATTTCTATCTAAAATATCTTATATTTTATATTAACTAGTGTGGATAAACTTATGGCGGCTAAAACATAATTATTATTTACACTAGTTTATCATAAGTGAGCTAATCAATTTTAACTATTAAAATTGTGTCACTAATATTTCATAAGTCTCTACTAACAGATATACTCCATTAAACTAATTTAATTAGAGTGGTAAAAGTGAGCTATTACATTTTAACTTTTAAAATACTAGACACTTAAAAGTTTAAAAATCATCGAATTCTAAATGGTCAAAATTTTAATTAAACATTTTAATAAATCTTGGTGCATCATAAAATCCAATGGTACGTGGAATTGTATCCCGAGTACAGACCACATTTCCGTCCATTCGGAATCGGCTATGAAATTTATGTCCGGGTTTCCATCCTATATACCAATGGAATTTATTATGCACCAATTAAGCCCAATATATAAGAATCTAAATTTTTTAAACCATTAATCCAACTAATCTAATCAATGGATTTCCATGCATATCATATTCTAATTTAAACATTTAAATAACATAAAATCATTATTTTATGTCTATAATGATAATGCATCTATAACATGTAATGGCATGAAAAATGCATGAGTGGGCACCCTAAGCTATATGACATGTTATTCAAACAATTTGAAATAAACATACATACAACATAAAAAAATATTTTGCATTGACCGGGATCTTATTTTTCATATACTAATCTAATTAGTACTTAAGATTCACCAAGGCATCCCTTGGTCTTCAAATCCCGCTCCAAAGTGGTGTTGGCTCCTTTTGCATCTTCGGTGCTCCATATTATAAAAAATTAGAATTTTACATTGAAAAATAAAATTACAACAAATGTAAACAATGGCCTTATGGCCTTACAACCCAAAAACAAAACAAACTACAAAAATAAGAGCCAGAAAAATTTATAACCAATGCAAAATCCATTCATCACATGAAATAATAAAAACATTCATCATTTGAATATCACAATGTGCCCACTCATCTAAACACGCATATCATATTTATAAATCATATAAATATATTAAAAATAGAAACTTTAAATGAAAAATGGAAGGATTAAGAACACTTTTCAACCTCGCTCTTGATGCCAATTGTAGGAAACGCTTTCCTCACGCAGCGAAAGCGATTAGGCCCACGGATCGAACTTGAAATTTTTTTCTTATTTGCCCTTCCTTTGGCCGAATATAACCAGTGGGTATACTGAAATTTTACTTCTGTTTCTACAAGATTTCAGCCCCGGAATGCCCCCAAAATAGTCCCCGAACAGCCCCCGAACTGCAGTGAATTAATAGACTGTTTTACACCCGTTACACAACCGAACTGCACACAAATCAGTCCACTATTTGCGTGAACTACTGTGATGATATAGGTATGATTTTATCACTTAAAAACAGTCCCAAATCAGCCCCAAAATGTCCCCAATGTATTTCCCAAAATCTCAAATTAAAACGAACAAAACGAGCCCCGAATCAAGAGGCAGAGGTGCGGCAATGAGGTGAAATAAAGCCTCACTGTCGTGACCTTGATGAATAGAGGAAGAGAATGATTTTTTCATCACCAAAAATTCTTCCGTGCTATGTCTCGTTACCAACGGAGGGTAGTGTGGGCTACACTCACAAAACAAATCCCTAAACGATTTAGAGATTCAATCACACACTTGATTTTGTTTTTCTTCTTCTTGTTCTTCAATGGTGTTTCTCAACTTTTGAGAGAATAGAGAAGAGGAAGAAGATGGCTAGGGTTGCTAGAATGAGAGAGAGTAAAAATAAAATCAAATATTCTTTTTATACTTAGGTCAAATTATTTCCAAAATAAATCAACTAATCCCCTCCCTATTAGTGTAATAATCGGTCAGGGTAGGAATTTTCTTAATTAATTTTGTAACATGTAAATTAATATCCATAAAGGAATTATATGTTACAAAAATAATTAGTTATTACCTTTCAAAAAGGTGTAACTACTAAAACCAAAGCCAAGGATTTATTGTTTCCAAAACAATCAAACTCTTCCCCTTATGCACTAAGGAATTCGGCCATGACATATATTCTTTCATTAATTTTATAACAATAATATTTACTTTCCATAAAGCCAATATATGTTACAAATTAAATGTATGATTAATATTTTGAAAATCATTACTTCCAAAATTAAATCAAGGGTTTCCAAAACCCATAATATAGAAATTGCAATCTTAGCCTTATTAAATTATATCATATATATAATTCAATATTTTATATTTAATAATTATCATATAATTATTAATACCATACATTAACCTTTAATATATAGTTTCAAGTGTAACAAATAATTACTAATCATATTAATAATACTTATACATATGTGAGCATATAATTGGACTATCCAATTACATTAAATCTGCTATAGTAAATCGAGCTAGCATGGGGACCAAATGGACCTACGGTTCCGAGCTCCAATAATCTCAAAATATTAATTAAGATCTTAATTAAATATTCCGAATTATTAACTTCAGTTATTCCACTAAAAACCCGAAGTTGCACTCTCGTTACTGTAGATGAAATATCAAGCCGAACCAAGTCGGTGTCCACCGATATAGTCATTAATATGAATTGACCATTCACGAGTATCTCGTAATTAGAGCTGGGTCATAATGTCTGTTACACTCCTCTATTTATTTTTACCTTAAGTTCCATTGATTCTCTAATGAACGATTTATTCATAACTATTATGAATATTAATTTTCTATTCGTAATAGAAAGACTTGAGCGCTCAAATCGTTCAAGTACTGAATCAACCCTTAAGAAAGATACTCATTTATTTCTCGCAAGAAGGAGTGAACCCAATATCTATGTAAGATGTTCCCAGCTACAAAGAAAACTGTGCCTCCAATGTACATAGCTATTGGTCGGGACTGCTACACCAACCTCACCTTTGTAAATCAAAGGACACAGCCTGCCATGCAGGAGTTCATAGTACACTCAGGATTAAGATCAATCCATATATGACCATCAAGTAGATTGAAATGACTTTCTTTACTTAACGGATATTATAAGAATGTCATTTCTATCTGGGTCCAGTCCTATATGATCGCATCATACAAGGTGTCTCCATTCTCATGTCTCTACATGGACGATCCGGATCAAAATCGTCATACAAATATAGAATGGACCGCAGTTATAGATAAACCGCAAACAAAGTACCCACTTTGTTTACTCTCTATGGACTATTTAAGATTACTAACTTCAGACTTAAATCCTCTTGTATATGACACTCATACACTAAGTCTGAAGATACATATGTAATCTAGGGTATTTAAGAAAATATATATATGCGAAAATTAAACAAACAATTTGGATAAATGAATAATGCATCGTTTTATTTCAAAAAATATGAAACCGTTTATATCACATGTAGCTCTAGGGCATACATCCCAACATCAGGTTAGGACCACATACACCTACTCTGTTGCGGATTCCCATAGACACATAGTCATACTACTAATGGGATTTCGAGGGGTCTATCCAGAGCGAAGTTGTTCCCGGTCCAACGGCTAACATAACCTCCTATCACACTTTCATAATTATCCTATACTTAAATATATGAGAACTATATCATTAAGCTTCCATAAACCGCACAAGTGTAATACTAGTCTATTTCGTATTATCGATGTCCAGTCTCTATAATACTACGACTAGAGATATTTAATAATTAAACCGTTCGTGGATTAATACTGTCTCATATCTTATTAATCTAGAATAAATCATAAGGACTTTTATCATTTATATATCAAAGTAATCTAATTACAAAATGATAAAATAGTAATTTTCTTTGTCACATAGATAATTTGTACAAAAACCATAATGTCTTTTACAAATAGTGATGTTATGGGTCATAATTGTCCAATAGAGAGCAATTGACGTAAGGTATTAGGTAAGCGACGTATATATCGAAACTTACCATTACACATTGTATTTTGGGCTATCTCAATAGCCGATTGACTATCACAATGTATACTTATCACTGGTACCAGTTTGGGTCAATTTGGAATATTCTCCAAGAAATTTCGAAGCCATTCCGCTTCTCTGCTGTTTTATCTGATGCTATGAACTTTGATTCCACAGTAGATCAGATAATACATGTTTGCCTCGAGGATTTCCATGACATAAATGCACCACCAAGTATGAAAATAAATCCACTCGTAGATTTGAAATCCACTATATCAGATATCCAGTTAGCATCGTTGTATCCCTCTAGAACAACATGATGTCTCGTATAATGCATACCATATTTTGAAGTTTCTCTCAGATACCTCAAAACTCTTATTATGGCTTTCCAGTGGTTATGTCCCGGATTGCTCGTATATCTGCTAAGTCTATTACAGCTTGAGCGATATCAAGTCGTGTGTAATTTTTTAGATACATCAGGTTTCCGATGATTCTCGAATACTCTAATTACGATACGCTTGAGCCAGTATTCTTTGATAAATAAAGAGTTAGGCCTACCGGAGTTCTATCCACATTTAGATCTCATTTATTATATTTCTCAAGTATCTTCTCAATATAGTGAGTCTGAGATAATATATATCCTTCTAATATTCTAGAAATCTTAATTTCTAAGATCACATCAGCCACTCCTAAATCTTTCATATCAAATTTACTGGTCAACACTTTTTTGATAGAGTGAATCATCTCATGATTACTACCAATTATCAGCATATCGTCTACGTAAGGACATACAATGATATATCATTTTTGAGTTGATTTGGTGTACACACACTTATCACACTCATTGATTTTGAATTCACTTCACAACATCTCTTTGTCAAATTTTGCATTCCATTGCTTAGGTGTTTATTTTAATCCGTATGAGGATTTTATAAGGTTGCACACCTTCTGTTCTTATCCAGGAACATTGAAACCTTCTGGTTGTTCCGTGTAAATCTCTTCATCCAATTCACCATTTAAGAATGTCTTCTTTACATCCATTGGATGTATTTCAAGACCAAATATAGATGTTATGGCTATGAGCATTCTTATTGACGTGATATGAGTCACTGGTGAATAGGTGTCAAAGTAATCAAGGCCTCTTTTTTTTTGTCTATAACCTGTTATGATAAGTCTTGTCTTGTACTTATCTATTGATCCATCCGATTTCATCTTCCACTTGAATATCTAATTGTAGCCCAGTGGCTTACAACATTGAGGAATATCAACCAACTCCCAAGTATGGTTTTGTAGGATGGAATCAATCTCACTATTGATAGTCTCATTCCAAAAATGTGCCTCCGATGAAGACATTACTTCTTTATAGCTTTAAGGCTCATTTTCTAACAAGTATGTCAGAAAATCAGGACCAAATGATTTAGACGTTCTAGCTCTTTTGATACGAGGTTCAATTGTCTTAACATTTTCACATTGATCTGACTCCTGGTAAACCTGATCAATATCTTTGACAGTATCAATAGTTCTTTTGAGAGACTCTGTTCTTTGTCTTTCCTTACAAGGAAATGTCTCTTCAAAAAATGTCACATTCTTGACTCAATTATCATATTCGAATTGATGTCAGGAATCTCAGACTTGTGTACCAAGAGTCGATACGCACTACTGTTGCGATCATATCCAATGAATATACAATCAACAGTTTTGGGTCATGTTCTAACCTTCTTAGATTTAGGAACCATTACTTTGTCAAGACACCCCTAAACTTTCAGATATTTATAGGAATGAATGTGGCCTTTCCACAACTCATATGGTGTCTTGTCCAATCTTCTGTGAGCAAGCTTATTTAGAACATAGTTGGCGGAAAGTAAGGCTTCCCCCCCACAAGTTCTAAGGTAAATCAGAGCTTGTCAACATGGCATTCATCATTTCCTTCAACGTTCGGTTTTTGCACTCAACAATCTCATTTTGTTGAGGGGAAAAAGGAGCAGTGGTTTCGTGAATAATTCCATGATTGGAATAATATTCACCAAATGGTGACACATATTCACCACCTCTATCACTTATAATTCTTTGATTTTCTTGCCAAGTTGATTTTCAACTTCGTTTTTATAGTGTATAAAGCTCTCAATAGTTTCATCTTTGCTCCCATGTAAATACACGTAACAGAATCTTGTGCTATCATCGATAAAAATGACAAAGTAATTTTTATCGTCTCTTGTTTGCACAATATTCATATCACACACATCAATGTGTACAAGTTCCAAGGGTTCAGAATTTCGTTCTATGGAATGAAATGATGCTCTATGCATTTTTACTTCAACACATGCCTCACATTTATGTTGGTTATCAATTGCAAATTTAGGTATAAATTCCATGTTAATTAATTTACGCATCACACCATAATTAACATGTTCTAACCTCAATGCCATACATTTTGTGACTCAATAATATAATTGGAAGTTATAGCTTTATTATTAGCACTGTGTCGATTGACAGTCATTACATTAAACTTGAAAAGGCCTTCAGTGAGGTATCATTTTCCTACATAAACATCATTTTTGGTAAAAACAAACTTGTCAGAAATAAATATAAGCTTAAAGTCATTCTTGCTAAAGAGAGAATCTGAGACTAAGTTCTTCTGAATATCAAGAACATGCAATACATTCTTTAATGTAAGCTCCTTTCCATATGTCATCTTCAGAACCACTCTGCCTTGTCCAAGCATTCTAGAGGTAGACGAGTTTCTCATTATCAGATGATCCCCACCATCGACCTTTTGATACAGGAAAATATCTTGCTATCAGCACAGATATGACGAGTAGCCTCAGTGTCTACCGATCATTCTCTTGGATTCCTAACAAAGTTGGCTTTTGTTACAACTGCTGAGAGGTTCATATCTGAGATCTCATCAGTTAGCTGCTCATCTTCAGTGATATAGGCCTCATTTTTATTTTTCTTACCCTTGTCTTGAGATTTCTTATTCCCGCACTCTTTTCTATATGATCGTTTTTTCCACAGTTATAGCATTTCCTCTTGAACTTCTTGTTATCTCCGGAAGAATCAGCTCCACTTTTATTTCTCTTTTTGCTACCCTTTACACCCTCGATGATGTTGACCTTAGACTCCATAGTCTTGTAGCTGACCTTCTCCGACTTCATGTTGTCTTCAAGGCTCATATGCTTATTTTTGTGTTTCAGATAGCTCCTGAAGTCCTCCATGATGGAGGTAACTTTTCAATTACCGTTCTTGAATCTACCATTTTATAGTCCAGGGACCTACCCACGAAAAATTTCTTTTGCCAGGCATCTTCAGTTTTATATTTCTTCTCGAGAGATTCCTAGAGAATCTTCACATAAATCATACCTTGTTACACATTGTCCAGGGTATTGTCAAGTCCTCACAAAAGATAGTTCTTGCACAAGAAGTCGTCTGACGACGATGTCTCTTCTCGCAGTTGCTTGGCTGTTTCTGTTTCTCCCTCCACAGGTCCTGTAGGATATTTGAGGTATTTAGCCAACTACAAAGTTGTCAGGTAGAAAAATATTTTGCTCTTCTATTCTTTAAAGTTTGCTCCACTAAACGTTTCTGATTTTTCTCCATGAGCGAGCGGTACTGTGATATTTTCACTAGCCATGTGTAACTGGAAAATCCAACAGCGATCAATAAATCTACAAAAGATAAATTATACAACGATCAACGGATGATCTTGTTCAAGTGATATACTAAGTATCCACTAGTTTTTATATTGGACTATAGTACTAAATAACACAAGTCATTGAATTTACAACTAAGGTTTCTTATGATAAGTAAATAAAGAAATATTCCCAGAGGATGAGAGGGGTCCGAAGTAAACACTTAAATCTCTGACCACTTAGGCTTTTATCGATTTTTTGGCAGAATATCTATTAAATACTTCCTCAATAAAATTTCTTAGGCATTCAAACTATATTACACTTTTAAATTTACAATACAATGTGTATATAGTTATATGTGTATATGTGTATTAATCAATCAAGCTTGGACGAAATTGCTTGTGTAAGATTACACTTTTAATACTCAACCAAGTATGCAACACACAATTAAATTTCAACTTTATCACTATGTATATGCTTGTGATATTTGAACAACCTAATAATAACTTAAATCTATACTACCAAGTTTATTGTAATACAATATATGATTTTACTAAGTTAATATTATGATAATATAAGTTAATCTAAGTCTATTTCAATTTAGAAGTAATTTCAGGATCAATTCGTTAGTGTTGCGTTCGTATCTTCGTTCGAACGAGATTTCCAGTGGGTTTACGTTCGTGTAACATTTATAAACGCATTCGAATGAAGAGTTCCAGAGAGTTCACATTCATGTAGCATTTGAGAACGCGTTCGAATAGAATGTTCTAGAGAGTTTACGTTCATGTAGCGTCTGAAAATGCGTTTGAATGAAATATTCCTTAGGGTATATGTTTGTGTTGTGTTTGAAGACTTGTTTGAATGTTCTTAGGTAGAAGACTTGTATTTGAATAAGCATTCGAACATTCTTACAAAAATTCAAAGTTTTGCCAACGCGTTTGTCGGGCGTTCGAACGCCCTTGCATATTTTTATTGCATATACTATATTTTTTCTAGAAAATTGACTTTAACACATGTAAATTCTCATCTAACAACAAGTTCTTAAGATTTTTGGGGAATTAAGTGTTATTAAACAAAATCAACATGCATCAAAACAACAATGAAATCAAATCATGCCAACATGACACCATAAACTCTAAACTTTAGTGAAAAAGAAAAAACCTGGAAAATGATGAAAATTTATAGTCTAAGTCGAGTTGCCTCTGTTCTTAAGAACTTATTAGCCCAGTCTCAGTGCTCTATGGATTTTGTGGCTAACGTCCTCCCAGGATTACTTGGATTCCTCTTGTTCAAGGGGCACTCTTTAACAATATCTTGAACTATGACAAAGGTCGAAACTCTCTCTTGACTCTAAAATAAATATATGATACTTTTCTACTGGATCTTTAGAATGAACATGAAGGCTCCTATATAAAGTCATAGAAGGGTGCCTTAATGGCACCCTTTGGTTGGGGGGCAACCCTCTTTAAGGGTTATACCCATTCTATGCACATTTGGAGCCTAGAATTGTGTTCTTCTAAATTGGAGGACATGTCCTTACATGTTTGTACCCTTCCCATATGACACCACCCAAGGGACATGACCCTCCTTCATCCAAACTTAAATTTTAGAGAATATACAAAACTACTATCCCGCATGGCCAATATATGGAAGAGGCTCTGGATGGTCTGTCAAAGAAGGTTTAGAGGGAGATGAATATAAAACTTGATGCTCCTTTCAAAGTGGAAGAAATTAGAGAGGCGCTGAAACAAATGGCTCCTATAAAGGTTACAGGTCCAGATGATTTTCCTGCTAGGTTCTATCAAAAGCATTGGCAACTTGTGGAACAACAGGTAAGTCAGGCTTTTCTTGCAATTCTTTATCACCATCAAGATATATCACCACTTAATTATACTTATATTGCACTCATCCCTAAATCCCCCAAACCTAAAGTTGTCAATGACTTTCGACCACTTAGCCACTGTAATATTAGCTATAGGATTATTGCCAAGACTACTGCTAATAGACTTAAAGGTTGCCTAGATAACATAATTTTCCATAATCAAAGTGTTTTTGCACCAAATAGAATCATGGGCTTTGAAAGTCTTCATAAAGTTAGAACCCAGAAAAAAGAAATATATGGTTAGTGGCTTTAAAAAGCTTACAACAAAGTAGAATGAGTCTTCTTGGATAAGGTTATAGAGCGGTTGGGTTTTTCTTTATCTTGGAGAAGGTTGATTATGAACTGTGTTAAAGGTGTTCATAGGGTCGGGTCAACCCGCGACCCGACCCGACCCGACCCGCGCTGGTTCATAAAAAAATTTGCAAATTTTTGACCCGACCCGAAATTTACGGGTTACTCAACGGGGTTGATATCCTTGACCCGACCCGACCCTATACAAATATATTATTTTTCTAAAATTTTTACTATTTTTCTAAAATGTTTATTATTATTTTTAAAGTTTTTACTATTATTTCATTTGTTTATTACTTTTTTGTATTAAAACTTTATATATATGATATTTTTGGGACATAAATAACTAATATTAATATTTAAAAATAATTAATTCATTTAAAAAAATTATTTTTTTTAAAATAACCCGACGACCCGACCCGACACGAACCCGATCGGGTTTCACATCTCCGCGACTCGACCCGTGACCTGATTTTACATTGACCCGACCCGATCGGGTCTAACAAAAATTCAAAAAACCCGACCCGACCCGACCCGTGAACACCCCTAAACTGTGTTACCATACCCTAATAATCAGTTTTAATCAATAACCAAGCCAAATATTGTATTATATCTCAGAGGGGTTTGCAGGGCTGCCCGCTATCCCCATATTTATTTCTCATATATTCTGAAGCATTTTCAGGATTACTTCTCAAAACAGAAATGGAGAAATACATATCGGGGTTTAAGTTTGGGAGAAATTTATCGGTATCCTACTTATTATTTGCATATGAAAGTTTAGTCTTTTTGCCCAGACAACTGTTATGGAATGTCACGCTCTAAAGGGGATATTTGACTCATAAGCGACTTCTTCTGGTTTGGTGTTTAACTTTGGTAAATCTTCAGTTATATTTACCCCCAACACCAACAGTTACATTCGTGAAGCTATCAGAGGCATATTCAATCTAAGTATGAGTTCAGTTCATGAAAAATACTTAGGATTACTGTCCATTGTGGGTAGAAACAATTAGAGATATTCATAGGTCGGGTCAGGTCAGACTTTTTTGAAAAACGTGAGACCAAATCGGGTCGGGTCACGCACATCATGAAATCCTGAACCCAATATTTGAGAGATGAAACCTGATCGGGTTAGGTTTGCCAACAAAAATTTAATTATTATTTTGAAATATAATATTAGTTATTTTATGTACCGAAAATTATCATATATATAAAGTACTAAGACAACAAAAGTAATAAATAAATGAAATAATGGTAAAAACTTTAAAAAATAATAATAATTTTAGAAAAATAATAAAAAAATTATAGTTTCGGGTCGGGTCAGGTTAACCTGAAAAATCATTTTTTTAAAAAAATATGCGCTGGTATTTTCGGGTCGTTGGTTACTCGACCCTATAAACACCCCTAGAAACAATAGAGGGGTTTTCAATGATCTTAAGCTAAGGATTTTCAGGAATCTTCAAAATTGGCAGAATCAATTCATATCTTGTGATGGTAAGGAGGTGTTAATCAAAGTTATAGAGCAAGCTAAACCTACTTATACAATAGGACTTATTAGAATCCATTGGAGTCTTTGTGAGGAGATACAAATGAAGCTTAATGGGTATTAGTGGGGCTCTAATGAATGGGATAAAAAGATTCATTGGCCTTGTTGGAACAAACTTAGCAGGTCAATGCGATATGGTGGGATGGGATTTAGGAACTTGGAATGTTTCAATCTAGCTATGTTGGCAAATCAATGATTGCGAATTATCCAATTTCCGAAGTCATTAATGGCCAGGGTTCTTAAGGCCATATATTTCATAAATAGATATCTTCTTGAAGCTAAGAAAAGATGTAATCCCTCTTTTGTTTGGAGAAACATCATGTGGAGAAGATCATTGCTGGAAAAAAAAAGTTAGATAGAGGGTAGGTAATGTTAAACCGATTTCAATTTATGAAAGTCGATGGATTCCGAGACCATTATCTTTCAGACATTTTTCAACCTCTCTATTGCCTGGAATTACTAAGTTCGTTTCACTGATGAAGGGGATTCAAAGATGGAATGCTTGAGTGTTGAGAGAGAAGTATTGGGGTTGGTGCTCAGAGCGCCAATTCTTGGTTCCACTTCCTGAAGGAATTGTTCCTATCAGTTGTAAATGGATTTACAAGAGGAAGAGCGGGCCTGATGGTAAGGTTGAAACCTATAAGGCCTGACTGGTAGTAAAAGGTTACACGCAGCGACCTGGCGTCGACTACGATGAAACTTTTTCACCATTAGCAATGCTTAAGTCTATTAGGATTTTTCTTTCTACAGCTGCGTATCATGACTATGAGATTTGGCAAATGGATGTCAAAACAGCCTTTCTAAATGGATTTCTTGATGAAGAAATCTATATAGAACAGCCAAAAGGTTTTGAGTCCAGCGAAAACTTGGGTATGGTATATAAGCTTATTTATGGACTTAAACAAGCTTCACGAAATTGGAATCTTTGATTCGACAAAATTATTAGATCGTCTGGTTTTCTCAAGAATTCGGAAGAATCCTGTGTGTATCAGAAAGTCAGTGGGAGCATGGTAGTATTTTTAGTCCTCTATATCGACGACATCCTAATCATTGGGAATGATATAGGGATATTATAAGGCGTCAAAGCATATATCTGTAAGAATTTCTCCATGAAGTACCTAGAAGAAGATTCCTATGTTATAGGGATAAAACTCTATAGAGATAGACAAATGAAGCTGATTGGGTTATCCCAATCAACGTACATAGATAAGATCTTGGAACGGTATAATTTTGGTAACTATAAGATAGCAAACATACCGTTCAGACATGGGATTCATCTTTCGAAGAATATGAGTCCACAAATAGAAGATAAGAAGGTTAAAATATCTAACCAATCTTATGCTTCGTGTTTGGGTAGCATAATATATGCAATGTTATATACTAGACCTTATATCAGTTTCACTGTAAGTGTAACCAATAGATATCAGTCCAATCCAGGAAATGACCATTGGATGGCCATTAAATATATCCTGAAGTATCATAAAAGTACTAAGGATAAGTTGATAATTTATGGAGGAAGTGAACTGCAAGTTAACGGGTATACAGATTCAAATTTTCAATCGGATCCCGATGATAGAAAGTCTACATCTGGATTCATCTTTACCCTTAACAGAGGTGCGGTGAGCAAGCTGTGAGCTCGCATGTTCTTCATATGATCTATTTGATCGATCAACTGAGGCAATATAATCTCCCTCTGAATGACATTCTCGGTAGGAATGTCATTCTTGGTTCGCTCTCAGCTTCTTATCGCCAATTCGTGATGTACTTCAACATGAATGGGATTATCTGCACCTACCATGAGTTATATATGATGCTGATCATGGTGGAAGAGAACCTAAGGAAGGAAGTACCGACTCACCCTCTGAAACCTACTTCACTTTCTGCTTCTTCCCAGACCTGGTCAAAGGGAAAGAAAATGAAAGCAAAGAAGAAGAAGGGTTTCGGTTCTCAACCGAAAGGAAAGATAGCAAAGCCCAAGAGGGATTCCGAAGACAAATGCCATCACTGCAGCAAAGTCGGGCACTGGAAAAGGAATTGTTCTGACTACATTACCCTGATAAGAAGGGAGAGAGCATTTACATCAGGTACATTTATTTTTCCAGTTATTGATATCTCACTGGCTTGTGAAGCTGTTATATCCAGCTGGATTTTAGATTCTGCTTGTCCTGTTCATATTTTCAATTCGTTACATGTGCTAAAGGAAAGTAAGAAACTAAAGCCTCGAGAGATGTAATTGTGCTTTGGGAGTGGAGACTCTCTGGATGCAGTTGCAGTAGGATTATGTGAGATCCCTTTATCGAATGGGAAACGTTTATTGTATGACAGCTACGTTGTACCAAGATGTGTAGCAAATATTATATCTCTTTTTGTATTAGATATGGAAGGTTATCGTATTAATATTAAGAACTGTTCTTTGTATTTATATGATAAACATAATATTCAGCTCATTTGTTGTCCAGATAGCATGGTCATTACATATTCCATACTTCTAAATATATTTTGAATACTGGGATTAATAAACGTAGTTTACTGTTATTAATAATATTGAACTTTGGCATATGCGGCTAGGTCATATAGGCGTTAAATGCCTTACCCAATTGGTTAGGAATGGTTTGATACTAGATCTCACTATTGAATCCTATCAAACTTATGAATCGTGTATTCAGGGTAAGATAACCAAAGCCCCATTTTCTAGTATTGGACACCGCGCCACTAACTTACTGGAACTCGTACATTCTAATGTATGCGGTCTACTAAGTCAAACTGCTCACAGTGGTTATTCGTACTTCGTTACCTTTACCGATGATCTGTCACGGTATGATTATGTCTATCTGATGTGACATAAATCGGAAAAGTTCAAAGAGTTCTGACATGAAGTAGAAAAATAGACTGGTCATATATTAAGCTGTGAGTTCATGGATTATATGAAGGAGAATGGGATTCTCGCTTAATATACTCCTCTAGGTACTCCAAAGCACAATGGAGTGTATGAGATGAGAAATCAGACTTTATTGGATATGGTCCGATCAATGTTGAGTTTTACAGATTTTCCATATTTCTTATAGGGCTACTCTCTTTTAACAGCTGCACATCTTTTGAATAAGATTCCTTCAAGCTGTTCCTACAAATCTGTATGTGATATGGACTGATAGGAGACAAAATCTTAGTTATATTAAGGTTTGGGGTGGTCCTGCCTGAATGACTCAGTCAGATAAGTTTTCACCTCGAAGGCAAAAGTTTAGGTTTCTAGAAGTATAATTTTTGTCAGAAGGTGGTAATCATAGCCAGGTTGAACTTGATGAAGTCCAACCTGAAAAAAATGAACCAATGGAGGAACCTAAAGTTCAAGTAGATGAAGAACCTTCAACACACACACTCCGTAGGTCACAAAAGGGTATCTAGACCTTCTGAACGCTTGTATTTGATACAAGAAAATAGTCTTGATGTTCTCTTAGTTGAAGAGACTGATCCTTTTACCTATAGAGAATCGATGGTGGACATCGACTACGTGAAATAGAAAATTA
This sequence comes from Zanthoxylum bungeanum, assembly GCA_019454045.1. Taxonomy (NCBI): domain Eukaryota; kingdom Viridiplantae; phylum Streptophyta; class Magnoliopsida; order Sapindales; family Rutaceae; genus Zanthoxylum; species Zanthoxylum bungeanum. The sequence goes on along the minus strand of SKCR01026266.1, from coordinate 79,353 downwards.
CCATGAAATCCGAGTTAGACTCAATGCATGAGAATCAAGTTTAGGACTTGGTTCCACTTCCTGAAGGAATTGTTCTTAACAGTTGTAAATGGATTTACAAGAAGAAGCGCGGGTCTAATGGTAAGGTTGAAACCTATAAGGCTTGACTGGTAGTAAAAGGTATACCCAGCGACCTGGCGTCGACTCCGATGAAACTTTTTCACCAGTAGCAATGCTTAAGTCTATTAGGAATTTTCTTTCTACAGCTACGTATCATGACTATGAGATTTGGCAAATGGATGTCAAAACAGCCTTTCTAAATGGATTTCTTGATGAAGAAATCTATATATAACAGCCAAAAGGTTTTGCGTCCAGCGAAAACTCGGGTATGGTATGTAAGCTTATTTATGGACTTAAACAAGCTTCACGAAGTTGGAATCTTCGATTCAACGAGATTATTAGATCGTCTAATTTTCTCAAGAATTCGGAAGAATCCTGTGTGTATCAGAAGGCCAGTGGGAGCATGGTAGTATTTTTAGTCCTCTATGTCGATGACATCCTAATCATTGGGAATGATATAGGGATGTTACAATGAGTCAAAGCATATATCTGTAAGAATTCTCCATAAGGACCTAGAAGAAGCTTCCTATGTTTTAGGGATAAAACTCTATAGAGATAGACAAAGGAAGCTGATTGGGTTATCCCAATCAACGTACATAGATAAGATCTTGGAACGGTATAATTTTGGTAATTATAAGACAGCAAACATATCTTTCAGACATAGGATTCATCTTTCAAAGAAGATGAGTCCACAAACAGAAGATGATAAGGTTAAAATGTCTAACCAATCTTATGCTTCGTGTTTGGGTAGCATAATATATGCCATGGTATGTACTAGGCCTGATATCAGTTTCGATGTAAGAGTAACCAGTAGATATCAGTCCAATCCAGGAAATGACCTTTGGATAGCCATTAAACATATCATGAAGTATCATAAAGGTACAAAGGATAAGTTGATAATTTATGGAGGAAGTGAACTATAAGTTAACGGGTATATAGATTTCGATTTCCAATCGGATCTCGAAGATAGAAAGTCTACATCTGGATTCATCTTTACCCTTAACAGAGGTGCGGCTTGCTGGAAGAGTTCAAACATGGGTCAATGGCAGATTCCACCACAGAGGCGGAATACATTGCAGCTTCTGAAACTGCAAAGGAAGCTGTATGGATTAGGAACTTTATCACATAATTGGGAGTAGTCCCAAGTATCAAGAATGCGATTCCGTTATATTTTGATAATACTGGAGACATTGCGCATGTAAATGAACCAAGAGTGCATCAGAAGTCGAAGCATGTGGAACGCAAGTACCACATCATTCGAGAGATTGTGTCGTAAGGGGATATTATCGTGTGCAAGGTACCGAGTGAAGATAATATAGCGCTGACGAAGGCCATACCTCCGAAGTTGTTTGATAAACACGTGGAGTCGATGGGCATTAGATACAATCGTTATTGGCACTAGAGCAAGTGGGAGTTTTTGTTGGGGTTGGTGCTCAGAGCGTCAATTCCCGGTTGTATTTCTTTATGAATACTTTTGTAAAATGTTATTATTGTGAATAATATATGCAGTTTCTATAATATAATGTATTTTTTTATATGGTAAAGACGTAATGACCTTAGAATGACTAGTCATTGTACTGTTGCAAAAGCGTCGCAACTGACATTGAGATGTATCATGACGTTGTCATTCTCATACAGTTTCTAGTCAATGTTTACACTACTTGGTCAGTATAGTAAACCCATTGAGACCGGTACATGTCGTATACTGGAATATATGATTCCAATGGTTTTTCAATGAACCATAAGTCTTGGAGACTAGTATAGACATGTAGGTGTTTATAGCAGATAAATATTTTACGACTCACCAAAGATTCTTAATGGATGGTACACCAACGTCAATAAGGATCTTATCGGGTTGAGTAGCACTTGTGATTCTTAGACTTGAGATGCCACTGTGGGCACACGAGACATCTTTTAGACTTACATGGCAGTCACATCACCGATCTATTAAGATCAGACCTCCGCCTGTTCGTTGGGTGCAGATAGATCCTCGGGGTGTCCTGTGTGTATCGAGATAGGATCCGTCAGTTCTGTGTATCAGAGCATAGGTAGTCCATATGATTAGCAATTAGATAAAAACCATGGGCATGTGGTACATTTAAAAGTTAGTTCTAAATGTTCTTTTTGAGATTGCTAATAGAATAGTCGACTGGATAATCCCTATAGAGATTTGACATTTACATCTATATCTCTGGGATTTATTCGGATACTTGTGACGGAGGAATTATACATTTGCCATGACCTCGACCTGTATGATTCAGTGAGTTTATCTGTGGTCGTCATAATTTACGGGTGGATAAATTATGGACACGAAATTAGATTTCGTGACGGATATGTCTGAATCTAGAGAGTCTCACTAATGAAATATACTCGTAGAGCATTAGGGCAACAATTATAAATAATATTGATTATTTATAAATTCGTTTAAAGGTTAAATGCAAAATACATGTGTAGGGACCCGATAGTCATTTCCTTAATTTTTGTGTATTTGCATTTAATATTAGATTAATTCAAATGTACATTAATTAACTGTCAAATTGAGATATTGACTAATATCATAAATGTATATATGTATTTAATATTTAATGTAAATATTATACATATATTTAATATATTTATATTTAATTAATTATTTATTTATTTAATTGTTAAATGATTAAATTAATTAAAGTATAGATATTTTAAAGTTATGATATTTATTTAATGACTTAAGATGCTTTTGTTGACGTACTTTAATTCATTAAATGTTGTAATGATTAAATATAACAAGTTGATAAAGCAAAATTAAATGAAACAAAATTTGAAAAATATCCAAATATTTTATATACCTAAAATTTCGGCCAAGACTAATATTTTTGGTATATTGATGAGCGGAAAATATATCAATATTTACCACCCCTTTTACTTAATATTTTGTTTAGTTTCTCGGGTTTGATGAACGTTTTGATGTGTTTTAGTTTATTTTGTAGATAAAATAATATTGGGACACATTGAAATCATTTAGGATGAAATGTGGGTCAAATAAGGGTAAAAATTGGATTTGACATATTAATTTTGGAGATTGGAAACTTGAAAGGGCGTTTTAACGAAGTGCAGTTTTGGAAATTCCAGTTTTACGCATCTGTCATATTTTGGGCATAACGTTTTACTCCGATATCGGAGTGAGCTGATTCAAGTTCCAGATTAAAGAAGACTCAAATATCTACAACTTTAAAAGACAAAATAATTTCGAATTCTGAAGATTTCATGTCCGAAATTGATGACCATCCAGTAGTGTGTTGTGTGTAATTATTAAAGTCATTTTCAATCATTTTCAAAGCAAAAAAATAAATTAATTAATAAATTATCAAATTATCAAATCATCACCATACATGATAAGTAATTAGTGGAGCAATTAATAATAGATTTGGTGGAGTAATTAGTGGAGCAATTAGTAATGATTTTGGTGGAGAATTTGATGGATGATTTGATGGAGGCAAAATTTTACCTATAAATACCAAGCCATTTCATTTGTAAATTCATATTTTCTTCTTTGAAATTCCTAATGAATAAATAAGAAGATTGTATCTTGTTTGTTTATTTACAGCTTTCAGTAATTAATTTCCGCTTTCGCACTTTCTTTTCTTTACTTTTCAGTTTTTACTTTCCGCAATTTACTTTTACACACAAACCTTTTTTTTCCTTTACTTTTGTAATTTTTATTTTCCAAGCAATGAGGAGGTAACTCTCCCTTGCTGGGGTGAAAGGTAAAACTTTTATTATTGCTATTTAGATTAATCTCCTTAATTATAATATATAAATTATTTAAAACCCGACTTAATGAGGATACAACTATATTGGTCGGTTGGTAATTAATTATAAATTGATTTTAACCTGACTAAGTATGGATACCGCCTGGTTGGTCGGTTGGTAATTAATTATTAATTTGACTTAATCAAGATACCGCCTATATGGCTGGTTGGTAATTATCACGCAAAGTTAATATATTATATTAAGAGAGATATCTAAAATAGTAATAAAGTTGATCCTCTAACCCCAGTATTTTCTTTTATTGTACTTTTACTTTATTTACTTTCAGCAATTTACTTTTCAGCAATTTACTTTCAGTAATTTACTTTCTTTTTTTTTTTTTACTTTTTACTTTTTACTTTTACTTTATTTACTTTTCAGTATTTATTTTCAGTATTTTACTTTATGTCTTTTATTTTATTTAAGTTTTTACAACCTGTAAATATGTGTCGTAACTAAGCTAGTTATCTGGGGTTGTGATGAAATCCAATATCACCGGTCTATAAGGGGTTAAATTATAGTTTGGGTAATAAAGGTTTATTAAGCCTTAATCCTAATGTTTTTTATTAACTGGTCATTAATAAAATTGAACTGGTAAACCTAAAATGAATTTGGAAAATGGATTTTAGGTTAAAGACCTTAGACACAATAGCCCACGATCTTCCTTGAGGATAGATAACCCTTTAATAGATTTCCTTACAGGATAGGAATATACCTGTCGGGGGGTAGCCATAATTGGAACTTAATCTTAATGAATTCAGATAATTTGGTTAATATAGGAATATGATTAATTGAGTTATACTGGGTATTTGTATTTGACCATCGGAAGAGGCTTTTACATAATATCGTGTTCCAGGTTAATAAACCAATATATTATACAAATGTAAAATAACCACTTCATCTTTTAAAAAGATATTGGAAGGATTCACAACCCTGGATAGTTTTATAAATTTGAATTTTCTTCAATCTACTTTCAAGCAATTTTATTTACTTGTTTTAAGTTTTAAATCACCATTCAATCAAACAATCAATCTATTAGATACTTGTAAACATTTAACTTCATAATTGATAACACAAGGTTTTAAGTGTTGAGTTTCATAATAGGTCCCAAGATTCAACAAATCAAGCAAGAAAAAAGTGAATACATCAAGGAATAATGGCGGAAACATATACTCACAATGATTGGTTTGGATGCATCAAAGAAATCTTTCTCCTTCACTTGAAGAAGGATTCGGCCATGGCTCTCCAAGGCAGTGGGATGGTCGGTTTTGATGCTCTTTTTGTCTTCAAGATTCGGCCATGGAAGACCACCATTAAAGCTCCAAGCTTCAAGCTTCAAAATGGATTCCATGCACACAAGTTCATTACCCTATCACCTTTGTATCAACTCAAGAGTGTGCTAGCATTCATCTTCTTCTTCTTTGTTTCGGTCAAACCAAAATTTTGGGGAAGAATTGGCTCCAAGCCGTGAAGAATAAGAAGAGAGAATGGAGGGAAAAATTCTTTCCAAAACCGTGAACTATGCTTAGTCTAAGAGAGAGAAAATATTTTGTATATACATATATAATTTTTTTTATTCCATTTACCAAGTAAATAAATAAAAATATATATATACAACAATTAATTCAAAAGTCAAAAAAGGTACAAGTCCTATTAACTTTCAAACCATCACCTTTCACTATTCACATCAAGTCACTTTAATAAAGTGACTACATGTCAAATCACATCACTCAAAGTGACAAATGATTTGACGCTTGATGCGACTAGTGATTTGACGCTTGATGTGACTTGCGTGCCGCGCTCGGATTCGAAATGCGAATGCGCTCGCAATTACTCTCTGGGCTCGAGTTCGCTAATTCCAAATTAATAAATTTTCCGTCGCGTCGTAATTAAATGATTACGCCTAGCAAAATCACTATTCACGTCGCTAACGAATTAATTCTAAATTAATTCGTTCGCCCGAATTAAAATCCAATTTCAATTCCGCGTCGAAATCTAATTTCGATTAATATATCGAATATATTAATTTAACCGATCAATTCTAAATTAATCGTTCTCTCTTTTAACGATATTTCATCTAGATAAAATATCTCCGTAATTAATCCCAGTTTAATTTTCTCTCTCATCGAATTAATCCCAGATTAATTTTCTCTCTCTTTTAATTAATCCCAGATTAATTAAAGTGCTAGTTATACGTCATCGGTGAATCTCGGGGAGCGACCCATGAGATCTTTGGATATGTTGGCAGTAAATACGGTTGTCGAACTATCCGAACACGTAAGTACCTCGTACTATGTTTTACCGATTCACAAGACAAGGTTGGCTTCTAGCAAAGCGTCATGCCTTCCCAATTCTCCGGAAATATTCTTATAAGAATATAAAGATCTGTATCAGACGTAGTATACAACGTATAGTGCATATCGATCCAGTATCGGACTGTCACGTGCTAGGCCTGGGGCTGGAACCGTGTCTGCCCCGTACGAAGCACATGTCGAATGTCTGATAACTAGTCTCTATCATCGGATATACATGACCTAGTCATAATATCCCGACTGGCTGCAGCACATAAGAGCACTAGTCCCGTATCCTATGTGACATCATCTCCACTATAACTGGAGTGATACTTCCGTCTTGACATCACACCCAATACTCTACGATTCTCAATATACCCAGCATTGGCGTACGCAGACCTATTAAAGCCCTGGATGACTGCAACCAAAGTATATCGATTATCGTAAGTATTAGTGGTGTAAGTCTCAGGTTAAGACCAAATACACCTACCCCGATTTCGGACTTCCATAGACACATAGTCATACTACCAATGGAATTCCGATGGGGTCAATCCAGAGCGAAGCTGTTCCCCGTACCATCGGTGAAACACAACCTCCTATTACACTTGCATGAGTATCCAATACCCAAATATATGAGAACTATACCGTTGTGCCCTCACAAACGCGCACAAGTGTAATACTAGTCTTTCATATATTTATCGATATCCAATCTCGATAATACTATGACTAGGGATATTTAATGATTTATCCTTCGTGGATTGATACTGTCTCATATTATTCTCAATCCAGGAACAAATCATAAGGACATATCATCATTTATACATCTAGGTGATCTAATCACAAATGATAAGAGTGCAATCTCCTCTGTCACAAAGTTAATTTGTACAACAACACCGTGATCTGTACAAATAGTGACGCTATGGGTCATAATTGTCCAATAATCTCCCATTTGGCCTATAGCCAGTCACTCGAGTGTCTGACACCCGAACTATGTACGGTTGGCTCAAATAGCTAAGAAAAAGCTTTCGTCAGCGGATTTGCATGAATATCATCTTAATGCGATTTATTCGATCATCACATCGCCACGATGTATGATCCGAACGAATCAGATGAATATCGAAGTATGTATCTGGATCGTTGATGAGACCATTAATTCTTTAGCCTGTGCTGACGCCTAGCTCAGCTGCTAACAGAACTATATCTAATCTAATTAGATTTGTTATTGACCCAGATGGCTTCTATTGCTGCCTCAGTCTCTGCTGCAATTAACCCGCATTTATTGTTTTTCGGTAACAGTATCTTACTTGGAAGATTTCCAGCTCAATGTACCGTTATTCAAACTGTATAGTACCATTTGTGATTTTTAGTCGTCTTTATCGGTTATAGGAAACTTGTAACAGTGATCCCAGTCACTTCAAGTTCTCCTTTGTCAAATATGCTAAGACAGCATCCTTAGTTCTCTAAGATACTAACGATGTTCTTAACATCAATCCAGTGACTATCACTCAGATTGGCCTGTTTGTGAATCCATATGCTCAAGGCGTATGAGACACCAGATCACGTATATTTTTCAATATACGGTTCTACGGACAGTAATTCGAAAGCCAAGCTTTCGTCGATATTTATTTTATGGGAATATCATTTCCAAGAAATGACATATTATCACTATTTTATAGGACAGCCATTGTCAGTGCACTCCCACTAACCCTCTTATTTACACAACAATCATTTTCGTTTTGAATTAAATCATACATCATTATGATTGCATCAAAACGATAATTCCAAGAACTTATGCTCGCGTCAGCAAGCATCATCCAAATGGATCTACAGTGGCAATAGGTAAAAGGTTGAATCGTAATCAACACAATGTCGATGACGATACCTTTCCGTTAAAAGCCTAGCTTTATATGTTGGTATGTTTCCATCCATGTACGTCTTCCTTGAAGACTTATATAGTACCAATAGGCACAATGCCTTGTGGTACATCAACTAGTATCCAAACTGGTTGATATACATGGAATCCATTTCGGATTATATGGCAATTTGCCATAATAAGGGAGTCGATACCTTGTATCACTTCCTTATACGTAGTCAGTTGGTATACCTCAATAAGATAAACATCTTTATGAGGTGAGATCAGAAACCCATACCTCAGGTTGTTTTCTGACTCTGTCTGACCTACGCTGTTCTTGTGTATTCGAAGATCAATGGTATAGTTTCATCCTTGATGAACTATTTATGTTCCATTTCTATTCGGTGCCTTGAACAGTATTACTCCGATTTCATCGAGTTATACTATCCTCCCACTTACCACTGCATATCGGTATTCCTCTTAAGAAAACCGCATGGTGAGCAACAATCTAATTATTCTCTTGTGAGGTGTATAAGTACAATACTTATGGTATCCCTAGGATAACCTACAATTGGCACTTATCCTATTTGGGTTTTAGTTGGTATGTTCCAAACATATGCCTAGCATTCCCAAATATTCAGGAATGAGAAACCCGGTTTCTTTTCCCGTTCATATCTAATATGATATCTGTCAAACAGATTATAATGGAATCTTATTCAAAATAAGTTTTGCACTGTTTAAAGCTTATCCGTTGAAGGAGATGGTAGCTCAGAGTGACTCGTGATTAACCTTATCATGTCTAACAAAATTCGGTTAATTCGTTCAGACACACCGTCAAACTGACGTGTTCCGGGAGGAATCCTCTTTGAAAGAATACTATACTCTTTCAAGTATACGAGAAACTTATTGCTTAAGTATTTTCCATTACAGTCTCACTGTGACGGTTTAATACTTTAGCTGATCTGTTTGTCTATTTCGTGTCGAAACTGTGAAAGTTTCCGATTTGTGTTTTAAAAGAAACACATAACCATAACGCGATGCCACATCCGTACAGGTCATGAAATATTCATATCCACCTCTAGCCTAGCTAGACATGGGTCCACTTGCTTCACTATGAACTAGGGCTAACAGATCAGTGGCATTTACACTTTTACCAAGTAAATAGTGCTATAAGCACTTTGCCCAATAAACTAGATTCGTAGACTTTATTTGAATGGAATCAAAACAGTCCAAGTACCCACTCTTCAAACGTGTGGATATACGAGTCTTGTTTCATTGTCTCCCAGAAAATAATGCCACATATTAGTTTCTTCTTATCAAATCAGTTTGAGCTATTTGATTGTCATGTTATATGTTTGAGATATTATTTATATTCAAAATATAAATGTTGTTATTCACATCCAATGTGTTTATCTCAATATCATCTTTATATAATGAAACACTTTAGTGTTCTAGAATATAAAGGTTCACCCGCAGCGGGTTAAACACTGATATAGAGATAATGTATCTAGTCAAACTAGTTACATTATAACAGTTTCTTAATTTAAGTACATACCCGAAGGTAGTTCCTAAATTCAGGTATCTATGGTTAAAACATCGACTTTCGTCCTGTTTACTGGTCGCAGATAAATCTCAGTTGAAGTCAGTATCTTGTTCAAAACAGATTCTGAACATCAATATATATTTTATGTACCACACTAAGTATTCAAAATCCAACTTTAATACTAGTTGTGAACATAATTATGACAATCATATTTGAAGTCAGAGCCTTGCTCGTCTTCAATTCCTTCTAAGGATATGTCCTTTTATCTTCCCAGAAGATTATAATGATTTTGCCTTTGCCTGTTTTCAATATTCCAGTAGCCTTTGGCCAAGCCTCGGGTTTCTAGAATATCGAAGTAAGGTACGCCTTGCGCTACTTGCCTAATTGCAAAGTTTGACTTTGTCTCCTTGAGAATAGTCATTAATTCTCCAAGAATTATTTATTGCAATTTAGTATTTCAAAGATCTAAAATAAATCCATGAAAATCCTTCAATTTCATTATCATGCTTTAAGGATCTAATCCTTAATTCTGATTCAGAAATTAAGGAGTCTACTTGACAAGTATTATGGATTAAGCACTAAAGTTATTATTACATGAATATTCCAAATATCATGTTCCACTTATCTGCTTAACTCCGAGCTTTAGGCATAATACGTTATTTTAACCAATAAAGTAACTTATTATTTTCCAAGACCATCTTGAAATTTATTCCCAATTTGAAAAATCATAGTCGTTTAAATATTTTTTCACCCAGGATTATGTTTTAAACACTAACATTTCAATTTATCTTGATTCTAATAGTCAAACTATTTAATCAACGATTTGTGGTACTATGTATTATATTGATTATTATAGTCCAACTATACAATCAAATATAATTCAAATTAATTAACCTCAATTACATTGATTACTATAATCCAATTATAAAATCAAATGTAAATCGAAATTAATTAATTAAAATATATTGATTACTATAATCCAATTATATAATCAACTATAATACAGTCCAACTGCTTATTTAAAACAACAATTTAAATATTAGTCCAACTAACATTAATCAAACGACGAAATAATTTGTGATTGAGCGCGTATGGCGAGAAATTGAACGAATATTGCAAATTCAATTCTTGCCTCCACTTATCTTTCGACGAGCCTCTAACCCTCTGTCGAGTACTCGGGAAACCATGTTTCCTAGTAGGCTAGGATCCCGTTAAATATCACACAATCTTGACTTTGGTCAACAAATTGTATGATAATTAACTAGGTAGATCTCTAAGATCAATTGGATCCAATCCAATTCCTAGATTCGGTAGGAGGACATCCAAGTCCGCAACATATATCTTATATATGCCAATACATCCAATGTATTACCTAACCTTTTTCCTCTGAATCAACTAAGCATTGGCTTTAGCACAACAGCTTAATGATCCCAGTTAAGCGGAACCCATTGACCATGGAAAACTTCGTAATCAATGTCGATGGACAATAAGTGGTCTTGACTTTGGCCAACAAACCACAACTTGGACAAGACACTGATATGGAACAAAGCCTTCGTGATTCAAACACATCTTCGACAGACAAAGGCCTTGACTTTGGCCAACAAACCAATACCGTCTTAGATCTTGAGTAAGAATCACTCAATGGAAGGAAAGACGCTTAATATTATTTGAGGGTTTTTCGCGTGTAAATTGGCAACCAATTTATTATCTTTGTTAAGGTCTCATCATCATACACCCTTAAACATGCATTCTAAACACATAATAAAGCGTATATGAAATAAAATAATAATGATATGTGGATGGATACTTTACATTGATCATAGATCAAATCTCTCATTTTCTCTCTCTAAAGCTAGCACATGTATTTACTTTTACCCGTTACACTACACTTCTAAAGAAACCTCACTTACATTGAGGGGAATAGGTGAGAAGAGAATACAAAGAGTATAGAGGTGATAAGGCTTGGACACGCAGGTCCAATTTAATAAATCAAATTTATTACAACAATTTCCAAAATTGCCCCACCCAACTAATATCCATCCGATATACATTATTCATGCATCACAATCATGTATTCACACAAGCATGTTATCAATCAATCTAATCAAATTAATTAATCCGATAATTAGTGATCATCCAATGTTCAAACAACGATTTGATTTTGCTCGAGTCAAACTCGTTTTGCGAATAAGTACTCAAAGTACGAATTCTTGAATTAAATTAAACTACATCATTAAAACCAATTTAACATGTATTTAATACTAATTCACTATTTAATTCCAAATTAAATATTACACTTTATTAACGAACCTTTACGACTTAAATTCCAAATTTAATCGCAATGGGTCTCAAAGCCCAATTAACATCTAATGTTTATTTAATTAAAGTCCAATGGGCTTTCAATTAATTTCTTAAGGCGTGGACTTTTGGTCACCTCGGGTCAAACCGATAACCAAAGTCCAATCCGGGAGTTACCCCATAAGCCTTTAAATTAATTTTGGCCCATTAGGCCCAATTAAATAATTAAGGTCCATTAAATCATAATTGGACTTTATAGATGCGGTTTTGGGCCTAATTGGATCCAACCAATTTTGCCTAAATCCAACTTTGTACAACAAAGCCCAAAAGCCCAATTACAACTTATAAGGCCCAATTTCCAAAAACAAGCCCAATTAATTAACTTATAAAATTCCAAATTCCAAATTCCATAATTAATTAACCTAAGTGTAATACACAATTAATCACCCAATTAATATTTCTAAAACATCAATTAGCATAATTAACCATGCACATTAACAAGAAATAGTGTCCAACACAATATATTAAAATCAAACCCATTTTACATGCTTTAAAGTCTCTCGACAATTTGGGGATTTTACGTCCGATTTGAATTCAATCCAATTAATTTCACAATCGACATTAAATCATCTTCCCGAATGATTTCCAACACATCCAATGTTCAAAAATCAAAAAATTCCAAGACAATATGGGCTATTTGTATTCGGCCAACATAAGTAATTTGGGGGAAATTATTCCAAACTAATTTTCATCAAATTGATCCAATCAATCCTCAATTAAACATACTTTAAGCATTCTAAATCATCCAATTTCATCAAACATGCTCAAAATCAAGTTTACCCAAATTTGTCAATTTTGGCCAACACAAAAAATTGGGGAAAATTATTCCAAACACAATTTCTTCAAATTGATCCAATCAATCATTAATTCAACAACATTTCAGCATACTATATCAAACAATTTAACCAAATCATGCTTAAATTCATTTTGCCCAATTTTACCCCTAACTTTTCATGCTTGATTAAAGCTCAAGATACCATTGTTGAGTTTCATAATAGGTCCCAAGATTCAACAAATCAAGCAAGAAATAAGTGAATACATCAAGGAATAATGACGGAAACATATACTCACAATGATTGGTTTGGATGCATCAAAGAAATCTTTCTGCTCCACTTGAAGAAGGATTCGGCCATGGCTCTCCAAGGCAGTGGGATGGTCGGTTTTGATGCTCTTTGTGTCTTCAAGATTCGGCCATGGAATACCACCATTAAAGCTCCAAGCTTCAAGCTTCAAAATGGATTCCATGCACACAAGTTCACTACCTTATCACCTTTGTATCAACTCAAGAGTGTGCTAGCACTTCATCTTCTTCCTTTGTTCGGTCAAACCAAAATTTTGGGGAAGAAAATTGGCTCCAAGCTGTGAAGAAGAAGAAGAGAGAATGGAGGGAAAAAATTCCTTACAAAACCGTGAACTATGCTTAGTCTAAGAGAGAGAAAATGTTTTGTATATACATATATAATTTTTTTATTCCATTTACCAAGTAAATAAATAAAATATATATATACAATAATTAATTCAAAAGTCAAAAAGGTACAAGTCCTATCAACTTTCAAACCATCACCTTTCACTATTCACATCAAGTCACTTTAATAAAGTGACTACATGTCAAATCACATCACTCAAAGTGACAATGATTTGACGCTTGGTGCGACTAGTGATTTGACGCTTGATGTGACTTGCGTGCCGCGCTCAGATTCGAAATGCGAATGCGCTCGCAATCACTCTCAGGCTCGAGTTCGCTAATTCCAAATTAACGAATTTTTCGTCGTGTCGTAATTAAATTATTACGCCTAGTGAAATCACTATTCACGTCGATAACGAATTAATTCTAAATTAATTCATTCGCCCGAATTAAAATCCAATTTCAATTCCGTGTCGAAATCTAATTTCGATTAATATATTGAATATATTAATTTAACCGATCAATTCTAAATTAATCGTTCTCTCTTTTAAACGATATTTCATCCTAGATAAAATATCTCCGTAATTAATCTCAGATTAATTTTCTCTCTCATCGAATTAATCCCAGATTAATTTTCTCTCTCTTCTAATTAATCCCATATTAATTAAAGTGCGAGTTATACGTCATCGGTGAATCCTCGGGGAGCGACCCATGAGATCTCTGGATATGTTGGCAGTAAATACGGTCGTCGAACTATCCGAACACGTAAGTACCTCGTACTACATTTTACCGATTCACAAGACAAGGTTGGCTTCTAGCAAAACGCCATGCCTTCCCAATTCTCCGGAAATATTCTTATAGGAATATAAAGATCTGTATCAGGCGTAGTATACAATGTATAGTGCATATCGATCCAGTATCAGACTGTCACGTGCTAGGCCTGGGGCTGGAACCGTGTCTGCCCCGTACGAAGCACATGTCGAATGTCTGGTAACTAGTCTCTATCATCGGATATACATGACCTAGTCATAATATCCTGATTGGCTGCAGCATATAAGAGTACCAGTCCCGTATCCTACGTGACATCATCTCCACTATAACTGGAGTGATACTTTCGTCTTGACATCACACCCAATACTCTACGATTCTCAATATACCCAGCATTGGCGTACGCAGAACCTGTTAAAGCCCTGGACGACTGCAACCAGAGTATATCGATTATCGTAAGTATTAGCGGTGCAAGTCTCAGGTTAAGACCAAATACACCTACCCTGATTTCGGACTTCCATAGACACATAGTCATACTACCAATGGAATTCTGATGGGGTCAATCCAGAGCGAAGCTGTTTCCCGTACCATCGGTGAAACACAACCTCCTATTACACTTGCATGAGTATCCAATACCCAAATATATGAGAACTATGTCGTTGTGCCCTCACAAACGCGCACAAGTGTAATACTAGTCTTTCACATATTTATCGATGTCCAATCTCGATAATACTCTGACTAGGGATATTTAATGATTTATCCTTCGTGGATTGATACTGTCTCATATCATTCTCAATCCAGGAACAAATCATAAGGACCTCTCATCATTTATACATCTAGGTGATCTAATAACAAATGATAAGAGTGCAATCTCCTTTGTCACATAGTTAATTTGTACAACAACACCGTGATATGTACAAATAGTGACGTTATGGGTCATAATTGTCCAATATTAAGTCATCGTGGGATCGATATTTTTTATACTACTTGAACGATACGTGCGCTTGCGTTATACGCGTGTGATTACGTCGATCATATATATTGTTTTTTTCCATTTTAGGGTTGTTTTAACTTCAAACCTTTACCAAAACTCCATTAAAAGAAAACAAAGAAGCTTGAGAGAAAAGAAGAGGAAAACAAAGAAATCTTGGATTTTAGTAAATTTTTCAAACTTGCTATTGGAGAGGAAAATGTTCCTTGAGTTCTACGCTTCATGCTATGAGTTTCTTATGTCTTTCTATTCTTTATTCTTTGTGTTTTTGGTGGATGGAAGTTTTGTAATGGGTTTGTACATGTATAAAGTTCATAGAATGCTTATAAGGTGTTAACTAGCATTCTTTTGAAAGCTTAAGAAACTTGTTGCTAATCTAGAGTTGTTGACCCACTCTTAAATGACCTAGATTTGATCTATAGTTATTTCATTGTGTTGAGATTTGATTTGAATGGAATAAACATGATTAAAGTATTGGATTTTGTTAATTTGGTCTAATTTGTCCAATTTGTAGAAATTGAAAAATTAGTTAAGACCACTTCCAAAATTGAGGATTTTCATTTATGTTGTGTATTTTTATGTATATAAGATACGTATAAAATCTTATGTTGATTGGATTTCATTTGCATGTGATTTGAACAATGGAAATGCAAAATGCACTTCCCCCCTAGTGAAGCTCACGGCCTTAGGCTAATTTTTGGGAATTTTTATTCCCAATTATATTTTGACATTTGGGACATGTTAAATTCATATTAGAAATGATTTAGAATCATTCAAAATTATTTTGAATAATTTCGGACTAAAATGAATAAAATACTTTGTTTAAGGGCAATTAGATAAATTCACATAAATTTTATTTATAGTATTTTATTTCATAATTTCATTATTGGATAATGAAATAAATAAGTTTATTTTATTAATCCGAGAAAAATTTTTGAAATCAAAAAATTTGATTTTTCCACTGTTTTCGCTGTGTTACCAGATTTCCGCAATAAAACCCATTCAGTCCCAAGTATCGAGAATGTGATTCCGTTATACTGTGATAATACTGGAGCTATTGCGCAAGTAAAGGAACCAAGGGCGCATCAGAAGGCGAATCATGTCGAACGAAAGTACCATATCATTCGAGAGATTGTGTAGCGATGGGATATTATGGTATGCAAGGTACCGAGTGAAGATATTGTAGCAGACCCGCTTAAAAAGGTCATACCTCCAAAGTTATTTGATAAACATATGGAGTGGATGGGTATTAGATACAATCGATATTGGCACTAGAGAAAGTGGGAGATTTTGTTGGGGTTGGTACTCAGAGCGCCAATTCCCGGTTGTATTTCCTAGAAAATGCTATTATAAAACGTTTTATTAAGAATAAAATGAATAGTTTCTATAATTAATATATCTTCTTATATGGTAAAGACGTAATAGACCTTAGGATGATTAGTCATGATGCAGTTGTAAAAGCTTCGCAACTGACACTTAGTTGTATCATGACTTTGTCATTCTCAGACAGTTCCTAATCAAGGTTTACACTACTTGGTCAGTAAAGTAAACTCATTGAGACCGGTACATATCGTATACTGGAATACATGATACTAATGGTTTCTCAATGAACCATGAGTCTTGGGGACTCGTGTAGACGTGTAGGTGTTTATAGCGGATAAACACTGAACAACTCACTGAAGATTCTTAATGGATGGTACACCAACGTCAACAAGAATCTTCTCAAGTTGAGTAGCATTTGTGATTCTTCGACTTGAGATACCACTGTGGGAACATGAGACATCTTCCCCACTTAGATGGCAGTCACGTCACTGATCTATTCAGATTAGACCTCTATCTATTCATTGGGTGTGGATAGATCCTCAGGGAGTCTTGTGTGTGTCGAGATAGGATCCGTCAGTTCTATGTACAGAGCATAGGTAGTCCATTTATGATTAGCAATCAGATAAAAACCATGGGCCCGTGGTATACTTTAGAAGTCAGTGCTAAGTGTTCTTTTAGAGATTGCTAATAGAGACGTCGACGGGATTGTCCCTATAGAGATTTGACGTTTACATCTATATCTCTGGGATATATCCCTGTGACGGAGGAATTATAAATTTTCCATGACCTCGACCTGTATGATTCATAGAGTTTATCTGTGATCGTCATAATTTACGGGTAGGTAAATTATGGATATGAAATTAGATTTCGTGACGGATATGCCTGAATCTAGAGAGTCTCACTAGTGAAATATACTCATAGAGCACTAGGGCAACTTTTATGAATAATACTGATTATTTTTAAGTCGTTTAAAGGTTAAATGAAAAATACATGCGAATGGACCTAATAGTCATTTCCTAATTTTTGTGTATTTACATTAAATGATTAGATTTTATCAAATATACATTAATTAATTGTCAAATTGAGATATTTGACTAATATCATAAATATATATATATATATTTGGATATTTAAAGTAAATATAATACATATATTTAAAATATTTGTATTTAAGTAATTATTTAATTATTAAATGATTAAATTAATTAAAATATAAATATCTTAAAGTTGTGATATTTATGGAAATACTTTAGTTGTTTTTGTTGACTGGTTGAATAATTCATTAAAGGTGTAATGACTTAAAATACAAGTTGATAAAGTAAAATTAAATGAAACAAAATTGAAATATCTAGATATTTTCCCTATTACCAAATTCAGCCAAGGCATTTGGTGTAGGTATAAATTATTTTGTTTCATTTTTAGGGTTCATAAGTTCATAAGTAACAAAAATAAACACAAAATAGTGTTGGGAAGCGGCCGAGAGTGAGTAGCGGAAAATTAAAATTATTATGTTGTTTTCCTTTTGCCCAAGACCCATTTGTTTTGATTATTCTACAAGCCTAGGCATGTCACTATAAATTATAAGCATAAAACTCATAAAACATATAAATAATATAAACCTAAACATGCTAACTATCATAAGAACTCTAATTAAAATAAAGAAAAAAAAAGACTTACTTGAACCGTAGACTCCTCCAGTCCTACCTCCAATCTACAAGCTTTTCTCGAACTCAACAAGCTCTTCCACGTTCCAAAGAGCCACCCAAGTGTTTAGCCTCCAAAGATGCACACACCAAAGCCAAAACTCAACGGCAAGACTACGCATCGAGTGCACGGGTATTTTGCCATTGGTGCTAGCCTAGGTAAATACCTCAAAACTTTTAACTCGAGGTTCCTCTAGTCAATTAGACTTAAGGATCCTCAAAATTAGTAGCTTACTCTTAAACTTTAGAGTTGCTCACGTATATAAACCCAAGATATGAAAGGTTTTAGTGTAAAAATTTGTAAAGAATTGTTTGGGTTTATATAGTGCTCCAAAGACAACAAAATTAATTAAGAATCCGATTTGGGATAAAAGCTAATTTAATCTTAGTCATTGGATCTTAATTTAGTGGTTTAATGAGATTATAAAACCCTAATAAGAGTTTGGGCCGAATTGGAATTCAAAACAAATAAAATAAAAAATTTACTATTCATGTTACTATTCACATAAATAGTAATTTTTTAAAAAATTCCAATTCTCAAAGTGCCCCTATCATTATTCACCAATCCCTAAGCCACTATGGAACCTCATAAATGATCTGTTTAATAATTAAACACATTGAACCATTTATGAATAATTCCTACAGCAATCATAGATGCTGTTATATTTGTTCTGTGCACTGTTAACCATTGATTTCGACTTTGTTGTGTGTGACCTTTTGAGTTCCCCTCAAGTTGGACATGAAATGAATCATGATAATTTAATCAAACATAAATTATCCTCTGATCAGATGGTCGTTCGATTTCAATGACCAATATTGACATCTAGCAACATGCCAAGGCCCCCAAATGAGAAGGAAAGATATATATATATATATATACCCATTCTGTATGCGATTTACATATGATACGGTCCATCACCTCACTGTATCCTCACCTATTGACCTAGGATACGGAAAGTGTCTACCCATATGGTCAAAGGTATGATATTGATAGTGTCATGAATCGTGATAACCCAAGAATCTCACATGATTCTTCCGCTGTGGCCACAGTCTCAAGCACTGATCACACATATCAACCCGTAAACTGGAATACTACTCTTATAAGAAAATATTATGAGATAGAGTGGCGATTCTCTGTTGTATATTTATAAACTTCATGTGTTTCAACAAAAACCCAATTATACCCTTATGATCGGGTCTTTTGAACCAGTGTAGGATAATGTCAAATTATTTGATCCACACATACGATTGTAAAGACCTCAAGTCTACGGACTAGTCATATAATCGATACATGAAAGTTCTCACAGACACATATGATAAACACTCCATATGAAAACTTTCGACGGTCAGTTCGATGGACACGAGCAACTCATGCATCCATATGATACACCAAGTGGACGGACTCTACTAGCAGCATATGAGATCGACTACCCCACTTAAGGGCGGATTATATCATCATGCTAGTCTCTCCGCTTTGTGAACGCCCAAATTATTTATAAAACTATGACTAGGAACATTTAAGAGTAATGATTCTCATAAGGTGTGGAAGCCATCGTCTTATTACTCCAAGGGCTTTATTACAGTGTTGATGATTCATATAAGTTATGTAAGACACGTATAATAAAGATTGACATTTTATTAATTAATGCAAATATTACAAATATATATACATATAGCCCATCCACAAGTTGGGTTTAGGGCATATCCCTAACAATCTCCCACTTGCACTATAGCCAAATAGTATGAATCTAGACACCATACTTTCGGGTGTGCCTATCATGCTTTTGTTGAATCAGCCCTTTAGTCAGAGAATCTGTAAGATTATCTTTTGTGGGTATTTTCTCTATAATAACTTTTTTTTCTCTCAATAATCTCTCTAATGAGATGAAATCTCCAGAGTACATGCTTGGATTTCTGATGGGACCTAGGTTCTTTTGATTGAGCTATGGCGCTCGTGTTGTCACAGTACATCCTGACACCATTCTTTATCACGGGAAGCACTTCCAGCTCCATGATGAACTTCTTTATCCAGACTGCTTCTTTAGCTACCTCAGATGCTGCAATATACTCGGCTTCAGTGGTGGAGTCCGATGTAGTTGAATGCTTTGAGCTTTTCCAACTTACAACACCGCCATTTAAAGTAAACAGATATCCTGTTTGTGATCTGCTGTTATCCCTATCGGTCTGAAAGCTCGCATCACAAAAACCAATGACTTTCATCTCAGAACAATCTCCGTATGTCAAAAACATATCCTTAGTTCTTCTCAGAGACTTGAGGATTATTTTGACAGCTGCCTAGTGTTGGGATTTTTCTGATACCTGCTTGTTATGTTAAGAGCATAAGAGACATCAGGTCTTGTACATAGCATGACGTACATGATCGATCCTATTATTGAAGCATAAGGGATCATACTCATACGTTCTCTATCTGAAGGGGTATGTGGACATTGCTCCTTAGATAATTTGATTCCATGATAAGTAGGTAAATTATCTCTTTTGGAATCTTCCATTTTGAATCTTTTCAAAACTTTATCTATATACGTAGATTGAGAAAGTCCTAACAACCTCTTAGATCTATTACGGTAGATCTTAATACCGAGGTGTAGGCTGCTTCTCTCAAATCTTTCATGGAGAAATTCTTAGATAACCATTGCTTGGTGGCTTGCATCATGGGAATATCATTGTAGGCATTGCATTTTTGCATATCAGCCCGATGATGAGTCTCGTATAGAGGCACTACCTCTTTAGTCATGAAAGTCGCGGGAAACAGACGTTGGAAGGGTAAAGTTGGAAAACAGAATTTTTGGTGGATTTATCCAAGTTGTTTAGCTTCGGTTGCTTGTTAGATTTCCGTTTCAAGGCCACTAACTAAACCAAACCAAAAATACCCAAACCAAACCCAAAATACCCAAGCCCACCAGGTCAAGCCAAGTCCACGCCCAAGGGATAGTGATTCACGCCCATAATGCCCTTTATTTAGGTAAAATACATATTTATCACATGCTAAAATCTTGTAAAATCCTTACCTAAATAAAAGAAATCAAATCAAATCCCTACCAAATGAAATCCAATCACCATCCTAAATAAGGAGATCCTTTCCTTGTGAGATACAAATTAGGAGATGTCACCATCAATGAGAAATCCTATTCCTTGTCGTATAAGGAAAGCCTTCACCCTTTGCCTATAAAAAAAGACCTTCACCCTCATTCACAACCCTATCTCACATACCTCTTTCACACGCCTAAAGCACTCATTCAAGCCCTCTTGTGCACGCCCAAGCACCCCTCTGAAGCCTCCCTTGCCGCACCACCAAGCCAGGAAACCTAGCATTGCCGCATCTCTCTCCCCTTCATCCCTACCATTCACGCCCAACACCCTTTTCACAGCCCCTTTTGCCGCAATTCAAGCCACTCTTCACAGCCCCAAAACACACCAAAACAAGCCTTAATACAGCCCCAAAGTGTCACAAATCAGCCCACTGACCTGATCATTTTTTGCAGTGATTTTAGCCCTCAAAACAGTCCCCAAAACACCTGAAAACTGCACTAAAAAACTGTACAAAACTCCCCCTAAAAATACCAAAAACTGCACCCCTTTGGCCTCCCAAATCACCCAAAACAGTCCATAAAATGACCAAAACAGCGACCTGAAATACAGCAGCAAAACGAACTTAAAACAGCAGCCCAAGCATCAAAACAACGAGGAAAAATATTGAGTAAACAAATCGGAAAAGTATCGGATCATTCGCCCTTCCAACGGACGTGTAACGCCCTTTCTTGAGACGACAAAAGAGGTTAGACCTGAGGGCACCTTTTTACTTATCTTCTTTATTTTTATTTTATTTATTTATTTAATGTCGTTTGAGGCATGATGTGATTGTTGGATGAGCGGGATATGTGTTCCCTTTTGTGGTATATCGGATGAAAACCCAGACGTAAATTCCATAGCCGATTCCGAATGGACGGTAGTATGGTCTGCACTCGGGATACAATGCCACGTACCACTTAAGATACACGTATCTCGTCTCATCCAAATTTTTATTTGAGCATGTCACAGTTCTAGGTTGTTTATTTATTATTTTAAGCATGATTTAATTTAGTTTTGTTATTTAATTTTAAAGCATGATTATGTTATTTAGGCATGTTGTTTCTTTACTCGTTATGCATGATGTTAGTTTAGTTTATATTCATGTTTAAGTAATTATTTGTTTATGTTGGTTTGATGGCTCAATATGTCCGAAGTGTGATATTACTTATTTGTTGTTTAAAGACTTACTTTCAAGCATGCAAACTTAGATTAGGATATATTTAGCGGAAGCATGTTAGATCTAAGTGACCTTTGAACATGATTATTGAGTAGATGCGGTTGATTTATTGCACAAATTATATCATCACAATGACATAAGTAAGGGACCATTCCGAACCCAACGGTTTGAGGTCTTCTCTTGCGATGGGTGAGTGTGGCCTTAAATCTTTATCCTGGTTCACACCGGGTGGCGACTCTATTATTCTCCGGTTTAGTTCCCCGCGGACAACTCTGTACTCTCAACTAGGCCCTGAGCCTATAACAGCATGTGTCGCCCAAGTTCTGTGTCCTACAATCATTCCCGATGATTAATATGTCATCGACATATAATACAAGAAATACAACAGCATTCCCACTACTTTTCCTGTAAACACAAGGATTGTCTATATTTTTTATGAAGTTAAATTCTTTGATTGTCTCATCAAACCGTATATTCCAACTTCTGGAGGGTTACTTGAGTCCATAAATGGATCTTTTAAGCTTGCATACTTTATTATAATCATTCTTAGATGCAAACCCCTCAGGTTATGTCATATAGACTTCCTCCATGAGGTTCCCATTAAGGAAAGCTGTTTTGACATCCATCTGCCAAATCTCATAATCAAAGTGTGTAGCTAGCGCCAGTAAAATTCGAATGGATTTTTGCCATCGTATGATTTCCAAGTAGGATTGTGGATCAACGGCAAGAAGGAAGTTCAACATCCTAATTTTCCAATAATTGTAGTCTGTTCCGGTGTAAAACGGAGGTGTAGTCGTTGAAAATCCCTCGGCAAGATTTCACGAGTTGCTTGTAGAAGCCATGATCTATTCTCAGACGGTTAAGTCTTGAAGAGAATACCTCGCTCTGATACCAACTGAAATTCCCTACAAACAATAGCGACAAGCAATCTCTATACCCAAGAGGGGGTGAATTGGGTTATTGCTACAAATGGCGAATTATAAAATCTTTGCCGATTTTAGCTCTTATTACCAAATTGGGACTTAAGGTAATTTTCTCTATTCCAATTAATAGCCTATATATAAGTTTTCTATTCAATATATATAAGCATAAATAAACTTGCAAATAGTAGAAGTATAGGGTAAGAGAATTACGACACCGTGATTTATAGTGGTTCGGCCAAACGTGCCTACGTCCACTCCCCCAAGCCTCGCTTGAAGATTTCCACTAGAATCAAGTTTTCTGTGGTTCACTCGTAACCAAGAGTTTTCCGCAAAGGTGCACTCCGAACCTTTTACAACTTTGAGTTTTGTTCGTAGGCGCACTCACAACCTTTACAACTTACCCAAACAATGGGATTTCTCAAATCACAAGTGTTTTTGATAAGGAAATTATAAAACACACTTGGGCACTCACAATGATAAAGAAGATTGTGTGAGTTGGTCACCCAAATGTTCTAAGCTCACTACAAATGTTTATGAAGGTGTAGTGTGTGTGAACTTGTATGTATGAGTGTTTATGAATATGAAGGTTTATGAAACACTCTTGTATTTGCCTTAGAGAATATGTATGAAGGTTGTTTTTCAAGTCTTCTTAGGTTTCTTGCATGGGGCAAATAAGTTGGGGTCCTATTTATAATAAAATGCAAAGTATTCCCTAACTTACAGCGAAACCGGCGAGGAGACCGGCATGCCGGTCTAGGTTTGCAACGGCTCCTAACGGCTATATAACGTTCAAAAAACTATTCGTTAGACCGGCGAGCAAACCGGTATGGAGATCGGCGAGGAGCTCCCTGGTTCCAGAGAGCATGATTTTCTCAGCCAAAACCGGTATGAAGACCGGCGAGCAAACCGGCATGGGGACCGGCATGGAGCTCCCTGGTTTCAGTATGTGCATGACCAGTCAAGACTGACGACACATGGTATTTTGGCCATAAATTTCTCTAGAAAATTCCAAATCATGATCCTTAAATTTCTACATAAACTAGACATATAGATATAGCTTCTGTAAAAAATTCATCGCCAAAAACATTCAGATTAAGTTTATGGAATTTTTCTAATGTGACATGTATGCAGAAAACGCACATCTGAACATGTTGTAGTAAAATGGCTCTAGAAAAAGTTCTATACATCGGAATTGTGTTCCGTTTGAACCATAGTAAACTAGAGACACATATCTATCTAATGGTATATCATTTGAAGTTTAATTCAGTCATTTGATAGTTTTTAGAAGATCATTTACCGATGCACTTGTGCAAGAAGTTCATTTTGGTGTAAATAAAATGCAAATGATTCTTTTAGCATTCTAAGCCATTTTAAATGCAAGTGATGCAAAATGTATGATTCCTAAGAGCTTTGAAACATTTGAATAAACTCACTTATAATTATATTAAGCTCTTAATCATTTTCTTCATTTTGCCGCTAGTCTTCACATTCTCGCTCTTCACCCCATATGCTTCGACACTTTTTGTATTGCTTCGTGTTCGTACGTCAAAGACTTATTTCATGTTGACGTCATCAAAATCCATTTATGCGACCAATTCGCCAACAATCTCCCCCTTTTTGATGATGGCAATCCCTTAAAACTTGTTGATACTTGTGAGCTTCTTGGAGTCCAAATTTGACAATTTTGCTCCCTCTCAACATAAGCTCCCCCTCAATGTGTGATTGTCTTCAAAATAGCTCTATAAGACTTAGACAAACACATTAGTACATTTACTCCCCCTTAATCCAAAGGTAAGGGTAAAATAAGTTTTAATCTCATTTCTAATGATTTCTCCCCCTTTGACATTATCAAAAAGTGGAGAAGCAAAATTAAGTTCTAAAATGAGATACCAATAGAAAGTTAAGTACTTACCCAATCACTTTGTATGATTTTTAAAAATATTTAACCAATATAAAATATGCATACATATATAAAGAGGAAATGGTACCAATGTTTCCGTGAATACGGAGATTACCCATTACCGTTGCGATTCCTCATTTCTGTGAGCCTTTGGGATCAATTTTTAAATTCTCTTTAAGGATCCATTCCCAAAGCTCCCCCTACAAATTTATCAATTGCACTTTGGTACCCAAACTTTCTTGGGTCCATCGGGGTTAATCCTAGTTCCTTTCGGAACCCAAACAATAGTCACATTTTTCTTTTTAATCCAACAATCATAACTCTTGTGACCTTTCCTATTACATGCATGGCATACAACATTTGAATCAATTATTTTAGATGCATGTACATGTGATGAATGTGTATGTGATATGGATGCCTTCATAAAATGATTGTTCACATATTTTTCCTTCGTGTAAGGCTTATATCTTAATCTATATTTTCCAAAAAGACATTTTTGTGAACCAAGTAGCATTTTAAAAATATTTTCATCATAAGTGAACTTGGTCACAATGCATTGCAAGTCTTCTAATTTCTTATTCAAATCATCATTTTTAATTTTCAACAATTCGCAAGCACATGATGATTTAGAGGTAGATGCTTCATTTTGTAAGTTCTATATACAATGTTCATGCTCTACAATTAAACACATGTTCTCATTACTTAAGGCATGAATTTGTTTAACAAGAGATACGTGCTCATTATGATCAATTGAAACATCATTTTCAAGCTTGGTCTTTAAGTAAATGTCATCAATTTCTAAAGCACGAATTTTATCCAAGCATAATGCGTGTTCATGTTGATGTGATGTATGCTCTTCCTTAATCAAATTACATTTCTTTCTAAGAGCATCATATTTATCATGCAAATCATTCAACATGTCAAGCATTTCATCATAATCGGAAATTTCATTTTCATATACAATAGTAATTTCATTTTCCGATTCTCCTTTATGGTTTTCTATATCCATGCAATCCAAATTATAAATTTCATCATTTGATGAGTTAGAGTCAATATTGCATGCATTTAATTCATTATTTCCTTCATTTAGTAATTCTAAGGAATTCCATAATTCATATGCATTTGTACATTTGAGAATCCTATCAATTATGCTTTTATCTAATGCTTCGTATAAAAATTTAAGTGCATTAGAATTTACCGAAGATTTTTGCCATCGTATGATTTCCAAGTAGGATTGTGGATCAACGGCAAGAAGGAAGTTCAACATCCTCATTTTCCAATAATTGTAGTCTGTTCCGGTGTAAAACAGAGGTGTAGTCGTTGAAAATCCCTCGGCAAGATTTGACGAGTTGCTTGTAGAAGCCATGATCTATTCTCAGACGGTTAAGTCTTGAAGAGAATACCTCGCTCTGATACCAACTGAAATTCCCTACAAACAATAGCGATAAGCAATCTCTATATCCAAGAGGGGGGGTGAATTGGGTTATTGCTACAAATGCGGAATTATAAAATCTTTGCCGATTTTAGCTCTTATTACCAAATTGGGACTTAAGGTAATTTTCTTTATTCCAATTAATAGCCTATATATAAGTTTTCTATTCAATATATATAAGCATAAATAAACTTGCAAATAGTAGAAGTATAGGGAAAGAGAAATACGACACCGTGATTTATAGTGGTTCGGCCAAACGTGCCTACGTCCACTCCCCCAAGCTTCGCTTGAAGATTTCCACTATAATCGAGTTTTCCATGGTTCACTCGTAATCAAGAGTTTTCCGCAAAGGTGCACTCCGAACCTTTTACAACTTTGAGTTTTGTTCGTAGGCGCACTCACAACCTTTACAACTTTGAGTTTTATTCGTAGGCGCACTCACAACCTTTACAACTTACCCAAACAATGGGATTTCTCAAATCACAAGTGTTTTTGATAAGGAAATTATAAAACACACTTGGGCACTCACAATGATAAAGAAGATTGTGTGAGTTGGTTACCCAAATGTTCTAAGCTCACTACAAATGTATATGAAGGTGTAGTGTGTGTGAACTTGTATGTATGAGTGTTTATGAATATGAAGGTTTATGAAACACTCTTGTATTTGCCTTAGAGAATATGTATGAAGGTTTTTTTTCAAGTCTCTTTAGGTTTCTTGCATGGAGCAAATGAGTTGGGGTCCTATTTATAATAAAATGCAAAGTATTCCCCAACTTATAGCGAAACCGGCGTGGAGACCGGCATGCCGTCTAGGTTTGCAACGGCTCCTAACGACTATATAACGTTCAAAAAACTATTCGTTAGACCGACGAGAAAATCGGTATGGAGACCGGTGAGGAGCTCCTTGGTTCCAAAGAGCATGATTTTCTCAGCCAAAACCGACATGAGGACTGGCGAGCAAACCGGCATGGGGACCGGCATGGGGCTCCCTGGTTTCAGTATGTGCATGACCAGTCAAGACTGACGACACATGGTATTTGGGCCATAACTTTCTCTAGAAAATTCAGAATCATGATCCTTCTGTAAAAAATTTCTGCATAAATTAGACACATAGGTCTAACTTCTGTAAAAAATTCAGCTCCAAAAACATTAATATGAATTTTATGTAATTTTTCTAATGTGACATACATGCAGAAAACGCACATCTGAACATGTTGTAGTAAAATGGCTCTAGAAAAAGTTCTATACATCGGAATTGTGTTTCGTTTGAACCGTAGAAAACTAGAGACACATATCTATCTAATCATTTGAATTTTAATTCAATCATTTGATAGTTTTAGAATATCATTTACCGATGCACTTATGCAAGAAGTTCATTTTGGTGTAAATAAAATGCAAATGATTCTTTTAGCATTCTAAGCCATTTTAAATGTAAGTGATGCAAAATGTATGATTCCTAAGAGCTTTGAAACATTTGAATAAACTCACTTATAATTATATTAAGCTCTTAATCATTTTCTTCGTTTTGCCACTAGTCTTCACATTCTCGCTCTTCACCCCATATGCTTCGACACTTTTTGTATTGCTTCGTGTTCGTACGTCGAAGACTTATTTCATGTTGACGTCATCAAAATCCATTTATGCGACCAAGTCGCCAATAAGAATATGCTCTTGTGTTCAATACATATCCTACAAATTTACATTTAATTGTCATATCATCTAATTTGTTAATTTTTGTGAGCTTGGCATATGCGTCACATCCACATACTCTTAGATAACTAAGACTATGAAGTTTCCCAGACCATAACTCATATGGTGTTTGACTAACAATCTTGGAAGGAATTTGGTTTAGTAGTAGTGTTACAGTTTCTAAAGCAAGACCCCAAAATGAAAGAGGTAGATCCATGTCTGGCATCATTGAT
Source organism: Zanthoxylum bungeanum (assembly GCA_019454045.1). Classification (NCBI taxonomy): domain Eukaryota; kingdom Viridiplantae; phylum Streptophyta; class Magnoliopsida; order Sapindales; family Rutaceae; genus Zanthoxylum; species Zanthoxylum bungeanum. The sequence goes on along the minus strand of SKCR01026266.1, from coordinate 50,790 downwards.
CGGACCATATCTAATAATGTCCGATTTCTCCTTTCGGAGACCCCATTATGTTGTGGAGTTCTCGGAGGAGTCCATTGGGAAACAATGTCATTTTCTCTCAAGTAATCTTGAAATTCGTTGCTTAAGTATTCACCACCTTGGTCAGACCTTAGTGACTTAATACTTTTATTAAGCTGGTTTTCTACTTCAGCTTTGAAGTTTTTGTATTTCTCAAAGGCTTCATATTTGTACCGTATAAGGTACACATACCCATATCGCGAATGATCATCGAATGAAGTAGGAGAATCCACCTCTAGCGGTGACTGGTATTGGTCCGCATACATCAGAGTGTATGAGTTCTAATGTCTCCGCTGCACGCTGTCATTTACCTTTGAAGGGTAATTTGGACATTTTACCAAGTAAACAAAACTCACAAGTTCCATAAGGTTTATATTTGAAGGGTTTGAAATACCCATCCTTATGTAGCTTAGTTAATCTTGTTTCATTGATATGACCTAAGCGACTGTGCCATAGAAGTGATTCATTGAAATTATTCGAGTTAACATTGTATATATTATAGGTTGAACATTCTTTGTTAGTTTGTAAGACATAGATACCATTATTCAAAATACCATCTCCATATTTTATTTCATTGAAATAAATAGAATATTCATTACAACTTATTAGGCATGAAAAGCTTTTATTACATAAAGAAGAAATTGAAATGATGTTCTTTACTAGAGAAGGTACAGAAACACAATCTTCCAAGTATAAAACTAAACCATTCGGAAAAACTAATGAATAAGTCCCCACGCACAATGCAGCCAGTTTTGCTTCATTATCCATGCGTAAGTCAACCTCCCCACGACGGAGTCTCCTACTGTTTCTCAGGCTCTGCACATTGTTACACAAGTGAGTCCCACAACCGGTGTCAAGCACCCAAGTAGAAGGTTTAGAGTTTTGAGAATATAGTTCAATCATATACAACATACCTGGAGCATTGGGCTTCTTGGCCTCTTGGGCTTCTCTAGCTTCCTTGGCTTTCAAGGATCTGCAGTCTTTCATCCAATGACCATTCTTTCCACAAAAGAAACATTTCCTCTTTCCATTTTTCTTCTCCACATTACCATTGGGCTTTATGTGATCTGGAGCCTTGGCCTTGCCCTTATTTTTCTTTGGGCCTCGTGGCTTCAGGTCCGTACCCGTAAGCATGACGGAAGTTTTAAGCTCTGGTTTCAAGTCCTTCTCTGCTTCCTTTATCAGATTATGCAATTATGCTAAAGTAGCTTCTTTACCAGACATATGAAACTGCATAATAAAGTTAGAGAATTCTTTTGGTAAGGACTGGAGAATTAGATCGTGACCTATCTCATAATCTATGATGAACCCGAGGTTGGCCAATTTTTCAATGTGGCCAATAATCTTAAGCACATGTCCACTAACAGATCCTTCTTTATACCTTGTTTGGAATAAGTCACATGACACTTGGAATCTCACGATATGAACGGAAATTGCATACAACTCCTTCAAGTGAAAGATGATGGTTTGAGCATCCATATCTTCGTGAGCTTTCTGAAGTTCATCTGACATAGAGCTAAGCATTATGAAAACTACTTGCTCATCATCATTGACGTGTTTCTTCCAAGCATCAAATGTATCTTGGTCAGCATCTTTTAAGGGTTCAGGGGAAATGGTCTTTCAAGAACATACAAAAATTTTTCTTGTCGTAAGATAATTTTAAGGTTTCTAAACCAATCATTGTAGTTGTCCCCTTTGAGCTTATGTTCATCAAGGATGGAACGAAGTGATACTCTATTTGCCATTTGAATGTTTGTGAAATATTTTAACCCACATGTTAAGAGAAAATGTTAAAATTATGAATATGTTCCCATTAATATTTCATAATAACATGGCTTTTAATATTATGAAGTTGCTCACACTCAATTATTTTAAAATTTTAAGCAAATCATATCAACCCCAATATGGTGAATTTCTTGTGGGCAAGGATCCCATTATCATCATTTCATAACTCCGACTAGGGCCGGTCGTTATAAAATACGATAATTAGGTAGGTTCCCAACCAATTTATGATATAAATCACAATTCCTTGATCATTGGGTTGGGCAATCAAATATGTCATAGATTATGCTAGTCCTTGTGGACACCCAATCTTTGCCACTAAGTTATAAGACCACGCCGTTGCGTCTTATGACTCAGAAAAGTCACACCATTGTCAATAGTATGATTTAGGGACAAATTGGTATTGGTCAGTCTGGTAAAACCTAATCCTGCCAATACGGTTTAAGCCCTTTGGGTCTATACTTTACAATGAGAGGTAAATTTGAATTAAATTATTATTGAGGATTTTAGCAAGTTTAAGTGAATAACTGTCAAATGGATTCCTCTATTGAAAATTCCCCAGAGGGAGGGTGGAGCAAACTCTCTTAAATACCCTTACCTCTTAGGCTCTTATTGTCTTGGTGACAGGAATAAACAATAGATCCTTCAAATTAGTCCAACACTTTAAATATGCTTTAAGGTAAGCTTTGAGTAAATGATTATCTAGATGTCTTCACAGCTTTTCCTTTCGGCTATAAAAAGGTAGTGAGTGAAGGAAGACACCAAAACATTATCTAACTCTAGTAATACCTTTGGTTAAATTAACTTTAGTTTGGAAAGTTTTATTAACCCCTTGGTCCCAACCCATTTGTATCTTTTATAATGTATTTTATTATAAACAAGTGATTTATATTTATTAGCCTTAAAGGTAATAAATCTCTAAGTTCATCACGGAAAAATTACTTAGCTAAGGGATAAGCAATACACTCTATATTTCTTAGAAAGTCTCTAGATGCTTGCACCCTAAAATAATCATGCCAATTCTAATCATACATAGAATCATCAAGCATATGAGTTTTAATATGTTGGAATTATTTTAGGTATTAAATAACTTTGATTAATATTTAATTATGATATTACATTTTATTTTATTCAAATAAATTTACTATTCACATTTTTTCTGCAGACAGATGAAATTTAAATGCAATTTCACAATTCAAATCTTAACCAAATCATGCAAAACTTGTGTCTAATATTAAGTTCAGGGTGTTAGCTGTCCAATGAGATTTTACACACCCAATTTCGAGTTCAAATGAGAGAGAACTAATCAAAACAAAAACGGCGCGCTGATACCACTGTTGGGAAGCGGCCGCTTGTGCGCAGCGGAAAATTAAAACTATTATGCCGTTTTCCTTTTGCCTAAGACCCATTTGTTTTGATTATTCTACAAGCCTAGGCATGTTACTATATATTATAAGTATAAAACTCATAAAACATGCAAAGAACATAAACCTAAACATGCTAACTATTATAAGAACTCTAATTAAAATAAAGAAAAAAAGACTTACTTGAACCGAAGACTCCTCCCGTCCTCCCTCCAATCTACAAGTTTTTCTCGAACTCAGCAAGCTCTTCCACGTTCCAAAGAGCCACCCAAGTGTGTGGCCTCCAAATATTCACACACCAAAGCCAAAACTCAAATGGCAAGACTACTCCTCGAGTGCACGGGTATTTTGCCCTTGGTACTAGCCTAGGCAAATACCTCAAAACTTTTAACTCGGGGTTCCTCTAGTCAATCAAACTTAAGGATCCTCAAAATCAGTGGCTTACTCTTAAACTTTAGAGTTTCTCACTTATATAAATCCAAGATATGAAAGGTTTTGGTGTAAAAATTTGTGAAGAATTCTTTGGGTTTATATAGTGCTCCAAAGACAATAAAATTAATTAAGAATCCGATGTGGGATAAAAGCTAATTTAATCTTAGCCATTGGATATTAATTTAGTGGTTTAATAAGATTATAAAACCCTAATAAGAGTTTGGGCCAAATTGGAATTCAAAACAAATAAAATAAAAAATCTACTATTCATATGAATAGTAATTTTTTTAATTCCAATTCCCAAAGTGCCCCTATCGTCATTCACTAATCCATAAGCCACTATGGAACCTCATAAATGATCTGTTCAATAATTAAACACATTGAATCATTTATGAAAAATTCCTACAGCAATCACATATGCTGTTATATTTGTATTGTGCCCTGTTAACCATTGATTTCGACTTTGTTGTGTGTGACCTTTTTGGGTTCCCCTCAAGTTGGACATGAAATGAATCGTGATAATTTAATGGAACATAGATTATCCTCTGATCATATGGTCGTTCGATTTCAATGACCAAGGTTGACATCTAGCAACATTCCAAGGCCTCCAAATGAGAAGGAAAGATATATATACCCATTCTGTATGCGATTTACATATGATACGATCCCTCGCCTCATTTATATCCCCACCTATTGACTTAGGGTACAAAAAGTGTCTACCCATATGGTCAAAGGTATGATGTTGATAGTGTCATGAATCGTGCTAACCCAAGAATCTCACATGATTCTTCCGATGTGGCCACGGTCTCAAGCACTGATCACACATATCAACCCGCGAATTGAAGTACTAATCTTATAAGAAAATATTATCCGAGATAGTGACGATTCTCTGTTGTATCTTTACAAACTTCATGTGTTTCAACAAATGACCCAATCATACCCTCATGACCGGATCTTTTGAACCGGGGAAGGAGAATGTCAAAGTTATTTGATCCACACATACGATTGTAAAGATCACAAGTCTAAGGACTAGTCATATAATCGATACATGAAAGTTCTCACAGAAACATGGGATAAACACTCCATATGAAAACTTTCGATGGTCAGTTCGATGGACAAAAGCAACTCATGTATCCATGTGACACACCAAGCGGACGGATCTCTACTAGTAGCCTATGAGATCGGCTACCCTATTTAAGGGCGGATCATATCATCATGCTAGTCTCTCCGCTTTGTGAACACCCAAATTATTCATAAAAATATGACTAGGAACATTTAAGAGTAATGATTCTCATAAGGCGTGGAAGCCAACGTCTTATTACTCCAAGGGCTTTATTACAGTGTTGATGATTCATATAAGTTATGTAAGACACGTATAATAAAGATTGTCATTTTATTAATTAATGAAAATATTAAAATACATATACATATAGCCCATCCACAGTTGGGTATAGGGCATATCCCTAACAAAGAGTTGAGAGAAAAAGTCTTGAAGGCAAAAGAATAAAGCTTTGAAAATCTTTGTTTTTGTATGTTTTTCTTTAAAGTCTTCAATATAGAAAATATTTCTAATATGCTTAGCTTCAATATGTGTTGCTAGGATGTTGTCTCTACACTTATAGTTTGTGTTTTAATTGATTGTGAACTTGAATAAAAGATGTATGCATGTATGGTTTCCAAGTGAGCTTGAAATGGTTTCATAAGCTATCTTTTGATTATTTGATAATTATGTTGTCATTCTAGAGTGTTGAGCTACTCTTTGGTGACCTAGAATTGTTCTAGAGTTATTTCAAGTTGTGAGACTTGTTTGGTGTGATAAGAATGAATTAAAGTGTTGGATTTTAAAGATTTGGTTATATTTGTCAATTTGATGAAATTGTAAACTTAGGATTCTTAACCCGTTCCAAATTTGGGCTTTTCATATATGTGATGTATTATAGTGTGTATATGATGCATATAAATTTTTGGTTGATTGGATTTGATCTTGGCATGTTTTGAACATAAAAGGACTAAATTGTAAAATCTGAATTTATCTGGGTGTGTTCGGCAATTTGACTAAAATTGGGGATTTTGTTGTAATCTGATTTTGATGAGTTGGACTTGTTGGAAATCATTTTAGAAATGATTTAGAATCATCCAAAATTATATTTGACAATTTTAAGACTAAAATGATCAATTTTTCAAAGTTATGGGGCAATTTGGTAATTACTAAGAAATTTGATTTCTTATGTAATTTTTCATAATTTAATAATTGGATAATTAAATAAATAAATTTAATTAATTGATCCAAGAAAAATTTTGAAATCGGAAAATTTTGATTTTCCACTATTTCGTTGCGTTACCGGATTTTCGCCATAATACCCCAACAAGAAATTTAGAGAGGAAGATGCGAATGAAATACTAAAAATCCCTCTACCTAAGTACCCTTAGGATGACAGATTATGTTGGAACTTTGACAAAAGAGGAAAGTTCTCTGTCTAAAGTGCGTATCATGTGGCTTTTGTTAGCAAAAAAAATGAATGAGACTTCTAGCTTATAGCAGTAGGTGTGGGATGTTTAGCTACCATCAAAGGTCAAGATTTTTGTGTAGAGATGCATTTTAGGCTTCCTTCCTACTGCTTATTAGCTTGCTTTGAAGAAATTTGTGCCATCAGATGTGTTTTAGAGAACGAGAGACAGCCATTCACGTAATTTTTAGATGCAAGATTTCATGGAGCTGCGGAAAATATCAGGCTTAGTTCCGAGTATTAAAGAGTCTGTTGTATGCTCGATTAAACACATATTCTCTAAGTGTTAGTGTTTGGCAACACTATCCAGAACAGAAATGAGTAGTTTCTTCTTGATCATGTGGAGTCTTTGGGATACAAGAAACATGGATATTTTCCAAAAGACAGAAAATGATTTGTCTGTAGATTCTGGGAAGGGCTGAAACCATTTGGGACTCAGTTAATCTTAGTAAAAATCAACTTGTGTTTTCACATAGGGCCGAATTTTAAATGTAGCCATATCAGTTGGTCCGCTCCTCCGTCCATTTGATTCAAGGTGAATGTCGATGATACTATCTACTCAGATAATGGGGAAATTGTGGGCAAAAGATACAAATTAGATTCAAATACAGAGGATGTAGAGTGGGCTGAAGCGCAGGCGATTAAAATGAGAATGACTCATGCGAAAGATGCAGGTCTGCCACCTATTGTTATTGTTATGGAATCGGATGCTAAAAATGTAATTGATTTAATCAAATGGAATATTGTCAGCCTCAAGGAGATTTGGTGGATAATCCAAGAGATTCAAGAGGAAATTATAGACAATGATTGTTTCCAAATTCAATTCAATCCTAGAAATTGCAATATATAAGCACATAATTTGGCTAAAATTGTTTTTGAAGAGATAATCCTCCACCCAAAAAAAAAAAACCTACACTCGATCGATTATTAAAATGAGCTTTAATTTATGGATTGACCCATTAATTACATGACTGGATAAAATTAGACACAATAAACGTTTTTAAAAATGATAAATTTACAAAAATTTGTACAAAAACTTATATAAAAACATTAAAGATTAAAAAAAAAAATTGAAAAATGATAAAACTTATAAAAAAAATTATGCAAAAACATTAAAGACAAAAATAAAATTGTCCTGTCGTGATATTATTTTTGTCTAGTAGTGATTTTTTTTTTTTTTTTTTTTTTTTTTTTTTTTTTTTTTTTTTTTTTTTTTGCTTTTAGTATTTATATATAATTTTTATGTAATTTTTTGTATGAGTATTACTACTCAAAAAAATTTAGTTAATAGTGAAATTATTTTATCTTATAATGACTTTTTGTTATAATTTTAGTATTTTTTTTTTATAAATTTTGTGCAATCGTATTAATTTTATTTTACGATTCGTAATCGCATTAATTTTATTTTACTATTCGTAATCGTATTAATTGATTGTGATCCCTTTTGAAATTTGTCAAAACATACGAAGAGATGAAAAAAAACTCATTAGAGGAATTCTAAAAAAAGCTTATCTAAGCTTAAACTTCAAATACTTATTTGGTTAGCCTAGGGATGTGCGGAGATAAGGGGATAAAAAAATAATATTTGAATTTGTCCACTCCTTTAAATACTTATTTGTTTACTTATGTTATAGTAGAATGGTGAAAAAATAACCCTAATTCTAAAATATTTTTCAAATATATATATATAATTGTGATAAAAATGGTAACAAAAGAACCTCTTGGATGTGATGGAAATTTTTTGGAAAAAAATAATCAAAACAACTTAATTGTGGATGTTAGGAAAAAAATTTGAAAAAAAACTAATCAAAACTATATATTTTTGGTAGTTATTTTGCCACCATTTTATATAATAGTTATTAATAATGATAATATGATATAAAAAATTAAATAATATTAATAGAAGAGAGATAAATTAATAGATATTATTGAAGATTTCATATAAGGAATCTCAATTATTATATTTTGTGGAGTTATTATTACCGATGTGACTTAATTTCATTGAGCGGTCAACAAATCTAAACCTTATATCCTTAAGGTTATGTTTGGATTGATGGAAGAGTATGAAATGAAATGTAATTTAAAATATTAATATTCATTGTTTGGATTGATAGAATGAAATGAAATGGAGTGGAAGGGGATGAAAATGAGTGTAATAAAAAAGGGGTATTAAGTCATTGAAAATGAGTCACCCAAATCGGAGGATTAGAGATGAAACATAACTTTAAAAAATTAACATTACCAATGAAAATAAATTTGCCTTTTAGAAAAATAATTAAAATATTAGTCTTTTTTGCTTTTAAAATCTAAAAAGACACAATTATCTTTAAAACATATTTAGTTATATTTCATTCCATTATTATTTATTTACCAAATAATATTTTAGAACGTTACATTATTAACCTCTTTTTTTTCCTCAAACAAGAATATGGTACATTACATTATATTATGTTTCGTTCCATTATATTTTATTAAATTACATTTCATTATAAATCATCATGTTCTATCAATCCAAGCATATACTAAAGGAAACAAGAGTATCAAAAGATAACATTGATTTATGGTTGTTTTTGGGTCCATATCTAATGAGTAAAAAATAATAAGAGAGAAATCAAAAGTGTTAAGGATCTGTGAAAACTCAAATACATGTGCATCTTCTCATTTAGGTTGTGAGTCTATGTTAAGTCTCTATTTGACACTCGACCGCTCCTGACTGTTTAACAAATAAATCCTTAGCTGGTCTTGAAGAAGAGTATTTATCCCTTACCCTTAGTTCGGTAATTCGATCTCCTTTGACGTACTCCATTGCTTTGGAAGCCTATACCTTCAACAAACAGGGTCTCTCTCCTTTCACACGGCTATATTTCACTTAATTATGTGTTATATGTCCCTTCTACGACTAAAAAATTTGCTATATATATGTATCTCAATTAATTGTGCCTTACAAATAATGCCTTCATTGTCCCATAAACAAATTATTCACATGAAGTTAATTAAGTCCCTTTTGTTGACTCGGGTTCTCATTTTTCTTACTTTATGATAACTATGCTCCTACAAGGGAACTAACTAGCTCACTCATTATCCCTCTCTGAAGTTAACTTCAGAGAAAATAAATATACAATTTTAGACCTTACAATTGTCTCAAACCATTTAGGAAATTCTTTTTTGTGTCTTCCATCAACGTTATGGTCACCACTACATTGTAGCATTGTAATATGTTGCCTACAAAAAATGAGTTACGTTAATGTATGGCCAAAAAAAAATACAATTATGCACCAAAAAGACTTACGTTAAATACGGTTGAACTTCATCACAATTACTCAATATAAACCAATGCGCACGTTGAACTTCCTCAAATGTTAGTAATTTGACACCTACTGCTCCAAATGGTCTGCAATTTTGACGGAACACTATGATATCTTGCTTATTACTTGCATCTCTATCATAGTTTCGTGGTCGACGATTAAAATGAGTTTCAATATTCTGCATGTACATCGAACAAAATGTTATTGCTTCACTGATTACAACAGCTTCTGCTATTGACCCTTCAGGTCGTGCCTTGTTTTTCACATATTGTTTGTAATGTCCCACAACCCTGCAGATATGACAACAAGTTTACATCAATAATAAATTTAATGCACAGAAAAAAAAAATTTAAGAATGTAATATTTAAAACTGTATAGTACCTCTCAATGAGATACATCCATCTGTAATGGACAGGACCTCCCTTCCTAGTTTCAACCGGTAAATACACAGCCAGATGTACCATCACATCAAAAAAAGGTGGCAATATTCGCTCCAGCTTGCATATGATTATCACGATTCCTCGCTCAAGTTCGTCAATAACATATGTGGTTAATGTCCTCTGACACAATTGTTTAAGGAAGCCACATAGATAAAGTACGACGTCGCATATATTCGGGGGTAGATAAGGTCGAATGCCAACAGGAAGGAGAATCTCGAGAAATACATGAAAATCGTGATTCTTTAACCCCGTTATTGTATCATCTCTGACCCAACGTCCAATATTCGATGCATAATCATCAGGAAATTTAACCATTTTCAGCCAATCACAGAATGATTTTTTCTCTGATTGAGTTAGCACGTAACTAGCAGGTGGCTTAATAAGACCTCGAGAAGTGACTTGTAAATGCAATTCACTGCGAATTCTAAGATCTTGTAGGTCCAATATATCATTTACAATGTCTTTTATCTTACCCGGAATATTGAATAGTGTGCCCACTAAACTCTCACATATGTTTTTTTTCTATATGCATCACATCCAAATTATGTTGCAAACTCAGAGTACCATAATATTCTAACTCAAAGAAAATACTTTTTCTTGTCCAATTCAACTCTTCGGGTTGACGTTTTCGATTTTTATCTCTATTATTAGGATGTTTCACTGGTGTGTTGTATCTGAGATGTTGATATTGGTAAAGTATGTCGAATCCAGACAATAGACTGGACATACTCTGAGGTTCTTGTTGACCGTTGAATAATTTACTCCTCCACCAAGGATGACTCAACTTAAGAAATCTCATGTTCTCTGTGTATCCTATTTTATTCCGTAATCGTTGCGAAGGTGTTTGACCCGCACAAACTGGACATGCCATGTATCCCTTAGTGCTCCATCCAGATAATGAATCATAAGCTGGAAAATCAGTAATGGTCCATAATAATGCGAAATGCATCTGAAAATACTGCTCGGAAGCTGCATCATAAGTATGTACACCCACATTCCATAATATTTGCAACTCCTCGATCAATGGTCTCAAGTAAATATTCATATTTTTACCAGGGGAACGTGGACCAGGGATAAGCAATGATATAAACATGAACGGATCCTTCATACATTTACATTTCCATGGAGGTAAGTTATATGGAATAACAATAACGGGCCACATGCTATAAGAGTTGTACATATTCCCAAACGAGTTAAAACCATCAGAGACAAGACCTAACCTGATATTACGGGGGTCCTCAGCGAAACGGATGTACATGTCATCAAATTCCTTCTACTCGGTTCCATCCGCAGGATGTCTAAGTATGCCCTCCGCACCGATCCTCTTTTCATGATGCCACATCATGTCAGTCGCTGTGTGTCATGACATGAACAACCTCTGCAGCCTGGGTGTTAAAGGGAAATATCGCAATATCTTTTGAGGTACTTTCTTCCCATGCCACGGACTTTGTACCGACTTTCACCACATATTGGAAAATATTCAAGTGATTCATACTCGACATGAAATAATACACAGTCATACTTACAAGCGTGAATGGATTCATACCTCATTCTCAGATCACATAATATTTTCTTTTCCTCGTAATACGACTTAGGCAATTCGCTTCCAACCGGTAATATTTGCCCGAGTAACTCTAGCATCATATCAATACTTTTGTTGGTCATTCGATTTGATCACTTTAATGTGTAATAATTTCATAACGAAATTCAAGATCGACATTCCAGCACCTTCAAATGAAATTTTTTTTGCCTCATCAAGTAGTTCACTAAATAAATTTTGATCATTTCCACTTAATACTGGCATGTCACCACTAACACTATGACCAAGTTGTGGACCTTGTAAGTCATGCAAAGCATCGGTTATCTCATCGTTTGCAGATTAATTGTAACTACTGCTCCCTTCACTGGAATCAATAAATCGTGACTGAGAATTATACTGCTCACCGTGATAAATCCACGTACGATAAGTTGGTCATATTCTGGCATGTATAAATGATTATGAACTTCATCTAACTGTTTCCTTTTCCTATTCAAACAATTTGTACATGGACACCGAACACGACCTCATGCATCAATGTGTTGCTTTGCGACTTCCATGAACACATACACTCCATTACGATATTCAACACTCAATCTATCCAGCGAGCTCATCCAATTTCTATCCATTTCAGCCAAATACCTAAATATAATAATATAATTATTAAACATCATATTACACTCATTAACATTACTACTTCGTTAATTATTTATTTAAGCTGCATATACATATATATTTAGTTGATAAATTAATTAGTTGACAGAAAAAATATATTTAGTTAATTAACTAATCTACATATATGAATCATAAACCATTAACAAAAAGTATATAATAAACATAATCATAAAAAATGAAAATAATAAAGAAATATGAAATATTTAAGTCAGATATATAATTATTCTTTCCAAATATCAAGAAAAATAATAAAGAAATATGAAAGAAGATTTACCTTATGGAAAATTAATTACAATTTTATTTAAAATTTGTAGGAGAGTTGTGAGGTTGCAGAGGAGAGAGTCTGAGATTGCAGAGGATGAGATTGAAGAGGATGAGAGAAAAAATAGAGGGGGGGAATGGTGGTGGCATTCTGCATTTTAATCAATTTTTAGCATCGAATCCCAATTTTCGACGCTAAATATATCTGATTTTTAGCGTCAAATAAATAATTTGACGCTAAATGTTTGGATTTTCAACTTCGATATTAAAGTTAGAAGCTAAAGATAAAAGGATTGTCGGTGGTATCTTCATAGACCTTTAGCGACGCAACTTCATCGGCACTAAATGTCAATTTTCGGCGTCGAATACGTGTTTCGACGCTATAAGACTTATTTTTAGCGTCGAAATACTATTCGACGATAAAAATTGAACATTTGGCGTCGCATATGATTTTTCATCGCTAAAATCTTGATAATTGGCGTCGAATAAAATTGCGACGCTACTTTCGACGCTAAAGCATTGGACGCTAAAAATCCATTTTCTTGTAGTGGTTGTAGTGACACGAAACAACCTTTGCTTATTGCGCTTAATTGGACGTCAATAATGCTTTTCTGCATAAGACTCTCTCACTTAAGAAATGACTCAGCCACTTGATTTTATTGATAAAGAGCAACCTCAAAAAATGACATTGCAACCAAACAATGTTACCAAAAATGGAAAACAACATTTTGGCCGATGCTAAGTTAGCTCATGTGCTTTTAAGAAATACTACGATTTATAATATAGCATTCAATAAAAACTATCATTGCTTTGTATAAGTGTTACATTTGATTATTCATAGCATTTATAAAATGCTACAAAAAATAATTAATTTTATAAAAAATTGGGACCAATCCCCAACTGCTAGACTTGAACCTAGGCTTTACCACCTAGGCCACATCTCCATTTACCTCATTATAATTATATTGATCGTTACATACACTTCCACCACAACATTTTGTTGAATCTCTAATTAAAAACTTATAAGAGAAAATCGTTATATTCATATGAAGAAAATTTTGTCCTATATATAGGGAATCAAAGATTGCTTCAAAAAATACATGATATTTAATTATTTTTTTTTACACCAGAGACTCATTGTCACGACAATGAGAGTAAGAATGCTCTACACGTTTTCAGGTCTCATTGTCGCAATATTGAAAGTCAGAATGCTCCCCACGTCTTCAGATCTCATTGTCATGATAATGAGACTCAATGTCGCAACAACGGGTCTTTTGGCACCAAATGACATGAAATCAATTATTTCATTATAGGACAACAACTGAATTAACATGTATTTATAATATTCATATTATATAATATCTTATATTGATAAATTAACTATCTTATATTGAATATATGTATTAATTCAACAATACTATATAATGTAGATAAAAAAGTATTGTAACTTTATAAGGAAAATTCAAGGGTAAACACCCTTTTAGTCTTAAGGTTTAGGCCAATTATCTAACTGCTTCTTATGTTTGAAATGTTCTTGTTATTAGATTCAAACTCATATAAATTTGACAGGCAATAGGTGAAAAAAATTAAGAAAGGATTAAGTCTCTTAATTCGTAATATATATAAAGAAAATTTATCAAATTTACACTCAAAGATTGATTAAAGTGAAGTCAAAGTCAAAATTTTTTAAAATGTTCAGTTTTCCACCCGAAGTTCAAAAAGTATTCACTTTTTCACTCAAATATTAACGGCGTTAGAATTTTACTGACGTTATAAGGGTATTTTGGTCATTTGATAACGTCATAGTAGAATAGTGAACACTTTTTGAACTTTGGGTAGAAAAGTGAATTCTTTTTAAATTTCGGGTAGAAAAAAACACATTAATAGATGTTGATAAATTTCAAATATAGAATTATGAAATTTCAAGTGTTTATTTATTAAAAAAATAAAAATCGGTCTCCATTGGCTTTTTTGGGATGAAGAATAAGTTTTCCAATGACTATATGTATGAATAACAGTTATATATGAAAAGATCTAAAAAATTTGGATCCATATTAAAAAATACGAATTATGATTTAGATTTTTAGATATACACGGACCCATATCCGAATTCTAATGATCATGACTAAAATCAAATAAAGATCCTTCTCAATCAAATAAATATGGTTGAAATCGAGATCATTATGGTATTTATATATATAGCATGTATCATAATTATTATGAAATATAAATATAACAATTCTCAAATTTTAAGGTAATTTTTTAGTTGAATCAGACCCATGAACTTATAAGATATTAGAGCCAAATTAATATATGACTATATTACCCTTTAACTAAGGGTGGTAATTAGGATTGAGATCAGTGTATTCGATTCAATTCGACGTGAATTAAAAAGATAAGAATTTGAAAAAATTGATTCGTTTAATAAAAAGATAAATTCGATTCGATTCGCTAAATACAATAATAGGATAAGGATTGAGTTAATTGATTCGATTAATTCGTTTAAAATCCATTTATTTAATTATTAATTTACGTACTCAAAGTTAACAACCTTTTGTTTATATTTTGTTTTGAAGTGACTACTTGTTCAAGTTGCTTTTGCTAATGGATTTTGTAATATTGTTAGTATGAAAATTTATGTTTTGTTTTGGAGGATATTTTATGTGGTAATTGGTACGAAAAAAGAGCTGTTGTGCAAGATAAATGATATTAGTTGTTAAATGTCTATTTAAGAATGCTATGCAAAAATCTTTTGTTTTTTGAATATATTATGCAATTAAAATAGTGATGATGTTTTTATTGTTATTGTTATTTAATTGATTTTTATTTACAAATTATAATTATAAACGAATCGAATTGAATCAATAATTAATTTTATTTTACGAATCAAATTGAATTTAATAAACGAGTTCATATTCCATTCATTCCATATATTATACGGATTAAATGACTTGAATCGAATATTCGGTTAATAAACGAATCGAATTTGAATCCATATAAATTTGGTCTGATTCATTTAGGATTCGATTCGAACTCTGTGGATTCAAATTCCACCTTACCTTTGACAATGACCATAATTAATTAAAAAAAAAAAAAAAAAAAAAACCGACTTACACATGACGGGTGTCAATAACATTTTACATTGATCGAATTAGAGCTTGGAATAAATATAATTTCAAGTGGAAGAATTATCAATTTTCATGTGTTTGCAATGGAGTTATAATAATAAAAAAAAAAAATTGGTTTCTATCGGTTTTTTTAGGTGAAGATTATATCTTTAACAATTATATATAGGGATGACATTTATATATATGAAAAAAATCCGAATCTAAATCCGAAAATCCCGGATCTATATTAATAAAAATAAAAAAGTAACATCTTGATCCGTAATCCAGAAACAAAATAAAAATAATTAATTTTTTATTTTATAATTTTATTATAGATTTAGATTTAGATTTAGATTATTTTGGATAGATGATGTGAATTGTAATGTTGTTTTGGATGTTAAATTGGTATTCTTTATTTATGGATGTTATTTAATTTTTTTATGTTTAAAATTAAATAACTTAAAAATTTTTAAAAATACAAATATGAACATTTAAAAAGAGTTATATTTTGCACCCAAAAATTAAATAGTGTTCAGTTTTTTCATTCAAACATTATTAAGTGATGAAAATATATTATGAGGTTAGTAAAACTCTAACATCACGGAAATGTGAACACTTTCGGAGCTTTAAGTAGAAAATGAATATTATTAAAAAAAATTAACCAATTAAAATAGTCTTATTAGAAATTTAGGGCAGCAGCAAAAACTCCACACAACGAACCCCTCTCTCTCTTTTTCCTATTGTGGAGATTTTAAACTTTAAAGCCCCAAAAAAGCCAAATTGGCATTTATTTAAATTGAAATGTGAATAAAATAAGGCAAATGCTCTGAAGCAAAAGCCATCTCACGTGTCTATGTTTCCCTCCACGCAAACAGAGTCTTACTTTATTAAGGCTTTAATGTGAAACGGTGTCTTTTTATCTCTCGCTGTCAGTTTTTAAAATCTTTTTGATTTACTTTTACTTTCTTTTCACCGTTTCCATGAGAGGAAAAACTATCACGGTTGCAGCTTATGCCTTTTTTTTTAAAAAAAATAATAAAAAATAAAATATCTAATGTACTGTTTAATATATAATTTAATTTATATTTTTAATCAATATTTTTTATTAAATAATATTATAATGTCAATTTAAGATCTTCTCAAGAAAAGAATTTAAATCTCGGATATTTTATATATACAGATGATAAATTTATTTGGATCCGGATATGTATTTTGAAAATCCATATAAAATAAGAAAAATTATTATAAATTATTTTATTTATGATGTCAGTATATCATCCCTATTCACACCTTTTAATTTCAAAATTTTTTTTCAACTAAACTAACTAATATTCCCATAACATGTACTTACGCGTTTTCATTTTGTAAGTTGTATCAGATTATTATTATTTTTTGTTGTCGATTTACGCAAGATAGGTCAAGATAAAAATCTAATTTGAAGTTCAAAAATGAAGAAGAGATCTGTTGCTGATTGAATCGGATCAAGGTGGCGGATGAGAGATATGGAACAATTTGATAGAAAGAAATTTAAAAATAATAAATGGATTTTTTGGATAATTAATAACTATCAATATATTAAAGTTATAAGCATAAAAAGTTTATTTTAATCATAAAATTCGAGTAGTATTAAGTCAAAATTGATTTTTTTTAAACCAAACAGAGATGATCAGTCATACGTTGGTCATATTTTTCAATATGAAAATAATTTTCAAATTTTCAAATCCGACCATTTCATATAGGGTTGGATATGTGGTTTATATGATCACACATGTTTATATGATCGATTATTTAAAAAACTATTTTTTGTATGATGATTAAAAAATTATGTTTGATTTTAAATTGGGTTTGATTAAGAAAGTGAATTAAATGATTCTTGTTTGAATTAAAAATGATAATGCAAATTACTAAATCACATTACTTTTTATTAAAAAATGATATATACACATAACCATCAAAACAAAAAATAATTTTGTTCTATAGTAAAATATTTTTTATTTTTGATATTTATATACACAATTATATGAATATATCATTGGGCATTTGTTGGTGGTATGCTCTTTATTTTAAAATTGTGTCAACTTATGTTCCAAGAATAAATTGATTCCAATTCTTCATTTAATTGTTGTTTTCTCTTTTTTAATTTTATATTTTTTCGAAATTGAGAATAGAATAAATTGATTCCCATTCTTCGTGTAATTGTTTTCTCCTTTTAGTTTTATATATTTTTTTCTTAATAAAAATTAGAGAAATTATCTACAAGTCACATGTTAAATATCGAAAGTAGAAGAAGTTATCTTATTGACTTTTCCACCACAGATTCCAAAACATATATAAAGTGATAACTTAATTAAAATATAAAATAATAGATAGTGTAATTAAAAATAAAATAAATTTATTCGATAGGCTGAAGCGGATCAAATAATTAAATGTATCACAGTTTGAATTCAACAATGGTGACTTTGTAAATAAAAATGAAAAGAGAGGGGAAAATATAACGGAGGGTACAATAACAAATATAGAAAGGCGGCGGCGCTGAAAAGGAAGAGAATGACGAGAGGGAATCAGATACGGCATGGATCTGGTGCTCACGAGACAAAACGGTGACGTCAAGCCATTATCATCTCTCACATTAAGCTTTTTGGCTTGCCCTTTCACTTTCTTTGTATCTCCTTATCCGTATTGACCCTATTCCCAAAGCTTAACGCCGTCTATTTTATTTTATTATTCCGTTATCTCTAACTCATAATTAAGGATCGGTTAGAGATATTACGAGGATATTATTAATATTAATTCCTGATTTTTTTATATTAAAATTATATTTATATATTTAGTTCCAAGTGTCCGCATACTTGATCGTATTACACCAGGCTTTGTGGAGCTCATTCCGTGAAGATTTTTATCATCGTTGTCGCTCATAACCGCTACTTTTTCTTTTATTTTCTCTTTGTATCGAAAAGAAATTCCCCCTTTAATATTATTACTCAACAAAATATTCTAAAAGGGTCTCTGATAATATTTATAATAAAACAAAAAAGTTCTCTAATTTGCATAAAGAATTAATAAATTAAGGGTGTGTTTGGTGCATTAGATTATGGTGTATTAAGCAGGTTGCATTATATTGCATTTTAGTACAATCATGTTTGGTGAAAATTTGTCCATTTCATATTATATTATTTAATGTTCCATACTGCATAAACGAATGATGAGGAGAGTGTGAGATTATAGCGTATTATATTAAAAAAAAAATGTATTTCTTCCCTAAACATATTAATATTCAAATAAAAAATAATTTTAATAAAGTACAATGTATACCAAACGTTGTATAATATTATTACAATACACCTTAATATAATACATCATATATTAAATAATATAATATAAATTAATGTAATATAGTGTGTCAAACGCACCCTAAGAGTTTAACGTTGTGATTGAGTACAATTAGTATCCAAAACAAGATTAGTAGATAAAGATTCGGTCTTATATGCTTCAGTTCCTATTGAAATTAAGAAATAACTAAATAGAAAGTACAGAAGAAGTAATATTATTGTTTTTTTAGAGTAAAAATTTAATGGACAAGAGCGGTTGCTTTTTATCCGATCAATTTTTGCAATATAATAATTAAAAAAAAAACTGACTAAAAACCAATTAAACCTAGACTGGTCACCAGTTCAACGGTTGAACTGACCGATTCGACGTGTCAATCTGATTCAGGTTTTTAATCATTAGGGATTAGGGAGAAGGTTAGTTTGTTTCTAAGGGTGGCAATGGGCCCGAGCTCGGCCAACAAAAAAAAAAACCGGCCCGGGTTTTTTTTTGGCCCGAATTTAAAAAAAATAAAAAATATATTTACACTATATATAAAAATAATTTATAAATAAATCACAAGTTTCATTATAAATTAACAATTTAAATGCTAAAAATAAATAAAAATGCTACAAATATATTAAATATATTAAATATATATATTTATATATTTAATTTTTTTTTATTTTGGCCGGGCCCGGGCCAAAAATTCTGAGACGGACTGGGCCCGGGCTTTTCTGCCACCCTTATTTGTTTCAAGTATTATTTGAAATAAAAATTCATTGTTAAATTGGTGACATTTTGAAATTCGAAAGGGCATTTTGGGAAACACAAAACTAAGATTGAGAGGTCTTCTGTATGAAGCATTGGGCTGTATCAAAAACAAGAGGAAGAAGAAGATAAATATCACCTCCCTTTGAAAGATGTGCCTCCTTTTCAAGTCATTCACTGCCATTAACACCACCAATACCATATCTTTAGTTTTTAACTTTCTCAAGATCTTCATTCGCTTTCGGTGCTTTCTTTACCAAATCTGAAGAGGGAACCTCTCATAAACAAACCCTTTGTTATTAGTTATTTTTTCACCTCCTCTGTTTTTTTTTTTTTTATAAGTTAATTACCTTTTTATTAAATGGGATTTGCGTTTTTTTGCTCATAATAGCTTATATATGCTTTGAAGCCTTAGCTATTGCTCTTTTCTTCGGTTGCTTCCTCTTCAAGATCTTATCTTGACTCTGCTTACTATTCAAGCTGAAAAATTTTCTTGAGAAAGTGATGCAAGCAAATTCCCGAATTTTTCTTGATAAATAAGTCTGTTTTAAGTTACCTATACTGTTTCACTAGCTCTCTAATTCTTTAACTCAAGCAAAACAGTCCTTTCCGAATAAGAAACAGAGCGAAAACAGAGCGAGTGTGGTCATGGATTCTAGTACTAATCATAATTACCATCAGCAATCCAATTCTGGATTGTCAAGATTTAACTCTGCTCCAAGCACGCTTCTAGTAAATTTCACAGACAGTTTAGAATCTGGTGGTGTTAATAAGAGCAGTTTTGAATCAGAGAGATTAATCTCAAGATTCGTGAATTCTGGTGGTGACAGTGCCATTACTAAATCAAGTTTTCAAGAATTTGATGTTAAATCTCCGGTTAGTTATGGGAATTCTCAGCAAAGTTGTTCTGGGTTACCGCCGCAGTATCCAAGGCCAAGTTCTGCTATGGAGAGCTCATATGATTTGTTTATGGATCATAACCGACAAGTTAAAACTGTTAATTCAAATCTTATTAGGCAGAGCAGCTCCCCTGGTGGGCTTTTTGCAAAACTATCTGCTGAAAATGGTATTGTTTTTGTTCTCATCTTCAGTTCAATATTTTTAGATTCTCTTATTGTGCTTCTCACATTTGTCTGTTTACTTTCTTATTATTTTTGTTTTTGAAAGTGGTTACAATGTTGAATTGGTATGGTTTCATTTTTGTGTCTTGGAGCTTTCATATAAGATGCACATAGTTGGTACACAGTTGAGTTCTTGGGTGAAAAAGTAAAAATTTAGCTAGTATACCAAACCAAATAAATCGGGGTTCGGCTAAATGAATTTTTTGACGCTATTGTGTTCTAGATCATTATTTTTTAAGTCTTCTTTTATGTTTTATTTCTATGTCATTTTAGGCTTTCCCGTATTTTGCTTGACATGTGGCAGTAAATATGTTAGTGATGCACAACATGCTAATATCTGTCTATTGAGATTTGATTTTATGGCAATTAGGAGCTTGGATGAATTACTGAAAATTTCAAAGGGAATTGCAGGCTATGCCAGCGCAAAAGAAGCGGGAAGCTATGGTGGGGTGAATGGGTCTAATGGAGAACTGAGTCCATCAACAAAGAGACTGAAAAGTCAGCTTAGCTTCCCATCAAGAATGCCTTCTTCTTTGGGTATGTTGTCACAGATCTCAGAAGTCGAGAGTGATAGCCCTACTCATGCAAAACTCGGAAATGGGAATGGTGATTCTCCGTTTTACAGTGCTGGATTTCCATATGGTTCTTGGAATGATTCATCCCAATTCGCGGAGAGTTTCCCTGGCATGAAAAGAGAGCAAGGGGCTCAGGTATGAATGTGCATATTATTCTTTAATCATTTAATGTTCTACATATCTTGTTGCTTGTTCAATTTTAATCTAATTGGTCAGGTGTGTTTAGAATGGAGAGCTTGGAAATTCAGTTCATATGCTATCCCACCACTTGAGTTTGCCTAAGACTTCAGCAGAGATGGCTGCTGTGGGGAAGTTCTTGCAATTCCAAGATTCTGTTCCTTGTAAGATTAGAGCAAAACGCGGTTGTGCTACTCATCCTCGAAGCGTTGCCGAAAGGGTAAAAATATCTATAATCTTAAACCAGTTATATTCTAGATTGATTGAACACAAGGGCTATTGTATAAGAGGTGATTGGTAGGGCTATTTTTTTTTCCAGGTGAGAAGAACGCGTATCAGCGAGCGAATGAGGAAACTACAAGATCTTGTTCCAAATATGGACAAGGTATGTGAAATTTCTCCACCCTTTTAAACATCATAACATTAGTAAATCTGAACACTCAAAATGTTATTGTTTTGTCTCGGCAGCAAACAAACACAGCAGATATGTTAGATTTAGCCGTCGAGTATATTAAAGACCTTCAAAATCAGTTCAAGGTAATACCTCGTCTTTGCATTCTTGACTGGATCAGTTTGGGTTCAATCCAAACAGAGACATCTTTGATTTAAATTTTGGGCCTAGACCCCTACTTGTTGGATAAATTTTAATCTTAAAACTTTGATAATTGTCTTATTTGCAGACTCTTAGTGAGAACCGGGCAAAGTGCAAGTGTTCAAGAATTCAGAAGCCAGTCCCAAAGGAAATTGTTTGACAAGCTTCTGTACAGAAATAAGCTAAGTAATGGAGAAGGAATATAATTTTGCTTTTTGTTTCCTTTTCCTTTCTATGTACTCTCCTGTTTAGTTGATAGAGTCTCCAGTCACACAGCATTTATGAAATAAAGAGAGAATTGTACTGGACATGTTTCTTTTCAATATATTTTTGTTTAAATGTTAACTATTACAAAAATTATAGAGAGATTTTTTTTTGGGTAACATTTTAGTGACATTCTACTTCAAGCAGTTGTACATTTTATCTACTAGAACGTCACTAAAAAATGTCCTTCTATAAATGTCATAACTATTATATTCATCTTTAGAATCGGTCTGTATATTCTTATTAAAATTGTTATATTTAGGTCTTGTGGGATTTTATGATGTTAATCACATTTTGCGATCGATATTCACGGCTGTCTATCCAACCCTGAGTTTTCATATTTCATTTTTTTTTATTTGGGTAATAATTGTAACATCCCAGTTATGGTGACGTGTCCATCACGGTCACTTTTCTCATGCACGATATGTTATTATGCATATAATCATATAATGGATTTGAAGTCTTTGTAACTCTTCTCGGGAGTTCGGAATAATTTTTCCGAAGTTTCAGTGTCATTTTCAATTATCCGCTTTTATGAATAGTCCTCAATATTTTGATGATATATTGAGCTACAGATATTGTTTTCTTAACGATTCAAGTGTTGTTGGAAAGTTTAGACACAGAGTTACAACTTTCATGTTCCGCATTTTCCCTAATTTCGTGTATAACTAAGTCAAATTTGAGCTTTATTAGTGACCCATTGCACTGTGTCAAGAATAACAAGATTTTGATATGTGAGCTTTATTAATGCCGTTATTTAATTTGGTAAATATCAAACCATTTGTGATTATTTAATTGGGTAAATATCAAACTATTCGTGGTCCGTATTAATTGGTTCTTCTTTTTGTCACCTTATCTCACGCCCAACACACACCCAAAATAAGCCTTCATCCTCTCCATTTTTGTTTCAATTCACATCCCTTAAGCAACATGAGATATGTGTAGACGCTGGTTTTCGCCCGAGGTCCGCAATCGAGATTTCGTAAATTGGGGACACTAGCGATCCTGCAAATCAAAGGTAAAGTGAGCGTATAGGGTCTTCCACCGGTGTGGTGGGTGCCTTAGGCACTCCGTCGCCCAAGTTAGTAGAGGAAATGAGCTATTAACGTCGTAGAATGAGGAACAAGGGCAAAGATTACCTTGATCCCCATGAGCTGCTGTGAGGGCAGTAGGTCGGTGATTATGAGAGCTCTGGAGAGAATATGACTGAGCTGTGAGTTGTGTTGGTTATCCCCCCTTCCCTAGTGGACTTCTTCTCTTATTTATATGCACTCGAGAGGTATGTATATTTAATGCGTTTTATTGCTCTTCTGTTTGGTGCTAGAAACGACTGATCCATGAATGGGGGTAGTTATGAGTCTGGGCGTTTCGTGAGCTGTCACATAAGGGGTTAGGAAGTCATTTAAGTAAGATATTTTCTTGGTACGAGCTTGTGAAACAATCTTGGACCAATATAGGTGATTACGCCCAAATATGACTCGCGGTTATCGCAGTATAGCTGGGGTGTCGATTCCTCAGAGAGATGGTTACAGGAACAAATTTACTCAAACAAAAACGTTAGCAATAACTTAAATAAAGAAAATGAATGAAATTGATAATATAAGATAATAAAAATAAAAAAATAAAAAGTATGAAAAGTATGCAGGAAATAACTACAGAGATAAACAGCAAAGCATCAGGAATTCCTCTTGTATCAACCTTTTGTATTCAGTTACTGATTCTTTTCATTACACAATTGAAGGTTTCACATCCCAAACCAACAATTGGAAGATATTCAATTCTACTCATATTAAATTTTAGGGTAATCAATGATTCTTTTCTCTATGTTAACAGCAAACAAAAGCCATCGTTACGAGCTATCTAACGTCGACAATATACCCTCAGGCAATACTGCAGCAGAAGACCAACACGCAAAATAACTTTACCAGTCACAATTAAATTCGCAAACCACACATAGAAGAAGCATGACTGGATCGATATGGGATTTGACAAAATATAATTTCTGGATTAATAAATCAAAAGATGATAGAAAATAATAAACATTAATTTTATTAAACAATTAAAAGGTTCGTTCAAGAATCAACAACATGAATATAAGAAGTTTAAATACAGAAGTTCATCCTTAGCTTTGCCTAGGAGATTAGTTCTCCATGGAAGAAAGAGATGCAGCCTGAATAGATTGGAGAGACGTCATGATTTCCTTGAAGTTCTTCGTTCTTCCTCTCTATGAATTATGTTTTTGGCTCTTTTTGTGTTTTTCTCCTCTGTTTCTCTCTTATTTTCTCCTCCTCTAGGGTTTGGGACGAAGTTGGATTTATATAGAAAAGTCCTGAAACCCTAAATTGCATTAAAAACACACAGCACAAAATCCTGAAATCGTAGTTTCACGTCGTGACGTGCGCCGAGCCTGTAGACGCGCCAGCAGCTTTGAAGGATGCTTCAATTGACTAGATCTCCTCGAGTAGATGCAAATCGATATATTATGGGTCTCGTAACTCTTTCTAAATCAAAAGTTATAGCCTTTTTAATTTCAGTGTGCGCCTGATGCTTCTGCGTGCGTCCGATATGTCTGTTAGGCTCTGAAACATGTTCAATTGCTCCATTCTCTTTGATCCATCACTTCCTATTAACAAAGCATAAAATGACTCTAATTAATATTAAAATATATGATAATGAAGCTAAGTTAGCAGTGTTCTAAGTACACTTTCGTGCACTTATCACAACCCCCAACCAGCTTATTGCTAGTCTCTAGCAATTAATGCGTAAAATAAAATAAAAAACTAAATAAATAATAAAAATATCTAAGCCACTTTCGTAGGGATCACGATTGCATTTAGCGTATGCAACAAGCCTTTAAACCCTTAGGTGTCCCTAGTGGACGAGTTATAGTCTCGTGAGGGCTTACAGCGACGACACCCACAAACGTCATTCAAAACACACAATCATGCAAAAACAAAAATTAAATAGTCTCAATAGTTTAACATAATTTTGTCCTCAAAGAATGCCTAGTATTGAAACCAAAGAACCTTCAAAGTATTCAACGTAACTCAAATCTAAGTCTTTGAATAAATCATCTAAGCTAGACTCAAAGTGTGTGTGTGCTAAGGTTCATTCACAGCTTTATTCCCAGGTAAGTCAACTCAATGATTTCGTTTAAAAATTGGGATCGATAGGTCAAACCAACCTAGATATCTCAGTGAAACTCTGTAATTGCTTTTATGTGCTCAATATGGTATGATTTCTCTTTTTTTCTTTGTCTCTCTTTTCATTTTCTTCCTTTTTGCAATTCTTTTTTTTTTGAAACTCACCTACCCTTTAAGGTAGCATTTCTCCTCATGGTGGTCCTAATACTCGCCCATGGGTAGCTTCACGCTTATCGGTTATAGGTGGTTTATTATCTTTTTTCAGAGACTTTTTCTTTTATTTTCAACCATACCACACGTCATAACACAAGCAAATCAGGATATATATCTAAGCAAACGGTCATTCATCGACATACAATTTCTTCAACTAGTCACCTTGTTAACTACTCAGGCTTTCACTGCTAAAAACCAATAATTAAGTGCTTACGAGTCTAACATAGATAAACTACTCAAGTCATCAGATAGAAGTACATTAAAGGACTTATCATTTCTAAGATTTCTTCCTAACACAAACAATATCATCATAGGAACTATGTTTAACTACATGGACTAAAACAAAACAAAACAATTTTTTTTTTTGTATTTATGACAGGTATTATCATGCGCATGCATACACCCCCACACTTAAAACTTGCATTGCCCTCAATGTAAGATAAATATAAAAAAAAAGATTAAGGAACAACACTACCAGGCGCGGAGTTTATCAGGTTCCTGCTGGCGAGTCTTTGGTTGTGTGGATGTGTAGGTTGTGCTAACTCCTGCATAAACACTCATGCAAACAGAAAAATAAACATGCAATAAGCACACAATAATATAAAGCTAAAATAAATAAAATAAAATAAATGTAGATGCAAGGGTTGCCTCCTCGCTAGCGCTAAGTTTAACGTCTTCAGCTAGACGCAAACACTCAAGTTGTCATGGTGGTTTCCATCTAGCGTACTGATGAAGGCACGAGAGAGAATGTTTGTCTAGCTGTGGCAATTTATCCATTGATTCTCCAAAGTCTGAGGATTGAAATTTGGTACTGCACATAAGGAAAGATTCGCTCAATATTCTTTTTAATCTCACAGATATAATCTTTAATTGAGCATTAACTCTCATTTTCCTCATTTTTCGGTTCTTTGGGATCAGTTTTAGCTCAAGAGGATTTAATTCAAGTTGTAGAAAATATATTTCTGGCTGGACTGTTTCTAGCGTGTATGAGTAATGACACTCACCCTCACCCTGTGATTATTTTTCAACATGATAACTGTTAAGTTCTTGAGGAGATGGTATCCTAACTGGGAAATGTGACACTTGTTCTACCTGAGATGTGTTAACACTATTATCCTTAGGGTCACCTATAGTGTTGGAAGTATTCTGCATCCCTACCTCTTTATCGCCCCTAGTGATTGTGACACCTCTTATATTGGATACCTCATGATTAGCATGTGCCATGTGCTGACCTAGTGGTTGAGTCTGAGATGGGAATTTCTCTTGTTCTTGCACACTCAAGATATTAGTCAATTTAGAGATTTGACTCTTAATTTCCTTTTGGTCTTCAGCTACCTGAGCTATCAATGACTCAATTCTTTGATTGGTTTTGTTCTGGGCCTCCACAATTGATTTTCTGGGCTTTACAAATGCTTGCCAGGTATCCTCTAAAGAATTTCTAGGAACGATGGGTGTGTAATACTGTGGGGTACTGTAACTCCTAGTTTGTGGTGTCTGGGTAGGCTGATAAGACTCTTGCCTCCAACTAACATTGGGATGGTTTCGCCAACTAGGATTATAGGTATCTGGATATGGTGTATAAGGCTTCTGGTACGTCCCTAAAGTATTGTAGTTTTCCTCATTTACACCTCTCATCTCACCGTACACGGACACTCTTGGCGATTGGTGTCTAGCTGGGCCACTGAATGCATTGTCTTATTTCTTTGGCTATTAAGGCTCCTATCTGTCTGGTCAACAGCTCGACTTGTGTCTTAAGGTCATCCTCTTCCCTAAAGTGTTGTAGGCTTATGCTAGAAGAAGTGGGTGTCCTATCAGTGTTATCTAAGGCATTGGGTCCAGTCCAAGTATGTGATTTCTTAGCTAGGTCATCTAAATACTCAAGTGCCTCATCAGGGTCCTTTTGAATAAACTCACCATTGCACATTGTCTCAACGAATTGGCGCTCCCTAGGGGTCAGTCCATCATAGAAATAACTTACTAGACGCCAACTCTCATAACCATGGTGGGGACAACTAGCTAACAACTCTTTGTACCGCTCCCACGTTTGGTAAAGGGTCTCACTGTCTCTCTGGGAGAATGTGGAGATTTTTCTTTTCAGGGCATCTGTCTTATGGTGTGGGAAATATTTGTCAAAGAATGCCCGGGTCATCTCACCCCACGATCCTATTGACCTAGGTCTTAAAGAGTACAACCAACTCTTAGCTCTATCATTAAGGGCAAATGGAAAGAACCTAAGTCTAATTGTGTCAGTGGTTCCAAACCGGTCATGGAAGGTCGCTACTACCTCTTCAAACTCTCTAATATGCACGTAAGGATTTTCGTTCTCCAAACCATGGAAGGTTGGGAGATACTGTATCATTTCAGGCCTAAAGTCTATATGTTGTACATTATGAGGAAACATGATGCACGAAGGTGTAGCTGTGCGAGTTGGGTGGTGGTACTCTTCAAGAGTCCTCCTAGGTTGTCTCTCATATTTACTCATGTTATGTGCGCTAGACGCGGATAGTGAAAAAAAAGGATTTTCAAATATGTTCTCAAAATCTGTGCTTACTTCCTCAGTCCTAACAAATCTACCAAATCTATCCATACATCTAGACATGCAATTTAAGCTCAAATAATACGGGAAACAGGAAAAAAAATGTATATAAATAAATAAAAGGAATAAACTAAAAATTAAAATTTAACTAAAACTAAAACACAAATAAAATAACTAAAATGAATACTAAAATAAAATTACTAGAAAAAAATAAAAAAATAAAAAAAAATAAAATAATAAAAATAATAAAAAATAAAACGAAGTTACCGCTTCGTTATTGACTAAGCAAACCTGGTCCTTTTGCTTGTAAACCGTCTCCCCGGCAACGGCGCCAAATTTTGATTACGCCCAAATATGACTCGCGGTTATCGCAGTATAGCTGGGGTGTCGATTCCTCAGAGAGATGGTTACAGGAACAAATTTACTCAAACAAAAACGTTAGCAATAACTTAAATAAAGAAAATGAATGAAATTGATAATATAAGATAAAATAAAATAAAAAAATAAAAAGTATGAAAAGTATGCAGGAAATAACTACAGAGATAAACAGCAAAGCATCAGGAATTCCTCTTGTATCAACCTTTTGTATTCAGTTATTGATTCTTTTCATTACACAATTGAAGGTTTCACATCCCAAACCAACAATTGGAAGATATTCAATTCTACTCATATTAAATTTTAGGGTAATCAATGATTCTTTTCTCTATGTTAACAGCAAACAAAAGCCATCGTTACGAGCTATCTAACGTCGACAATATACCCTCAGGCAATACTGCAGCAGAAGACCAACACGCAAAATAACTTTACCAGTCACAATTAAATTCGCAAACCACACATAGAAGAAGCATGACTGGATCGATATGGGATTTGACAAAATATAATTTCTGGATTAATAAATCAAAAGATGATAGAAAATAATAAACATTAATTTTATTAAACAATTAAAAGGTTCGTTCAAGAATCAACAACATGAATATAAGAAGTTTAATACAGAAGTTCATCCTTAGCTTTGCCTAGGAGATTAGTTCTCCATGGAAGAAAGAGATGCAGCCTGAATAGATTGGAGAGACGTCATGATTTCCTTGAAGTTCTTCGTTCTTCCTCTCTATGAATTATGTTTTTTTTGGCTCTTTTTGTGTGTTTCTCCTCTGTTTCTCTCTCTATTTTTCTCCTCCTCTAGGGTTTGGGACGAAGTTGGATTTATATAGAAAAGTCTGAAACCCTAAATTGCATTAAAAACACACAGCAAAAATCCTGAAATCGAGTTTCACGTCGCGACGTGCGCCGAGCCTGTAGACGCGCCAGCAGCTTTGAAGGATGCTTCAATTGACTAGATCTCCTCGAGTAGATGCAAATCGATATATTATGGGTCTCGTAACTCTTTCTAAATCAAAAGTTATAGCCTTTTTAATTTCAGTGTGCGCCTGATGCTTCTGCGTGCGTCCGATATGTCTGTTAGGCTCTGAAACATGTTCAATTGCTCCATTCTCTTTGATCCATCACTTCCTATTAACAAAGCATAAAATGACTCTAATTAATATTAAAATATATGATAATGAAGCTAAGTTAGCAGTGTTCTAAGTACACTTTCGTGCACTTATCAATAGGCTTATGAAAATAGACTTCTTTTGGAGAGTCTTGGGTCATTTAGATTGATGGATATTGGGCCTTCCGCTTGTGTGTGGGACTGGGCCTTGAGTCTATTTTGGGATTTTTTAAGGGGAATCGGGGATCCTTGGATGCTGGGCTTAAAGCAAAAAGTCAGAAATACCCTTAGTCCAAATTTGGCCCGTATAGTTTGTCTCATGCTCTCTAAGTCAAAAAGTTCTTGGCTTGGGAGTATTTCAGCGAGTATGTCGTATGGGGTCAATATAGGCGTATCTGAGCATTGATGTCGTTTGGACTTGTCGAAATTCATATTATGTTAGTGGAATAAATATATGGGATGTACCCCGACCAGATATGATGGTGAACTGGGGAATGTTCCCGTTGATCAGACAAGATAAAAGTCAGGACGATCTCCAGCCTACTGGTCCTGAAGTGGAACCAGAGGGAGTTTTCATGTAGTCTGGACCAGACGAAGGTCCAGGTCTTGATCTGGGCTCGACATGAGCCAATTGGGGAGTGTTCCCGTCTACTGGACCCAGTGAGAGCCAGCAGGTCATTCACTCATTTGGAGCCGAATAGGGGCCAAATCGAGTCTATATGTCGTCCGGACCAGATGAAGGTCCGGGTATTGAACTTGACTCTACATGAGTCATGAGGAGTGTTCCCGTCGACTGGTCCTGATGAAGGCCAGGAAATCATTCACTCGTTTGGTACCGAATATGGACCAAATCGAGTCTACTTATCATATGGACCAGGAGAAGGTCCATGTATTGAACTTGACTCTACATAAGTCATGGGGAGTGTTCTCGTCGACTGGTCCAGATGAAGGCCAGGAAATCATTCACTCGTTTGGTACCGAATAGGGATCTGGACCAGGAGAATTTCCAGGGATTGAACTTGACTCTAGATGAGTCATGGGGAATGTCCTTAGTCGACTGAACCTGATGAAGGTCCTAAAAGAGTCTTCACTCTACTAGACCTGATGGAGGTCTAGATGAAAATCTAAGGAAGTATACGGTCAACTGCACCTGATGAAGGTCCAATAGAGTCTTTGCTCTACTAGCTTTGATGGAGTTCCAAGAGAGTTTTCACTCTACCTGACAGATGAAGATCCATGAGGGTCTTCACTTCCCATTCCACTAGCCTGATGAAGGTTCATTATTGTCTTCATTCTGCTGGACTTGATGAAAGTCCAAAGGAGTCTACGAGACCTAATAAAGGTCCAAGAGACTATTGTCGACTAGTCTAATGAAGGTCCATGAAGCTATTGTCTACTCGACCTAACGAATGTCATGAATGATCTTCATTCCTCAGTCTACCAAAATTAATAAAGGTCCAAGAGACTATGGTCGATTGGACCTAATGAAGGTCCAAGAGTGTCTTCGTTCCACTATACCTGAAGAAGATACATATGAGTCTACACTCATCCTGACTTAATTGAGGTATATAGGAGCCTACAGTCGAATGGACTTGATAAAGATCCAAGAAAGTCTCCACTCCACTATACTTGATGAAGTTACATAGGAGTTTGACCTGACACGGGTACGATTGAGTCTACAGTCAATTGGACCCGATGAAGGTCCAAGAAAGTCTTCACTCCACTATACATGATGAAGGTACATGGGAGGCTATTATCCTCCATACCATATGGAGGTACGCGGGAGTCTACAGTCGATTAGACCTGATGAAGGTCCAAGACATTCTTCACTCTATTATACCTAATGAAGGTATATGTGAGTCTACACCCCACCTAACCTGATAGAGGTACGTGGGAGTCTACAGTCGATTGGACCTGATGAAGGTCCATGAAAGTCTTCACTCATCACTCCATTAGACTTGATGAAAGTCTATAAGAGTCCTGTGTCGATTGGAACTAATGAAGGTCTATGAGGGTCTTCATTCATCATTTTACAATCCTCACTCTACAAAAGATGACAAAGGTCAGTGAGGGTCTATGGTCGAATGGAGTCTATAGTTGATGGCAATCCATCCATGTAGTATGGAAAATATGATAATCCTTCCATGTAGGGTCGAATGGAACCTCAGCCAAATACTTAGCCTTCATCCATGTCATGTCGAATGGAACATTTGCCTCAAGTTGTACACACGTCTGAGATCCACAACAAGTCCCAGGCTACACACATGTAGATGTCAAATGGGACGCACATCAAGCCCCAAGCCATACACGCTTAGGATCCACAACAAGTCTCAATCTACGCACATATAGATGTCGAATGGGAGGCACATCAAACCTCAAGCCAAACACACGTCTAGGGTCCACAACAAGTCCCAATCTACGCACATGTAAATTTCAGATCATATGTTTATCTTGTTGTGCATATTTTCTTCACTCAAACTCCAGTTATACTGAGTTGTTAATTTTCATCACGCGAAGCCGTGTTTATCATATGAGGGTGCCGTGTTTCCCCATTTTTGCTATTGGTTTGGGATCATTGGTTGATGTACGGTGCTTGAGTTGTGTTTTACTGCTTGTCAGACTATCCACGTTCGTGTACCATTCGTTCTTTCGTTCGAATGTGTTCCTTCAGACCCTCTTCGTTAATGTACCTTTCATTCTCATGTTCGCACATTTTTTTAAATGGTGTCCTGGCATTCATTGTTCGTTCGACCCACGTTCGAAAGCATTCTGGGTATTTAATTTTTTTTCCCCCTTTTGTGCATTCGCACGTCTATTTTCCTTTTTTTTCATTCCATCTCCTCTCTTTCCTCCTCCTCTTCTAATCCTATTAGATGTTGTGTTCATCTGCTCTTTCCTTCTCAACTTTGTCCCTCTACACGGTAAGTTTTATTTTCTCTTTTTCCTATTTTTTTGGTTTTTCTTAGGTTTTGGTTTTTCTTTTTAAGTTTCTTTTGTTTCCCTATTGTTTTAGCCTTCTTTCTTCGATTGAAGGCTTATATTATCTTGTGATATTGTGTTTGTTGTTTTTATGTGTCCTTGTGTATGGGAAATGCATGTTTCTAGGCCATGTTTGTCTGTCCCTGTTGATGTCGCGTTTGAACGCTCAAGAACACCATTCGAATGTTCTATGTTATTGCTCTTATGTTTTCACAGTATTCATTTTACACATTGTTCTAATTTGTTTCCTTTTATTCTTCTATTGTGTTTTCGATGCCTAAGAAGTCGATTCCCTTCAGGAAACTTCCTCGCGACTCCATCCCTCGGGATTATTTTTGCAGTTCCGCGACTGTTCGACTTTTCAAAAATCACTTTTCTAGGCGCAACCTTTATTTAGAGCGCAATGTTTTGGAGAATGAGTTGCGCAATTCCGGGTTTTCATCCATTCTTCTCAACTGGGGCTGGGGCACGGTCCTTTCCAGATTTGTTGGGCCATACACCTCACTAATCCAGGAGTTCTATTCCAACATGGAGATCGTTTCCCCTACTTCCTTCTCGATGTTCATTCGAGGCCACCACCTGGACATTGACGTTTCTGTGTTGTCTCAGATTCTTACCATCCCTGAGGTGCCCTATCCCCAGTACCCTTGGCAGCCTAATCAAGGACCTTCTGATCAGCTTATTCTGAACGTTGCCTCTGGCCATCAATGTTTGTTCACCAGTGGTACGATCGTCATTGCTACTTTGCTGTCGCCCTATCAGTTGCTTAACCGGATCGTGTGTCACAACCTGTGGCCTAAATCCCATGTTAACACTTAACCCATCTCCCAGATTGCTTTCTTCTACGCCATCGAGCAGAGGCTGTCCATTGACATCATTAATGTCATTTTATGGGAGATGACTCATATCCGCACCTCTTCTTATGCAGCACATACCCTTCCTTACGGGTTCCTCATCGGCCAGATCATCTCGTCCTTGGTTCCAAACTTTGTGCTTGATCCCCTGCTTCCTCTCTTGAAGCCCATCGGACATCAGACTGTGTCCTCAAAAGCTGCTAATCTCCCCGTACATGTATAGACACTGTATTTCTACATAAAGCCCAATGATGAGACTCGTATGGAGGTACTACCTGATAAGTCGCAGAATTCACGAGAGACGAATGTCGGAAGGGAAAATTCAAAAATTAATACTCATCAAATTTAAACTCACTGGTTAGCCTCGGGTTCACCTAATCGATTTCTGTTTTAAATATTAGCCTTGGCCCAAAATCCCCGTAACCCATGAAAGCCCATTTATCCATACAACTCATACAAAACCCATGCAATCCATCCAACCCACAAGGCACACACGCTTAAGCCCTTTCCAAAATAATAAAAACCCTACCATACACCACTATATAAAGGAACCAAACCCAACCTAATTCGCCCTCTTGCTTTCCACACATTCACACCAACAACCTTCTCATCTCTCTCACCACAAAACTCTAAGACACAAACTCACGGAAAAAAGAAAAAGAAACCCTAAGGCTCTCACCTCTCTTTTCCCTCTCTCTCCACCCTCATACGGCCTCCATCTTTTCTTTCTCTTTTTAACTTGTTCGGCAGCACTCTTCCCTCTAATTTTCTTTCACGGCCATACCATCAATGAAGAGCCACACACAAACCGTCAACCCATGCACACGTAAACCATGAAAAGAAACAACCCTAAGGCCACCGTCAAAGCTCTCCTCATACACGACCACTAACGATAGTACACACTCATTCAACTCTCTCTCTCATTGAAGACCAACACACTGCTCTTTCATGGCCACACACGCACTACCATAACACACCCACATGGCCAAAAGAACGTTCACAAACCTTAAACACACACCGACACACAGCAAAAGAGAAAGGCCACGTGAACACACCTTATCTTTTTATTTATTTATCACTTTTATTATCATTTTAATGTTCTACCTTTATTTTTGTTTATGTTTTGTTTACTTTCATGTCAGTTTACATTATGTTAATGATTTTGTGTGTTATCTCTTGCGGTATATCGGATGGAAACCGATGTAAATTCTGTAGCCGAATCCGAATGGACGGTAGTGCGATCTGTACTTGGTACCACTAGAGAAATACTCACATATGCCTGATTAACCTCATTTTATTTGCTATTTATTTATTGACGCTTTTCCGTCTTTAATGATTTATTATTTTCATTTCCGCATCTTGTACTATTCGACGTAATATGCTTACATTGTTTCTATTAATGATTATGGGTGTGTAAACTTGTGTGTTATTTGAATTATCTCGCATGTGCTGCATAAGACTTGGTTATATCATTGTGTAAACTCGTTCATTACAACTGGCATAAGTAAAAGACTATTAAGAACCCAACGGTTTGAGGTCTTCCCTTGCGAGGGGTGAGTGCGGCCTTAAATCATTTCCCAGTTCACACTGGGTAGCGACTTCTTTATTTTCTGATTTAGTCCCCCGCGGGATACTCTGTACTCCCAACGGGTCGTGAGTCCGGACAGCGTTGCCCGTCCCTGTACCATGTTCACACAGTCTGGCGACTCCACTGGGGATAGAGAATCAGCCCCGAAGTAATGCCTTGTAATGTCTATGGTTTTTACTTTAGTTATCCGAGTCTCATATATCTTGCATACCCTGTTTATCTCGATGGCATCATGTATCGTGAATTCACTTTCACTCGGGGTGACGGATCATTATATGGCATCATCACTCGTTGGCACGTACCTTAAGGTATAAAAAAAGTGCGCTCACTTGGCTGCTCAAACCCTTGAGTGTGGAGACCTAGTCGTGGGCAACCCTTCACCGGCGGCAGCCTTTATCCATACCTTTGTGAGCCCACATATGAACCATAGTCGTATATCTTATAGAAGCTATCCCTTATGCTTGTGTTTGAGACCATCATCATTTGGATCTGTTTCGACTTCTCGTAATAAGATATGAACTTATTGGGCCATTTAAATTAGGACGAGTTTATATCTTATGATGATTTAGCCAAAAACTTTTAAAATGATGATGGCCACTTTGTATTTGGGCCCCATATCATTTGAAGTTGTTTAGCCACCTTATCGCAAAAGTGTAAACCTGTTGGGCCTTTTTCAATTGAGACAAGTTTGTGCCTCGTGATAATATGACTGAATGTTTTAAAATGATAATGGGCCAATTTGTATGAAAACCTTGATGAGCTTAGAAGGTCCAAACGTGATCCTATATGCCATAAGCATGAGTTCTATATCCGCACTAGTTTTCATCTAGGAAGGGTAGGCCTTGTTACGACATATTTGTATACTTTTGGATATCTCCAAGTCCATCCCCACAACCATGATTACCGAAGGCCCAATTCGTCGTTTCTAGACAATGGCAAGATCCCTATAATAGGCTCAGTCAATATTGTAAATGGGCGGTCCTTGTCTGTTATTGATGAAAAAGGGACTGAGGTAGCCAAGGTTCACTTTTGTAGCGTAGGAGAGAACGATTTTGTGTACCCCACATTGGTGCATAAAATGATCCATACCTAGGGTAGAAATGAACTTACCACGAGTGCGGGAGGAATAAGGTTGAAAGGATATATGCTGTTTTGATAACCACATGCATACACGTATCATGCTAACCCTGTGTCTTAAAAGCCATCATAGATATCCGTTGGGTTAAAGAGAAGAAAGATTGTCAAAAAGAGTTTAGCAAACATGGATATCGAAGAAAAGGAAACTGATAAACAAAAAAAAATTATGGCCAGAATAGAAAGACCATTGGGGGGCCTTCAGCAAAAAAGAAAAAAAAAAGGTCTACAAAAAAAAGGAAAAAAAAAAGAGAAAAAAACTTGTTTGTTCTTAGTCCTTAATAGTTCGACATAAGTTTGATGAAGAAATTGTTTGCTTTAGGGTGAAACCTTAGAAACAATGAGTTCTTGATGTACTCTCATCCGATATTTTGAGTAGTTGATCTATGTTAGACTCATAAGCATTTAACTATAGGTCTTAGCAGTGAAAACCTGAGTAGTTGGCAAAGTGACTAGTTGAAGAAATTGCAGGTCAGTGACTGACCGTTTGCTTAGATGTCTATCTTGGTTTTCTTGTGTTATGATGTGTTGTATGGTTGAAAACAAAAGAAAAGTCTCTAAAAAAATAAAAATAAAAAAACCACCTATAACCGATAAGCGTGAGCTACTCATGGGCGAGTATTAGGACCACCATGAGAAGATATACTACCTTAAAGGGTAGGTGTGTTTAAAAAAAAACAAAATCAAAAAAACAGAGAAGAAAAAAAAGAGACAAAAGAAAAGAAAAAAAGAAAATCATACCATATTGAGCCAAAAAAAAAAAAAAAACAATTACAGAACATAATTAAGACATCTAGGTTGATTTGACCCATTAATCCCAATTTTTGAAACGAAATCATTGAGTTGGTTTACCTGGGAATCAAGCTGTGAATGAACCCTTACACACACACACTTTAAGTCTGGCTTAGATCATTTATTCAAAAGCTCGAAACTGAGTTGCATTAAGTGCTTTAAAGGTTCTATGGTTTCATTAAAGGGCTTCCTTTGAGGGCAATAATATGTGTGACTATTGGGAGACAGCTTAAACAAAAGATAGAACGAACCTGTAAGACAAGGAAAACTTCGAAGGCCTCCCGAGGGTATATACATTGGAAACAAAAAAATTGATGGAAGGATGGCAGGAGAAAAATCCAAGCCAAGAATAGTAGCAAACTCCTCCAACATAAGGCATATTTCGAAAATCTGGGAATCAGAAGACATGACTTTCAGTATAACAAAAGGATGAGGCCGCTTCCAAAAAAGACGTAATGCATCGTGACCCAGTGTAGGCAGCGGAGAGCATAAAACTAAACCAAGTCTGGGGGCGACCAGTCTACCACCTCGCGAATCAAAGACATAACGAGATCTTGAGTCATGAGACCAAAGAGAACTGAGCAATAACCAGAGTAGAATTGACATAAGGAAATTATAAGCAGGCCTAGGGGGTACAGAAGACATTTGTGGGCAAAGGGCACCAAAGAGCACAAGGAAGGCCTAACCCATCAGAATAGAAAATACATCCATGCATACATGCATACACGTCACATACACGTAATTTTTATTTTGTGTTCGCAGGTTTTTGAAGAAAAAACGGAAAAAAAAATGACAAAGACGAGCAAGATGTGAATGGCAACAAACTCATCTAAATTCGGGAACAAGACCCTCAACTCAATTCGGGAACAAGACCTCAACCCAATTCGGGAACAAAACCCACTCGGTGGTTCGGGAACAAGATCCAGGGGTCAAAGTGCCTCACCATTATCTCATCTTAGGAACAGTTCAAAAATGAATAATCTCAACTCAAGTAATGGTTTAAAAATGAACAATCTCTCATCAAGTAACGGTTCAAAAATGAATCATCTCTCATCAAGTAACGGTTCAAATATGAACTATCTCAACTCAGTAACGGTTTGGAAATGAACCATCATCTCACATCAGTAACGGTTCGAAATGAACCATATCAACTCAAGTAACAGTTCAAAAATGAACCATCTCTCATCAAGTAACGGTTCAGGAATGAACCATCTCAACTCAAGTAACGGTTCGGGAATGAACCACCTCTCATCAGTAACGGTTCGGAAATGAACCACCTCACATCAATAACGGTTCGGAAATGAACCACCTAATATCAGTAACTATTGGGAATGAACCACCTCACATCAGTAACGATTCGAAAATGAACCACCTCACATCAGTAACTATTCGGAAATGGACCACAATCTCACAATAATAATGGTTCGGAAATGAACCATCATCTCACGTCAGCTCAGTTCAGAAATGAATCTTAGAGATCGCAGCATCTTGCAGAGATGAACTTTAGGGGTCGCAGTACCTCGTCAACAAAAATCAACTCAGTTCGAAGCATGCAAAGCAGCAGGTAAGTACGATAGCCGACAAACCAACTAAGTAAAAAAAAATGCATGCATAACTTTGATAGGGTTGTCACTGTCACACACTACACAAGCCTCATCAAAGTGGGGGCTACTGTAGACACTGTATTTTTGCATAAAGCCCAATGATGAGCCTCGTACGGAGGCACTACCTGATAAGTCGCGGAAGTCACAGGAGATGAATGCCGGAAGGGAAAATTCAAAAATTAATACCTCATCAATTTTAACTCACTGGTTAGCCTTTGGTTCACCTAATCGATTTCTGTTTTAAATATTAGCCTTGGACTAAAAAACCCCCGCAACTCATGAAAGTCCATTTATCCATAAACCCATACAAAACCCATGCAATCCATCTAACCCACAAGGCCCACACTCTTAAGCCCTCTCCAAAATAATAAAAACCCTAGCATACCCCACTAAATAAGGAACCAAACCCAACCCTAATTCACCCCTCTTGCTTTCCATACATTCACGGCAACAACCTTCCTCTCTCTCACACAATTAAAACCCTAAGACACAAACTCACAGAAAAAGAAAAGAAAAAGAAACCCTAAGGCTCTCGCCTCTCTTTCACTCTCTCCACCCTCACACGGCCTCCATCTTTTCTCTCTCTTTTTAACCTGTTCGACAACACTCTTCTCTCTAATTTTTTTTCACGGCCACACCACCAACGAAGAGCCACACACAAAACGTAAACCCATTCACATGTAAACCATGAAAAAAAACAACCCTAGGGCCACCATCAAAGCTCTCATCGCATACAGCCACTAACGATAATACATACACTCACTCAGCTCTCTCTCTCATTGAAGACCAACACACTGCTCTTTCACGGTCACACACGCACTGCCATAACACACCCATATGGCCAAAAGAATATTCCCAAACCTTAAAAAGACACCGACACACAACAAAAGAGAAAGGCCACATGAACACACCTCACTCACACAAATCAAAACACACTCACATAGCCATCAAACCGACACAGAATCAAAAAAACGCCAAACACCATGCAGCCATACAAGAATACACACAAACACATACCCAAATAACAAACAACAAAACACATAAACACAAGAACAACGAACGACAACTGACAAAAAACCCCTTAAACCATAAAGACACCCAGACACCACAAACAGGACACTGCCACCACAAACTGCCAACACACACTACCACAAAGCTAGCCCACCAAAGACAAATCCCACGTGAAAACCATACCAGTGGAGACCGAGAATAAAAAATCAAAAGCAGCCCCTTAGCACCGAAACAAACAAAATCCAAAAGTAAGCAGCCCCCAAAAAATAGTCCCTTATAACAGTCCAAAAATAGTCACAAAATAACTACCAAACAACAGCTCTAAACCAAGGAAAACAATAGCGAAACAGTGAGCAAAAAAATGGCGAAACAGTGAGCAGAAATCAACCAGAAAAATAACAAGCTTCAATCTTTCCGGTGAAGTCCCAACGCACTCTCGAGAAGTGACTTAAAAGGTAAGACCTGAGGGCCCCATTTACTATATTTATTTTGCCTTTTCGGACGCGACATGCTTATTTGGACGTGAAATACGTCCAACCAGGTATGCGAAGTCCTACATTAAAAACGGCCAAATTCCTTGGTCACACTTTTCTTTATTTCATATTTATTTAATTGTTTATCCTTTTAATTCATCATTATTTTATTATTTGCATTTTATGTCGTTATTTATTTCATCGTTATTTTATTTTGTATTTATATTAAGTGATATTTATTTTTATTCCATCGTTATTTTATTTCACATTTATTTCCAGCGTTATTTATCTTTTTATTTATTTATTCACTTTTATTGTCATTTTAATGTTCTGCCTTTATTTTTATTTTTTTAATGTTTTGTTTAGTTTCATGTCCGTTTACATTATGTTAATGATTTTGTGTGTTATCCTTGCGGTATATCGGATGGAAACCCAGATGTAAATTCTGTAGCCGAATCCGAATAGACGGTAGTGCGATCTGTACTTGGGATATAACTCCATGTACCACTCAAGAAATACTCGCATAAGCAGAATTAACCTCATTTTATTTGCTATTTATTCATAGATGTTTTTCCGCCTTTGATTATTTATTATTTTCATTTCCACATCTTATACTATTCAACGTAATATGCTTCCATTGTTTCTATTAATGATTATGGGTGTGCAAACTTGTGTGTTATTTGAATTATCTCGCATGTGCTGCATAAGACTTGTTTATATCATTGTGTAAACCTGTTCATTACAACTGGCATAAATAAGAGACCATTTCGAACCTAACAGTTTGAGGTCTTCCCTTGCGAGGGGTGAGTGCAGCCTTAAATCATTTCTCATTTCACATTGGGTGGTGACTCTTTTATTCTCCGGTTTATTCCCCCGCGGGCTACTCCGTACTCCCAACAGGCCACAAGCCCGGACAGTGTCGCCCCGTCCCTATGCCCTGTTCACACAACATGCTCGTGAGCCTGCTCCCTTACCAGTTGCTGAACTTATTTATGCTGCATCTGCTGCTCCTCCAGCCTCAGCTTCTGTCTCCTCCTCTTTCGCTGGTCTTCCTCCGGATTTTATCAGTGCTTATTGGAATCTCAAGAGACTATCCTGGCTCAGCTTCGGCTGCTTTCCGGAGGCCAATCCTTTTGGACAATTATGACCCATAGCCTCACTATTTGTATAGAACATGGTGTTATTGTACAAATTAACAATGTGACAAAGGAAATTGCTCTTTTATCATTTGTAAATGGATTACCGGATATATAAATGATAAAAGTCCTTATGATTAGTTCCGGATTGAGATGATATGAGACAGTATCAATCCACAAAAGTTTAATTATTAAATAATCCATAGTCGTAGTATTATCGAGATTGGACATTCATAATGTAAAATAGACTAATATTACACTTGTACGCGTTGTGGGAGCATAACTGCATAGTTCTCATGTATTTAAGTATTTGATACTTATACAAGTGTGATAGGAGGTTGTGTTTACCGATGGTATGGAAACAACTTCGCTCTGGATAAACCCCTCGGAATCCCATTGGTAGTATGACTGTGTGTCTATAGGAGTCTGAATCAGGGTAGGTGTATTTGGTCTTAACCTGAGACTTGCACCGCTAATACTTGCGACAATCAATATACTTTGGTTTTGGTCGTCCAGGACTTTAACAGGTTCTGTGTACGCCTCTTCTGGGTATATTGAGAATCATAGTGTATTGGGTGTGATGTCAAGATGGAAGTATCACTCCAGTCATAGTGGAGATGATGATCACGTAGGATACGGAACTGGTACTTTTTTATGTTGCAGCTATCGGGATAATATGACTAGGTCATAGTTATCCGATTATAGAGACTAGTCACCAGAGAGCCGATATGTGCTTCGTACGGGAAAGACACAGTTCCAGCCCCAGGTCTAGCACGTGACATCCGATACTGGATCGTAATACGCAATACTACGTATACTACGCCTGACAAAGATTAAATATTCCATTAAGAATATTCTAGGAGAATTGGGTAGGCACGGTGCTTTGCTAGAAGCCAACCATGTCTCGTAAATTGGTAAGAAAGTAGTACTAGGTACGTACGTGTTCGGATAGTCCGACGACCGGATTTACTTCCAACATATCCAGGGATCTCATGGGTCGCTTCCCAAAGATTCACCAATGACGTATGACTCGAACATAATTAATCTGGGATTAATTAGTAGAGAGAGAAAATTAATCTAGGATTAATTACAGAGATATTTTATCTGGGATAAAATACTATTTAAAGATAGAGAACAATTAATTTTGAATTAATCGATAAAATAATATATTCGATATATTAAACGAAATTAGATTTCAACGCGGAATTAAAATCGGATTTTAATTCGGGAAAATGAATTAATTTAGAATTAATTCGCGAGCGACGTGAATAGTAATTTTACTAGGCATAATATTTAATTAAATTAAATTTAATTACGACACAATGAAAATTCGTTAATTCAGAATTAGCAAACCTGAGCCCGAGATGTGTTGAGGGCCCACTCGGATTTTGAATTAAAATGGGGCCCACACTTGTCACATCACCTAGTCAACTTTATCAACTCTATGTTGATGGAAGTAGGTGGGACTTTGATGGTTGCTTGTTTATCACACAAGCTTTATTAAAGTTGATGTGAGAGTGACATATATCAATTTTCTAATTGTTTGGTAATTGATATTATTGAGTTTTGAAAATAAAAAACACAACTCTCATTCTCTCATCTATTGGCCGAATTTATGGCCCTTTTCTCTCCATTTTGGGCGTGAACATAGGGTTCATCTCCTTTGATTTTGATTCAAAATCAAAAATGCTAGCACATTAAAGGAGTCATTCAAAGGTGTTAGGGAAACCCATTCATG
Source organism: Zanthoxylum bungeanum (assembly GCA_019454045.1). Taxonomy (NCBI): domain Eukaryota; kingdom Viridiplantae; phylum Streptophyta; class Magnoliopsida; order Sapindales; family Rutaceae; genus Zanthoxylum; species Zanthoxylum bungeanum. The sequence continues at coordinate 7,830 of SKCR01026266.1, read as the reverse complement.
AGAATGGAATCTCAAATCAAAGCTTGGAGCTTGAAGATCATCCATGGAGGAGCTTGGCCGAGACACTCATGCAGAAAGTTTTTGTGTTCATCGCATCCAAAAGCCGATATAAATGAGTATTTTCGCTACTTTATTTTGATGTATTCACATATTTCATTGCTTAATTAGATCTTCGTTTGACCTAGAAAACCCAACAAATCCGTGGTCCGCTATTCAATTCACCGTCTGGAGTCTCGTGTTTATTGGCTTTATGAGCATGCTCAGCCAGACTCTAATGACGAGAGTTTTTCTACCGGTTTTAAGTCTGATTCCAAGCTTAGCTTCGGTTTTCTATTTTTTTTTGTAGTTATCCTCATTTGTCATTCGTGTCAAAAGAGGAGATTTTTGGGGTTATTAGATTTAGGGGGAGCTCATTTGTTATTTGAATTGATGTTAAAAACTGTTAATGAAATGTACTTGCTATTTATAAAATGAAACATGCCTTTGTTCTATCTTGCAAGCATTTAATTAATATTTATTTTTGTTTACTCACACATTATTATGATATGTTATTTTCCCTTGCTTTTCTCGAGTTTTTCTATTTGTGGGTGTTTCGGATAGTAGAAATTTAGTTACATTTCTTCAGCACGTTGAGACTTAGGACTAGATTGAGTATTATTGTAACTGGCCTGTGTCTTGATGGTGGACACCGACTATTTTTGGGTTTTTGTTTGTTTTAGTCCTTGTATTAGGTAGTTTTGTCATGGAATGCCAAATGGGGAGTTTATTGGGTTTTTATGTTGGCAAATTCTGTAACAAATTGTGTTACAATGAGTTGTAATTAGTCCTGAAGTACTTGGGTGTATTGCTGACATGGCAGATGATTCTATCAGAGCTATGTTCGTGTCTACATTTGAAAGCATGGCGTTAGTGGCACGTTCTCTTCTGTGTTTGAACGTGTGGCATTTGTGGAACATTCTTATTTTGGTTCGAATAGTGTCATTCCAGAGAGTAAATGTTCGAGGCACGTTCTTGGTGAGTTCGAACAAGGTCATTTCATTGAGCAAACGTTCGAGGCACGTTCTTGGTGTGTTCGAATAAGACAATTCCAAAGAGCAACCGTTCGAGGCACGTTCCCATGAATTCTTTCCAGAGTCTTCACATTAGCGTTACGTTCTTGTTTCATTCGAATGCGCTTTGTAAAATTCCTCGCGTTCGTGGCGTGTTTTCTTTGTATTCAAACACCAGTCGCATCTTTTATTTTCCAGATGCATTTTTAAACCTGTTTTTTTCCTTTAGCAAACCTTACCTATAAAAGCATTCTCTCACCCCCTTCTCAAGAGGAGGAAAACACATTAACCTAAACACTTTTGCTTTTGTTTTCCCAAACTTGTGAAGATCTCTCTTGAAGGCTCAATCTTATTTTTTATCTTCTTTCTTGTGAGTGATCTTCTTGTATCTTCACCATCCACCATTCATACAAAACCTGACCAATATCAAAGCCTTCTGAGGATTGAAGGTTGAGATTGTATTTCGAAGATCTGTAGGGTAATCTAGCAGATTCACTTCACTGAGACTTCAGAAAGTCTGAAGGAAGTTGCTTGGTGCAAGCTCATGGAGTTCATTGGGTGATTATAATTTTGGGAATAGAGTCGGTAAAGTTGTTGCTTTAGGTATTTTCACCATCTCTATAAGTTTTTCTCATATAGTGGATTTGGGTGGTAGCCTATAACCATAGTGGTTTTTTATTCTCACGAGTTTTCCACTTCGTAAACAAATCTAATTGTTCCCTTTTAGTGTTTCTGTAGTTTATTCTTTATAATTGATGCTTTTCTTTGTTTGATTTGTTTATCTTGTGGTTGATTTTTATCCCGTTGTAGGATCTCTATTCGAAACATGTTTTGGATAGAGAAGTAATTTTAATTTTCGCTCATGACACCTATTCCCCCCATGGGTAATTACGGTTAGAACTTTGTTATTTTCACCCTTACATACAAAACATACCTGTTGAGGTTCTAATGGAGCTACCTCATGCATAGTCTTGCTATATTTGGCTTTTAAGGCTCCTAACTCCCTAGTCAATAGCTTAACATGTGCCTTAAGACTATCATCTTCCCTAAAGTGGTTTATGCCTCTGCTAGAAGGTGTGGGGTGTGTCCTGTTAGTGTTATCCATGGCATTAGATCGAGTCCAAGTGTGAGATTTCTCAGCTAGGTCATTTAAGTACCCTAATGCCTCATCGGGGTCCTTTCAGATGAACTCACCATTGAACATTGTCTCAATAAATTAGAAATCTCTAGGGGTTAGATCGTCATAAAAATAACTTACTAAGCGCCAACTCTTATACCCATGGTGAGGACAACTAACTAACATCTCTTTAAACCTCTCACACGTTTGATAAACAGTTTCACTATCTTTCTAGGAGAATGTAAAGATTTTTCTTTTCAGGGCATTCGTTTTATGGTGTGAGAAGTATTTGTTAAAGAATGCCTGTGTCATCGCGCCCCATGATCTTATTGACTGAGGTCTCAAAAAGTACAACTAGCTTTTAACTCTATCCTTAAGAGTAAATGAGAAGAACTTAAGTCTAAATGTGTTTGTAATCCTAAACCGATCATAGAAAGTTGCTACAACCTCTTCAAATTCTCTAATATGCGCATAAGGGTTCTCGTTCTCCAAATCATGAAAGGTTAAGAGATACTGTATCATTCCAGTTTTAAAATCTATATGTGGTGCATTAGTAGGAAATACGATGCATGATGGTGTAGCTGTGCGAGTGGGATGAAGGTACTCTTTAAGAGTCCTCATGGGTGGTCTCTCGTACTCACTTATGCTGTGTGTGCTAGATGTAGATGGTGTGGCAAAATGATTATCAAACAGACTTTCTGAGTCTGAGTTTTCCTCTTCAATTCTAATAAATCAACCAAACCTATCTCTACATCTAGGCATGCAATTAAACACGAGTAAAACAAGGACAAAAATAAAGAAATAAACTAAAAATCTAAATCTAAACTAAAACTGAAATTAAATAAATAAAATAGAAAATAAAAATAATAAAAAATAAAGGTCGAACGGAGTTACCGCTTTTTTTTTTACTAAGCAAACCTGCTCATTTTGCTTGTAAACCGTCTCCCAGGCAACAGCGATTACGCCCAAAAAGTAATTGCGGTTATCACAGTATAGTTGGGGTGTCGATTCCTTAGAGAGATAGTTACAAGGAACTAATTTACTTAAAAAAAAAGTTAGCAATAACTTAAGGAAAAGGTAATGATTGAGTTGGTAATTAAAAATAAAGATTATGAAAAATATGCAGGAATTATCAATAGAGAAAAGCAGCAAAATGTCAGGAATAACTCTTGTATCAACTTCCTATATTCAGTTATTGATTCCTTTTATTACTCAATTGAAGGTTTCACACCCCAAACCAACAGTCAGAAGATTTTTAATTCAAAGCACATTAAAATCTAAGATAATCGACGATTTATTTTCTCTTTGTTAACATCACACAAAGTTATCGTTATGACCTATCTAATGTTGACAATATACCCACAGGAAATGCTATAGTAGAAGATCAACTCGTAAAATAACTTTACGAGTCACAACTGGGTTCCCCAATAACATATAAAAGAAACATGACTATTCCTATATGCAAGTTGGTAAAACACAATCTCTAGGTTCATAAATCGAAAGATAATAAAGAATAATAAAACATCAATTGTATTAAACGTTAAAAAATATTCAAGAATCAACAATATAAATATAAGAAATCAATTACAAGAGTTCATCCTTAGCTTTCCTTATAAGATTAGTTTTCCATAGAAGAAAGAGATATAGTCTGAAGAGATTACAACAGCATCTTGTCCGACGCGAAGTTTTTTCGTTCTTCTCTCTCAAATATGTTCTAATCTCTTTATTATATGTTTTTTCCTTTTTTTTCTTTCTGTTTCTTCTCTCCTCGCTTAGGTTTTGAACGAAATTGGGTTTATATAGAGAAGTCCCGGAGTCCTTATGCATAAAATACGAACTAAACAGGATCCTGGAAAACGTCTCCACATCACGATGCACGTTCGGGCTTTCAGGATTATGATTCATGTGTTTCTGCTCGTTTTCTGCGTGCATCCGATAAATCCGTAAGATCCCGAAACATGCGTAATTACTCCAATATCCATATTTCATTGCTTCCTAATAACAAAGCACAAAATAAACTATAATTAAGATAAACACATAATAATCAAACCAAATTAGTGAAGTTCAAAGTTTATTTTCATGCATTTATCAGAGTACTCTGTTGATTTCTTCATGTGTTACACAACACCGCAATATTGATCAGCGCATCGCTTAAATAGGTATGGTTATCCTAGATGTAGTGCTTGACTTCACTGAAAAACTTCTTCCATTGCTGATGTGTCAATTCCAACGGCCATTTCCCTGATACTATGTAATTCAGATAGTCAGCATACCATGTAACTTCCTGATGCTTGATGGTGAATAGATGTTCATATGGAAACGTTACATTGATTGTCAACTCAGTGCCAGTTGTATCTCCATTTTCTAGCACCGAAAGGTGATCTGCCACTTGATTCTCTGTCCCCTTTGTATTACATATTTTCATATTAAATTCTTGTAGTAAAAGCACCCAATAGATCAATCTGGGCTTGGCATCTTTCTTTGAGATCAAATATTTGATGGCTGAATGATCTGTGTAGACCACCACCTTGGGACCCAGTAAATACGAGCGGAATTTGTCAAAAGTGAATACTACTGCTAGAAACTCCTTTTCATTTATTGTGTAGTTGAGTTGTGTTTCTTTCAATATCTTGCTAGCATAATAAATGGTGTGAAAAACTTTCACCTTATGCTGTCATAAGACCGCACCCACTGTAAAATCACTCGCACACACATTACATCAAAATGGAGCGCCCAATCTGGCGCTACTATGATGGTAGCATAAACCAACTTATGTTTCAATATTTCGTAAATATGATGGCATTCTTTGGTGAAGTGGAATGGCACATCTTTCTCCAGTAGATTGCATAATGGTTTGGCAATCTTAGAGAAGTCTTTGATGAATCTCTTGTAGAATCTTGCATGCCCAAGAAAACTTCGAATCCATTTGACTGATGATGGTGGAAGTAGTTTCTCTATCGTCTCAATCTATGCTTTATCTACCTCAATTTCTTTCTGTGAGATCTAATGTCCCAGGACAATGCCTTTCTGCACCATGAAATGGCATTTCTCCCAATTCAATACTAGATTAGTATCTTCACATCTTTGTAATACTTTTCCCAAATTTTACAAGCAGCGGTCAAACGAGTCTCCAAACACAGAAAAGTCATCCATGAAGACTTTCATGTTTTTTTCAAGCATGTCTAAAAGATGGTCATCATTCATCGTTGAAACGTGGCAGGAGCATTACAAAGCCAAATGGCATCACGCGGAATGCAAAAGTACCGTATGGGCATGTGAAGGTGGTTTTCTCCTGATCTGCTGTGGCGATGGCAATCTGATTATACCCCAAGTATCCTTCTAGAAAGGAGTTGTAATCATGCCCCGCCAGTCTTTCTAGCATCCGGTCAATGAATGGTAACGGGAAATGATCCTTTCGTATGGCTTTGTTCAGCTTCCAATAGTCCATACTAGACCCGACCAGTGGTCCGATTCGGTTCCAAATCGGAAGGTTCCCGATTCCACGAGTGTGAAATCGAAACCGAATCAGTTAATTCCGATTCGATTTCGATTCCATACTAAATATGGAACCGGAATTGTACCGTTCGATTCCGGTTCCTGTTCCATTCGGGGTTTTGTTTACTTTATTAAAAATAAAAATTGAGATTGATAAATTAATATAATTTAAAATTATGAATTTGAATTTATATAATAAACTTACATTATATAATTACATTAAATTATAAATAAAATTCTTATCTAAAAAAATTTAAAAAAAAAATACTAAATTAAAGAGTTTGAACTTAAGTTTTTTAAAAAATAAGTTGCATATGTATCCTCCAATGGTGAGAGGAATCATAGCTCGTGTAGTTCCATTACAGTTTAAAGATATTTCCCCATTGTAATTTTATAATTATTTAATTATCAATCATTATCAGTGCATGTTGATCCTTCAGCTCCAGTTCCGCTTGCACTTGCAGATGCATTATCGAAAAAGTCTTCAAATTCATCAGGGGTATCTTCTTGTTGCCATAAATAAGCTCGGATCCAATCATCCACATATGTTGTTGCTTCTAGAGTGCTTGGATGTAATGAAGACTATTTGACTTCCAATTTATTACCTCTCATGTTGAAGGCTTGCTCAATTATAATGGTGGCAAAATGTGCTGCCAATATCTACCATTGGGGATAGAGAGCCCAACAACGGCTAGTAGTCATTGGGGGGGTTGGAACCGTTGGAATCGAACGGTTCCAACGATTTCAACCGGTTCAGTTAGGGTAGGAAATCTAACCGAACCGGTCAGATTCCAGTTTCGATTCCGGTTCCGAAACTAAAACCGGTTGGAACCGAAACTGTCCGGTTCCAGTTCGGAATCAGAACCTTGGCCGGGTCTAGTCCATACACACTCTCCATCTAGTCACCATTCCTATTGGAATCGACTCATTCTTTTCATTGGTAACTACAATCATTCTTTCTTTCTTGGGTACACATTGCATAGGCCTTACTCAAGAGTTGTCAGAGATAGGGTAGATGATGCATGCATCCAACCATTTGATGATTTATTTCTTCACTACTTCCTCTATGATTGGATTTAGCCTTCGTTGATGCTCCACTGTAGCTTTCTAATCATCATTCAATAAGATTTTGTGCATGAAAAATGATGGACTGATGCCTCGTATGTCTGCTATAGTCCAGCCAATAGCTCTCTTGTGTTCACGAAGCACCCTTAGCAACTTATCCTCCTACACCCATGTTAGAGACGATGAAATAATAACAGTAATTCAGAAGAGTTCTCCAAGTATGCATACTTGAGGTGGCTCGGATGTGGCTTTAGTTCCAACTATGTTGGTTCTTCTATGGAGGGCTTGACTCGCCCCTTTGTTGGTAGTTCCAAGCTTTCTATCCGTGGTGTCGATCTGAAGCGAGGGGCTCCATCATTAGTGATGCATGCTTTAAGTTTATCAGTGAAAAGTTTCATTGCATCTGTGTTTTGGATTACATTATCTATTACTTCAAGTCTAAAACATTCCTCCTCCATTTTTGTCATTTGGGAATTTCATGGCTTTAAAAATATTGAACGTTACTTCCTGATCTTGTACCCTCATGGTTAGTTCACCTTTTCGTATATCAATAATGATTTGACCTGTTGCCAAGAATGGTCTCCTAAGGATGATGGGTCGTCTCTGGCTTTTTCCATATCAATGACAATGAAGTCTGCTGGGAAAATGAATTTGTCCATCTTGACAAGTACATCTTCCACTACCCCTCTTGGATATGTGAGTGATCGGTCAATAAGTTGTAGAGTGACTGAAGTGGGCTTTGCTTCTCCATGGAAGAAAGAGACATAGCCTGAAGAGATTACAGCAGCATCCTGTCTGGTATGAAGTTTCTTCGTTCTTCAATCTTAAATCTGTATTTGTGGCTCTTTGTTATGTGTTTCTTCTCTCTTTTTTTCTTCATTTTTATATCCCCCAGGGTTTGGACGAACTTGAGTTTATATAGAGAAATCTCGGCGGCCTAACTTGCATAAAAATGAACTAAATAAAAAACCATGGAATACGTATGCGTGTCGCGAAGCATGGCATTTGAGCGTCGCGATGGGTGGTTGGCTTTGCAGGATAATGATTCCTGTATTTCTGCTCTTCCCGCGCGCTTTTGATGGGTCTGTAAGGTCCCGAAACATA